>JARHVA010000204.1:3600000-4200000 GCA_037957365.1 Torreya grandis | reverse complement strand
CATATTTTTCCCTAGTTGCATGCTTAAGAGAACAAGAGTTATAATGAGCTAGCGCATTGGCATATCACACGAGAAAGGGTTCTTATGCACTCACTCGAAGCACATAGCTTAAGATCGATTCCTGTTGGTTTCATCATGTGGTGTTGTTTTCATTAGTTTTTTAAGTTAGGGTGCTTGACTAAGCACTTAGTTATAAATTCACACTTAGTTCCATGTCTAACTCTTAAATTATTCATTCATTACTTAATTAATCAAAGAAAGAGAAGTTGGGCAAAAATTGGGAACAAAATAGTAATAACTCCATTATACTCATAAACAAATTGCATAAGTATTTCATCAACACATAAGCTTCCTTTCATTAAATTAATATGTCATATCCAAAATTACAATGACATCATATTACAATTATCAATCAACATTAAGTAAAATAAGGGGGTATTGATACATTATTCTTCCCTGACTATTCAGTTATATAAGTAATTACAAAATATGACTCATCGACGACCATTAATAGTAATGAATCATGGTAAGCCATCTACATTAAATTCCTAAGGACTTAGTCCTAGCTACCCCTATATGCTCTCTCTATGTTGAATACTCATCGTTGTGTGCCTATCTTCTCATAAACCGATGCTTGATTCACACTTGACTATTCTTATTTAACATTTATGCGAATCATTCCCTAATAATCTCTACTTTTTGCACCTTTACCCAAGTCTTCTGCTATTGTTCAAGTCCTACATTCTTAGTTTATCTATGTTTCATGCTTCCTTGTTCCATGTGACTTACCTCTTTTGCACCATGGTCTTTCATGTCATGTCTCTCTTGTGCTTACGCTTCCTTTCACACCATTTATCTTCAAAAAGTACTTAACCAAAATAGATTCAAAATTGAGGGCCAAACATAACCCCACATTAAGTCAATAGTCTATCTTGGACTATGCATTATGCTCAAGTCCCTCTGTTGTAAAAAATTTAGGTCCCATTTGTTCAAGCTAATGCTTTAGTTCCTCCCAATGATTCAACACAGTCTAGAGCTTGGAAGTGATTTCTTTAACTTCTTCCTTGAGCCACTTAGTCTCCTCAAATTATTCTAGAAAGTCACTCACTTGAATGGTTAAACACTCAAGTGATGCATAAGCATCCTTTTGAATGTCCTCAAGCGAAGAACCTCTATCAAAACATGTCCTCAAAGCACTATAAAATCAATGTTTAACTCTTGACGATGAGCGCTTACTTTAATTTCAAGGGCCTCCACATATTGAAATGCTTTGGTGCACTCAAATTTATCCTTTATTATTAGCACACTCTCAACCAATTATTAAATTTGAAGTTATATTGTATTAATCCTTGGTTCCAAAATTTTGGTAGGCTGCACTAATTTGATAAAAACCCCATTAACAATGGGAACCATATCACCAACTCTAGTAAAAAAGCTCTTACAAACTTCAATGGTCTCAGTGAACTACTCTGTTTCCCAAATTTGCTTACACTAAGGATTTTCTTGGTCTTTACAATTTTTAATAACATCTCCACTAGGATCCCCACTTTATCAATAGCCTCTCTGTCAAGAGGAATTCCATTTACAAGGGCCAACTCCTGCTATAAAATTGACTTACATAGTGAGAGTTTTCACTCTAGCCATCATTGTTGTTTCTAATTGGAACTTGAGCTATTCTAACTCCTATTCAAGATTTATCCTTTTCATGCACTCATTATGATATAGAGCGATGACATTTTGATGCTTCCTCTTAAGCTATTTTACATCAAAATCTTTCAAGGCATTTTGCCTTGTCACTTCATGAGCAAACTTCAAAATGATTGCTCTTACCTAAGATGTTGTGCACTGCTAAAGATCCACCCAAAATGTATTAGGGAGTTCTACCTCTCCTAGTGCCAAAATAATACTATTTGAATGTGGTTCATAATGTTGTTCTTCATGATATATATCATTGTAAAAAGAGAGTTCTCACTGAGTCTGTTCAATTGAGTCCTCCTTAGGAAAATACTCCCACATATATAAGTTCTTCCCTAGTATATTTTGATAATACTGGGTATGAATGAAAGGAGTGGCATTGGTATCTAATAGCCTCCACTACACAAATTCATTAATATGTCCTTTCCCTCTATTAGGGTTTCATTCAAGTATCTCAACATCTAACTCATCATCTTGGTGGCTCTTATCGACATCAAGGTCACCATTGCCCAAAGTTGTGTCTACATCAGCCCCCTCTTCACTAGTTAGACTCTCAATGTCCACTTGTGTGTCATCAAGGGTATATTCTTCATGATGCATTGGAGAGGGATCTTTGTATGGCTCTAGTGTGGTCTACTTTGTTGTTTATTTCTTATAGAGGGTCTCCTCTCTGGTGGTGCTTTCAGAATCAACATTATTTGTTTAAATTCCCCATCTTTAGGTGTTAAAATATCTTATTCTAGAAGAATAATTGTTTATGTGGTAGAATTAGGGCCTTGAGGTTGACCTACATGCACTCTATATCTTGGTGGCAAAGGGGCAGTCCTTTGCCACTTTGGTTATCCTTATTGTGTGTTCATGTTGGCATCGTGCCCCTACCTCTTCTCCTTCCATTGCCTTTTAATCTCTAATAGGGGTGGAATGGTTTATTTCCTATCCTTGGTACTCCTTGATATCTTCTTCCTCAACTTCAACATATAAAATAACAAATGAATCACACCCCCAACTAGGATTTAATGGGATTTAATATCTGTAGTATCTAATTCTAGTTTCTCACTATAAGCCATCTTCCCTAGGTATACATATAATTGGTGAAAAGTGTGAGTCTCAGTATCAATTTTATCTACATCAATCTTCATGGGGCATGCATTGTATATTCTATTTACAGAGTTCATGAAATACGTAGCAATGAAAGCATACTATAGGTTAAACCACCAGGACAAGTCATCTCTAGGGCTCATCCAGATGCACGCTAATAAAAAGTGTTGATTCACCATAAATTGGGATTGATTCCCCATCTACACGGGTAAGTCCTTAGGACCACACCACTCTTCCCAAAATCTTCTTTCATTTCATCATACCAACCCTTCATCCTTGACTTGTGAGTGAGTGTAATAGTGCTAGGGCATTTGAACAATTTAAGTTACTTAGTTAGTGACTTGTTTTTAGGTGGGTAGGCCCAGTTCAACTCACCATTGATGTACTCTTGTTCACCAATCTTATCAAATACAAATAACAAAAGAATTTTGCCCCAAGCAAACTTCTAATTAGGTAGATAGTGGGCCTTTTCTGTATCTTCAACAACCTGCTCAGTAAAATATTGGGAATAATTATACTTGACACCTTGGGCTATCTAGTTGGCTACATATAAGTGTGTCATATCAAAAAATTTCCACCTATCCACACCTCTAAGCTTGGTCATAGCCAAAGGCACAACTACCTTAACGACATGATCTTGAATACTAGTTATGTATATTGTGTGGCCTTGCTTTTTATACTCAAGCACTGCCATAGTTTTCTTAATTTCCTCTTGATCCTCCAAATCTCCATTGAGGTTAGTGCCTAAGCATTGTAGACATGTGACTTTATTAATTATCTGGGTAGTGATCCTCATTTCATGCCTTTCAAAATAAAAGTAATCTTCATGAACATGTGAGATAAGAAACCTCACAACCTCCATGGGTTTGTTTGAATGAGATAGATTGAAAAGCTAAAAAACTCCAACATCATTGAGGTGATTAAAAATAGTAAGATCATAGATGAGCTCATTTATAGTGTTTTTCTGCTTAACCTTATAGTCACATTACAATTCTTCTTCATTCCTTGGTGGTCTATAGTTATAATTAAATACTTGACATGTCGACACATTAGATTCCCATTTCTCTACACACAACACTAACTCAAGATATTGCATTTCTTTAATTAATATAGGGGTTGGGGATGTGCTGCTATTTTTTTATTCACTTCGCATGCCATCTTGGATCCTTTAATATTTGTTCCCTATGTCTGTTGAGCCAAGCTTTCCTCTTACATGTTGGATTCACTAGGTACTTATTCTCGTATTAAAATTATTTGTGCTTCTACACCCTCAAACTCTTCTTCCTTGAAACTAAAAGGCAAGGGATCACTTATCTGGGCCTTCTTCTTTGACCGCATCAACCTCCAAGAAGCTTTAAGGTTAAGGCACGATCATCCGATCCTCCTGAAATAATATGTTGTTACCATTTCCAACTCTATCAACATTCCTGCTTCAATGTCCTCCAATGGCAGATGAAGACACCTACAACCTATAATTCCTTCAACTATGCTTCTCTAGTCACTACTTCACTAATCTCTCTATTTACGATGATCACCTTATTTCATAATTGCAAAATGATCATTGAGATTTGATAAATGTTCCATTTGATAACTTGAAAATGCTTCACTTGGCTCTATAAATTCATGAATTTACAATAGTAAAGTGTTAAAATGAAGATTAGTTAACCTTTTATAGCTTTGATGAGTAATCCACATTTAGTTCTCCATAACGTCATCCATCATTTCACTCATTAATGCCTCTAATAACATTACTATGATGTCAATTTAGCACACTTACCATTGCACTTATTATTTTATCGTATTTAATGCATCTGTCCTATCCACGCTTTTCTCAAAGTGAATGATAGATGTAAAGAATTTAAAATTTTCCATTTTTAAGCCAGGAACCTAGTTTATTTTTCATCTTGATCCCTTCATAGTGGCTATGTGACATATATTATGTATCTTCTTGTCCTTATTCACTTCCACTTATGTTCCCCTTTTTCACATGCATTTCCTTCCACCATTTCCTTTGCGATCTCTATATTTACTTCATTCACACTTAGCCCACAGTATACTATGTTTGTGGTCCTCCATAACATGACAAAGAAAATAAGAAAAAACCAAGTGCTAATCTAAACCTAAGTAAAAGATGCATAAATAATGCCATGCTTTATTGAAAAAAAAATCTAAATCCTAAACTAATCTAGTGGCATATGCCTTATTAACAAAAGAGAAGCATCACTCAAGTTGGTAGGGTTGAAGTTGAATACCATTGAAATGTCATAGAAGGACCTAGCCATCTAATCTTTTCAACTTACACGTGCTTGTGGGATGAATGCTATGAATGATGAATGGACCATTCCAATGGATGCAAAGTCTTCCAAAGTGGAATGCAAACATTGTGTCATAAACCGACACATGCATACCAGGAGAAAAAGTCTTATTCTTAAGATCTCTATCATGCCAAGCCTTATGTTTATTTTTCTCCACTCCTTGACACCAATGCATGAGAAAATGTGTCTCATCCAATTACAGTTAACATCTAGTCGAACTTTTAAGGATTCCTCATCATCAAACTGACCAACATGCACAATATGTAAAGAAGGTACATGGAAATCAATTGGGAGAATGACTTTAACACCAAAGATAAGGTTAAAAGGACTACCCTTATTCAACCATTTATACATGATCCAATATGCCCATAATACTACAAAAATGCGATCGTCCCAATTAGTGCAACCAATATTACAAATCTTCATCAATGTTTGACCTAAGATTTTATTGAAAGCTTCAATTGTACCATTGGTCTGAGGGTGATATGGTGTAGTCTTGTGGTGAAAAATCATGAACACGACTAAAAGGATGCATATTGTCTTGTTAAGGAATTGAGTGCCACAATCACTAATCAAGCTTAGAGGACATCCATACCTTGTGATAATATTTTCCTAAATAAATTTGGTGGTAGTTAAGTAGTAAAATCTTAGGTTAGTGTTGCTTCAACCCAATGAGTGAGGTAGTATGTGGAAGTAATGATATAGTGCTCACTAATATGCCTTGTCATAGGAGTAATGGGCCCAATAAAATCAACAACCCATTTCTCAAAGGGTTTGTGATCATGTATCAAATGACGGGGCATAACATCCTTTTGATTTGGTTTAACTACACGCTGAAATATATCACATTATCATGGATAATATTTGGCATCTTTACATAAAGTGGGCCACCAAAACCCTATTAATAGAACTTCTAATGCGATAGCATCACCAGCTTAATATCCTCCAATGACATATTCATGAACCTCATAAATAAATTCAAGGTGTTATGTTGCATCATGCAACATCGTAATACTTCATCCCATCTAATTTTATAATGGCCTCCTCCAATGTGCTAGAAAGGAGTAGCACAAACAACCAACTAATTTTCCTCTTTAGTGTCAAAGTGGGATGGTGTTGAACCTATGTTAAGAAAAGGTATGATATCTTCCAAATCCTCAGGTATGCATGTGACGTGAAAAGTTGCACATTAGGTAAGTCATCCTCGATGGCATGCATTACTTCACCAGATTTAATACATGATAAGTGATCTGGTCCATAATTAGCCTTACCATGTTTCACCATCATAGAAAATTGAAATTCATAAAAGATAAAAATACATTGATAAATGTGTCCATGCAACACCAACTTATTTACGAGGTATTTAAGCACTTATGATCTGTAAAGAAAGTGAATAGAGAGGCGAACAAATACTGGCAAAACTTCTAAAGTATGTATACCATGGACAAGGCTTCACATTTTTTATTTGAGTAATTTTGTTTAGTTAGAGTGAGCTTTCAATTGGCAAAGTAGATGGGATGATCAAGATTGCCCTCACCAAGTTGTGCAAGGATAGTTCCCACTGCCATACTTGAAGCATCAACATGTACATGAAAGGGCTTTGTCCAGTCTGGAAACTTAGAAAATGGGGTTAGTGATTAGCTTTTCCTTAAGTTCTATGAATGCATGTTAGTGATAATCTCTCCATAATAATTAACCATTATGTTTAAATAGTTCCTCTAGTGGCACTGTGATCTTAACATATCCCCAAATTAACTTCTAATAGTACCCCGTGTATCTTAGGAAGGCATGAACCTCATGCTAGGTGATCGGTGTTGGAAGGCAAATGATGACTATAATCTTAGCCAAATCCACCAAGATCCCATCATGACAAATAATGTGACCCAACAAAATTCCAAACAGAGTAGAAAAGACACATTTTTTTAGATTCAAAGAAATATGAAATTGTTAACAATGCTCAAGCATGAAGAAAAAATTAGCATAATGATCATGCACTAAATGATTTAGCACTAAACCATAGACGGTCCAATAATCCAAGTAGGAACTTGTGAATAAAATCCTTAAAAGCCTCTATCATAATATTTGAGAACATGATCAAAGTATTCTTCAAACAGAAAGACATCACATTATAAGTGAACAAACCCCATTCAATTCCAAAGGTGGTCTTGGGTTTATATTATTCTATGATCTAGACCTAATGATAGCCATAAAAACAATTAGGGAATGTATAAATCTCACACCCAACAACTCCTTCTAAAATTTCCTCAGTGAAAGGAGTAAAAAAGGGTCAATTACGCAAGTAACATTGAGTGCCTTATAGTCTATACAAATGCAAATGTGGTCCTCCTTATTGATATTGATCACCATGGGGATCACCCATTTTGATTCATTGACAGGAGTCATAACTCTAGTGCATAACATACTATTAATCTCCTCACTAACCCAAGCACATAGATTGGGATTCATTTGATAAGGTCTCTTTCTGATTGGTCAAACATCCTCAACTAACTTGATGTGCATCTTACCCAATGATGGATGTAATCTTTTCATGTCTATTTAATTGCATGGGAAAATGTCTTTATATTCTTGTAAGAATTCAAAAACCTTGGTGATCTTAGTATCAAACCAATAATTACCCACATGACCATCTTAAGCACACCCTCCATTCTAATATTATGTTGAACCATCTAAAGTGGCTCTAAATATGGTTTATGGTCAGTCTACATGGTGTCTCGGGCATTACATGCTCCATATTTAGTATGTAAATCCAAGTGATCAATGGACAAATCTTGCGAGTCAAAATTGGTACCTTTCTCAACCTAGTACACAATTTTCTGTTTGCCATTCTGTATCTATTCCTCAATGCATGATCTAGTTGAGAGTCAATCTGTGAAGAAGACAAGGTAAGAGTATCAGATTCTTAGAAAATGGACAAACCATCCTCACATGTTCCATGTATATGTTGTTTGTGGTCTTCAAATAATTTTGGATAACCTATAATAGTTTGACATATGGCTTGCAAGGATAGGCATAAATCCATGTGAGGGGATGAGTAAGATAGTGTTGAAATAATATTACTTCAAATGTTAACGTAGGAGTCCATGTCTAGCATCAATATTGATTAATATATTGGACTCTATCCTAAGTGTGTAGAGTACCATAAAATGCATGAACCCACAAACAATTAGGCAAAGATGTCTCATCAACATTCTATAGGTTTTTGTAGGCCTTGATATGAGCCTCTGGAGCATTAATACCATCATAAATTAGAGTGGTATGAGCGTGATTATCATGATGAAAATGATAGTGCATGGCAGTAAAAACTCAGTTCCAAGTGAGTAAATTGTGATGGTGAGTTTCCCACCATCGAGCAGTTGTCCCTTGAAGAACATACCTATGTGAGCACATCTATTCATCTTCAAACACATAAAAAGTTTATAACTGTTGAACATACTCCTAAAATTCCATTTGACTATGAAACCTAGGTGCTTGATCTAACTGTAGGGGTGGTCTAACCATCAAACATCCACCAATAAGGTGAACAAACTTATGGAACTTGAGAAGCTTGCACAGAACATCCTCTTGGATACTAATGGTACCATAAATTTGTCTTATAAGATCATATTCTCCATGATCCTAATTTTTACAATCATTGTTGGTAGTGTCATAAATAGACTGTACATTCACCCACTATAATATACCATTTGGACTGGGATCAAGACACTTAGTTCCCTGAGTTGTGACATTATAAATATGATTGATATCCTCATTGATGTTAATTGGTTTAACAAAAGGAGGCCCCTAAGTATTGTCTAGGGGAATAATGATACATTGATTATCATTTTCTAAATTGATTAACACTTGTTGAAGATCAAGTCAACATAGTTTTCATAGCACCATGGATAACCCAAAAGAGCTGGAAAATCATCAGCTTTAGTGAACTCAATTACTTTAAATTCAGCCTTGAAATTGACACCTAAAATGTCAATGGTGGCATCCTAAAGAACTGTTATGGGTAGTGCACGAGTCTTATTGGCCATGAACAATACATGAGGAGAAGGCTATAAAGGAAGACTCACCATATTTATCCAAGCATACTTTGTTAGTATATTTACCTCTACACTAGTATTCACTAGTATATCTTGAATGATCCAACCATCAATAACTGTGTTTACTAAGATTTATTTATCATACTGTGTACTAGGTTGGACATGAGCCTTTTTTCATCATAGATGGTTCAATTTTCAATCCTATGTAAGCTTTGGTGCTTGATGACTTAGCTAGTTCTTTTTAAGGGGGATGATGTCTTCATTAGAAAGTCATTTGCACAATTCATGAAACTCATCATGCACTGAGTCTTTGAGAATCAAAGATTTCTACATTTCACTGCACATAGTAGCATCTCTATCCTTAAGGAAATGAATTTCACCTTGTAGTCCCCACACCAAAGTCATTGTGTCCTATAATACTTATTTCTACTATTGATCATCTAGGTTTCAGGTTGCACAAGGATCTTCCCATTAAACCCTATTAGTGGGTGGCTTTGAAACAAACTAGGGAAGACCACCACTTTGTGTAATAATACTTACCTTGGGACTATATCATTCTAACACCCTTCTCATTATGCTCCTTAGTGATGGTGGCATTAATATCTTGGCATTCCTCTAAATGATGCTCATTTTTACAAAAGGCTTAGGTTGGATAAATCAAGTAGTCATCTTGGTAATGCTCTATAGATATGCACTTGTAGTAGGTTTTAAGAATAAAATAACCACGTCTATTTCCATGATCGTGACTACTATAGGACCGACCTCCACCATTATCCTTGTTGTTGGCTACATAGGTCTGATGAGTAACACATGTGCATGCCTCATTAATCTCACTAATAAGGTGAAAATCATTTATATCATATGTATATGCATCACATATTTTATAGTATGATGATACCTTAGATTGAGTAGCATGGTGAAACAGGGGATAATCTCTCACATCATGGTCTTGTTGGTAGATCTCATATGACTACTTGACCATGTTGTCAATACTCTTCCTGGGATAATTATTTCTATTATGACCTTCTGTTTCATAGCAACACACCATTAATCCTTGTATCTTGAGTACTATTTGTAGTGAGATTTTCCAACTGAGATGCCATAAAAGCAATTTGGGCTTCCATAAAGGGACAAATATGTGTATCTATACTTCAAATAACTTTAACATAAAGGGTAGTTTCTAATGCTTCACACGGGTTAGTGAAGGTCTTTTGGGATATTGTACATCAAAAATGAAGTAACAAGCCTCCTATAAACCACTGGGCATGTTGGATTGCATTTATCTCAAATGATAACTTGGAAAGAAGCATTTTAAAATATGCATCATAGTCTTTCACACTCTCGGTGAGTTCTTGTTCAATATCCTTCAAGGAAATAATACTTTATTGTTCAAACTCTAGGATGTAAAATTCCTTGAGAAAAATCACCTTCAATTACTCATAGTTTACCATAGCTTGTTGTGAATCAAACTTATGGTACCATTTTTGTGTGTAGTCTAAAAGGGTATTAGAAAATTGAGTTGCCTTTCATTCAGTAGAAATAATGCCTCATGCCCGCTAAATGAGTTTGCACTTATGAACATGTTATGCTACATTTTTAACACCATGATATTCAGGTAGATGAAGTGTTATCTCGTAGTAGATTGTAGGAAAATTGGGTCTATCAATGGAGCCTATTGTGATTCACCTCTAGTCCCTCCTGAACCTTTCGGGGGAGGTCCACTCACCTGTACCACCTTCAGATCCCCCAATCAAACCACCATTGGTACCACCTCTCGCACCTCCTGTGGCAATAGAGTCACCCAATGTATTAGGCACATAAGTAGGTTGATTAACTATGGAAGGGATTTTACTCTACCCACTAGCTATACTTGGTTCACTAGGCATTCCAAAGTGAGCCATATGATTGACTTGTAATGGAAAAAAAATTAATAACAAACTATTATCTTGATTTTACACTTTATAATTTTCTTCTATAGGTTTAAACTCAGACTCTACACTATCTGTATCCTAATTTCTTACAAGTATGTTGTCTAACTCAAAGGCATGAACATGTGTTATGGGTGAGGAATTGGGCCTAACTAGATTAGGTTCTATAGTCACCAATTCTTGACTTATTTATCCTACATGTACTTATGCCAACATATGGTGTAGTCATGTGGTTGTGAAGTCCTCATCATGCCTTTTCACCTCCCCATGCATCTTCATAGCACTTATAGAGTCCATTCAATCCCTCCTTGAATCACTTCCAACCATAGCCCTTCACCTAGCCTCATCATACTTTCACTTATGCAACTCATGCTAATTGGATGCCATGTTAAACAAAAAATCTTATATCAATGTTTAACAGAAGTAATTACAAAAAGATGACTCACTAATGACCATTAATAGTAATGAGTTGTGGCAAGCTGTTTACATTAAATTCTTTAGGACCCAGGCCTAACTACCCCTATATGCTCTCTCTATGTTGGATCCTTGTCATCGTGTGCCTATCTTCTCATAGATTGGTGTTAGATTCGTGCTTAACTATTCTTATATGACATTCATGTAAATCGTTCCCTAACCATCTCCACTTTTCACACATTTTCCCAAGTCTTCCATTATTATTTGAGTCCTATGTTATTGGTTTATCTATGTTTCATGCTTCCTTGTTCCACGTTACTTGCCTCTTCCATGCCATGGTCTTATACATCATTTATCTCTCATTCCTATGTTTCCTTTTTATCTCTTGTCTTCAAAAATTACTTAGCCAAAATAGATTCAAAATTGAGGGTCCAACAACCCTTATTGTGCTTCCAAGTGTAGGAACTCAAAGTGCACAAGGAATTTACAAAAAAAATATTTTACATATGTATCTATTTTTTGCTTTGGAGCCAGAGGATTCATTTCTTCATAATTTGTTATAATAGTATATAAAATAGGTATCTTGTGGTACACTAGTTGTACAATTCCCGTTTCATGTTGCACCCTTTTAATTTTAGTCTATTTTTTCTCAATGGTAGGTACTAAAGTTGCATAACGATATTTGTTTAATCTGTTGCATGGTTTTGCACATTTCCCTCTTGTTAATTCATCGATAATCTTTGGTATATTTAAACAATTTTAGAGAATAATAACTTAAGTAAGCAAACACGTCTCTAGATATTTTATTCCTTCATAAAAATCACTAAAAAGGATAGAAAATGAAGAGTTGAATTGATTGTCTGAATAGTTTACAATCATAATTATATTAATTAGTTTCCCAAGTTATACCCTATAAAGCCTAAGTGCACTTGCTAAGACTAACAAATGGTGTGAAAAACGTCCCCAAATTTATGTTGAAAGAGATTAGTTCATTCTTTTATCTATGGATATGACTCCTCTACCTCCTTTCAGATAGTCTACCCACGATGATCTATTATTTTTCTATGTTTATTTAAGTGATCAAAATTTGTAAAATTGGTTTTTTATGGGGTTAGAATGGAATGCAAGATCCTTAGAATGATGTCCAAATCTCACTCCTTCTCAACTCACAAAAAAAAGCTCAAGCATCATTACTCTACTACCTTTATTTTTTAGAGTTGATGTTTTGAACATTTATCCAACTTGTGTGTTCATAATTTCATAGCTAAATAATCTAGAAGAAGGTTTTCAAATTAATAGTTGCTCAACAAATATCATAGGACACCCAACACTTCACTTGATGTATTTTTGTCTTTCCATATTCGTCTAGTAAGAGTTATAGATAATTTTTTTGCCAATCCCCCTTCACACAGAGTTTGAAGGTGACATCATTTAAATAATCAAAATATACACATTTATAGCTATAATATAGCCATGGTTTATCTCAAAAATAAATCATCACAAAAATATTTTTAGATTTAATTTTTTTAATCGAATCGTTGTTTGTCAGAGGTGTGGCTTGTATGTTTGTTGACTTACATTTCAAAAGTGATGTCTCTTGCTCATTACTTAGTTTTGGGTTTCTGTTACAATCTGACTGCTATTTTAAATACCATCTTAGGTGTTATCATCCTTGCTCTTAATTGACATTATCTCAGTGGAGACCCCTTTTTTGAGTGTCATTTTATTTTTCCCTACATGGTTTGGTCTTAGTTTATGATGTAAGAGCATCCAAGGCATACAGGTGATCTTACATCACCTAAAAAAATATAATAGTTGTGTGTTTGTATGGTTTTATTCATTTATTTTTTGTTTCAACATGGATTTGGTGGGAGATGAATGATGACTTAGGAAGATATGGACTCTTACAACTCTAAAGTTTTATATAAAATTGGTGCCAGAGTGCCCCAACTCTATATTATTTACACACAATCAGCTTTAGAGTATGCATATAGGGAGCTACAAAGAAGATTGTAGATCTATTTTTGGAATAACTTTGTAAATCTACATATACATAGTTTTTCAAAAAACATATTATATCCAAAAGTAATTATGATGTTTTGATATGAATATCTTGAACATAGACATCAAGAATAAAAGAAGGAAATTGAAAACTATTGAATCTTAGACACAATTGTCAATGACATCAAGATGAAAAGAAAGCAATGATCCACAATGATAAACTTTCAAATATTATACTTTTATAAGAGGTTAGGGAAGCTAAAAAGACACTCTAAGATGCTAGAGGAGTTATAAAATGTTATGGAATATTTAAAATGGCAAGGGAAAATACCAATGAGAGTCACATAGAGGAAAAAATAAGCTCTCCAAGAACATAACAAAGGGATATTTCAAGTCCAGAAGGGATTGTATGAATGTTTTTACATTCTTAATGTTATTGTAATAAGCCTATAGAGGCAAGTGTGTATGAGAGTGTGAGTGAGAGTTTGCATTCAATTATTTGTAGCACGTTGTTGAGTTCAATAAAGACAATGTATTGAGATGGATCAAGTCTAAGTAATGTGGTTGAAATCTATCCATGGGAAAGTGATTATCCAAGTAACAAAGATTAAAAGGCTAACCTTAATTATTTACTCCTTATGTATTGCATCAATTGGTATTAGATCAAGGTATTTCCTTGTTGGTTTTAGTATGTGAGGATCTTGTATTTGTCAATTGTAGGATGTGAAAGAGAAGTTTGGTTGACTTGATTATAAGTTGTGAAAAATAAGTTTGCATGGGATATAACATAAGTTTATTGTAGGTTTGAGAGAAGTCCTACAAGTGTAGATAAAGTGAGAGAGGCTCCTATTTGATTCTATTATAGGTTACAAAAGAGAATCCTGCTATTGGATGAGATATGGCACATAAATGAGGAAGAGCACTAGAGTTATAAGACTTGATAGACTTGTTAAAGGAAATCCAAGTGAGATTGGATGAGATGGAAGATGCACAAAGTGAATATGTTTCAGTTATGAGTAAATATGATGAAGAAGAAATGATGTTGATATACCTACAAGAAAATTTGGATGTCTTAGAGAGAGGATATGCTAAAAAGAAAAATATATCAATAGAGGTCAAGGTAAAGGAAAGGGTAAGCCCAATAACAATATTATGTTGTTTTGTGGTAAAGAGAGCCTAGATACGCTCATGAAATGGATGGTGGAGTTATAAATTTATTTTGAAGATGAAAATATTGAAGACCCCATGAGGATAAATGTTACAAATAAGAGACTATGTGGAGTTACAGTTGAGTATTAGAGAGTTATCCAAGAGAGGAGGTGAGAAAATAGAAAGAAAAAGCTAAGAAGTTGGGAACATATGGTTTCCAAGTTGATGGGTCATGTTATTAACCCAAAAATGCAAACAAAGTAGTTGAAGAAGCTTCATGTCTTGAGCTTTGAGAAAGAAGAGAAGAAGAAGAATATTTCCATGAAAGGTAATATGAGAGGTAAGTTTTCATGTGATCAACTCAAGTCTACTTTGATAAGTATAAAGGAGAAGGATATGAGTGAGGATAATATGGTTATCTTGAAAGATAACAAAAGAGTGAGGTTTCTATGTGAGAAGCCCAAATATGATTTCAAAAATAAGGAGGAGGAAAGTTGTGAGCAACCCATATATGAAGGAATATTCATGGAAGAGGATATCGATGTACTAGTTATTGAACTAGAGGAATGAAACCCATTTTTTTATGATGGTAAAAATCTTGTGGTATTCCATGAATAGGAAGAAATAAAATAATCCTTGGTGAATAAAGGTAATGAAGTCATCTTTTCTCTTTTAGAGGGAAGAAGGGTTGAGGACAACCAATGAAAGCTAATGTTTCCTTGAAGGAAACAATACAAGTGAACAACAAAGGCATCCATGAGTTGTTGTATTTTTTTATGAAGGAAACAATAGACTTTGTTGAAGTGAAAGTTAATGCACACAAGGAGAGTATGGTTGAAGACCATCTATGTGAAGGAGTTAAAAACAAAAAGGATGGGGAGAGGACAACCATGTAGGTTGTTGAGAATGGGCCTTTGGAAGTTCATCATGTGAGTGTAATCTATGAGAAGCATGCAATAAATAGAGAAGAATCGGACAACATGTCTATAAGAAATGATGAAGAAGTTGAAGAAGTATTTATGGGAAATATTGATTCCATTAATTTGTTTGTTCAATGTGCAAGTGTAGCAATGGAGAATATGGCAAAGAAGAGGAAAAATTGTGGTTCAATATAGCATGATCATATGTATGAGAAGTAATTTTTAGAAGTGGAACAAGAGGATAATATGGGGGCATTAGTTTAAGAGTTGGTTAGTAAGGATATACCAATAGTAGAATATTGTCTTCTTTTTATCATGGAGACAAGAGAGTGTAAAAATGTGAGTATAAGAATGTAAATAGAGAAGAATTGGACAACGTGTCTATAAGACATGATGAAGAAGTATTTATGGGAAATATTGATTCCATTAATTTGTTTGTTCAATGTGCAAGTGTAGCAATGGAGAATATGGCAAAGAAGAGGAAAAATTGTGGTTCAATATAGCATGATCATATGTATGAGAAGTAAAGTTTAGAAGTGGAACAAGAGGATAATATGGGGGAATTAGTTTAAGAGTTGGTTAGTAAGGATATACCAATAGTATAATATTGTCTTCTTTTTATCATGGAGACAAGAGAGTGTAAAAGTGTGAGTATAAAAATGTTCTAAAGAGCATATACAAGAGGAAGTTCATTTGCAATAGATAGAGGTAGAAGAGAAGTCTCTAAAAAAATTAAGTGAAAGATATTGGCAAGAGGAAAAAGACCTTCTCAATAGGACAACGATGGATAGAGAATGATAAATATCAAAACTCCATCTTTAGAGATGGATAGAGAGGGGATTGGTGATTGGAAAAGTTAAGAACTTAATGATAGAGGTTGGTCCAAAGATCATTTAGACAAGGAGAGATGAATAATTTCACACATGTGGCATATAATAAATCAAGGAGATATAGATGGTGTACATGTATTTACTAAGAGGAATGAAGGATGAAGGTGGTGTTGCACATATGCTATCATCCCACATAGGCATTGGAGAAGAGACTCTTACACATCAAGGTATGTATTGTTATCATATGGACAAGGAAAGTGCAAGATTATTTGCATGTGGAATGGCTTTGGTGAAGGAAGGAGAGTATAATAAGCCTAGAGCTGATGTAAAGAGTTTGAAAATGAAAAAAGACAAGGATGAGATAGAGAAATTGAGTTTGTTATCATCCCAAGCATGTGATGAAGATTATTATGTTGTAGGTGTAGAGATGGAGAGAGAGGAATTCAAAGAGTCCTTCCAAGGTAGAGAGTGAAACACTTAAATTCACAAGTTTTGAAGAAGTGAAGAAAAAAAGAGTCTTTTAAGGCTCTTATAAATAAAGAAGCCATAAGCAAGATGACGGTGGCAAGAGTAGAGATGGCAGCCGTGAGAGAAGATGAATTGCAAATATAGAAGAGTAGAATGTGGAAGGATCCAACATTATGTCGAGTAATGAATGAAAATTTTCAAGAAGACTCTTGGTGGAGATGGATGGATGAAGGTAGTGGGTACAAGCCCACAAGAGAAAGTAAGATGCAGGAAGAAGCATCTTGGTGAAGGTGGTCGGACGAAGGTGGGTTTCATCCCACAAGAAGATAGAGATTGAAGAAGAGAAACCTTTGTTGGAGGAGGATGGAGTATGATGGGTCTAACCCCATAAAATAGGAAAAAGTAAGCAAAAATAAGAAGAGAATAGATTTGAAGCCAGCAAGAGGGAGCTGGAAATGGAATAAAAATGTGATAATTGACTAAAGTATTTATTAAGTTGGAAGGGGATGCCATGGCTATTAAGATTCATGGTCAAAAGAGTGGTTTTACTAATTCTTCCATCCATGTGAGTAGGATTTTACATTTTAAATACCTCAAGAGTCTAATGCAAGAACACCCAAGGTATATAGACAATCTTGCATCACCCCAAAAAATGTAATAGTTATGTGTTTGTGTGGTTTCTTTTGTTTGTTTGTTGTCTTAACATAGAGGAGTTGGCAGGAGATGAATCGGTAATCAAGAAACTCCAAAGTATTATCACTCTAAATACCCATATAAAGGTGGTGCTCGAGTGCCCCAACTTTGGAGTATTCATGCATAGTCATCTTCAAAGTATGCATACAGGGAACTCTAGAGAACATTGTAAATCTATTTTTAAAACAACTTTGAAAATCTACATATACATAATATTTTTAAAAATATAAAATTTGTATAAATATGTAGGATGTTTTGCCATGAATGTCTTGGACATAATAGGTAGTGACATCAAGAGGAAAAGAAGAAAACTGAAAAATATTAAATCTTAGACATAGCTAACAACGACATCAAGAGGAAAAGAAATTAATGGTCTAAAATGCTAAATTGTCGAATCTTGTCTATTTATAAGAGGTTGGAGAAGTTGAAGAGACATTCCAAGAGGATATATAAGTAATATAATGTCAAATAATATTAGTAATAATAAGGTGAAGGCCATGGATATTCATAGAGAGAAAAAAAGCTCCAAGAAGTGGGAAAGAGGGAGAGAGTTTGAGAGGAGCAAAGCTATCCAATAATTTAATAGAGGGATTTTTGAAATATAGGAGGGAGTGTATGAATGTTTTTCCTTATTCATGCTAGTTTAATAAGCTTGTAGATGCAAGTGTGTATGAGAGTGTGCATTCGGTTCTTTGTAACATGTTAATGAGTTCAATAAAGATAGTATGTTGAGATGGGTCAAGTTTGAGTAATGTGATTGAAGTGTGTCCATGGGAAAGTGATTATCCAAGTAAAACAAAGTAAATTTTTGACCTTAATTGGTTGTGCATTATGTGTTTGCACCAGTTTAGGTTGAAATCTAAATCCATTTTATATTTTTTACTTATTTTTTACTTGGACTACAATTTGATCATTATTGTAAATGCTAACCTAGTTTTTCTTCAACACTGTTTTAAATTGAGCTCTTCACGATAGGCATAAACATGCTCTTTCTATTTTATTATTTCATGGTTAGAGTTATGTAGACAATATATCTTGGTAAAAACCTAGTTATTTTATTTGGTGCTAGTGTGTTTATGTGCATATGGATTTATAGACACCTAATTTTGGTAAAATACCCTTTTCCATAATGTCTATGTCAAGCTTTTTTCACAATTGGTCCATTTATGTAAATTTGGATGTTTTTGGATACATTTGGCCCACATTAGACCCCACTCTATCATTATTCATATATATTTTCTCACAATCACCTCAAATATATCAAGTTTCTACACCAAGATCCCAATTGACCATCTTTTATTCATCATGATCTTCATCATTAGCCATTCTAACCCTTTTCCTCTTGTGGGTCCTTTCTTTGTTCATCTAATTTCTCATTATTTGAGTTCAGCTTATCACTATTCTTTAGGTCAGCCTTTGTTTGAAGTGTGCTATGAAAGCATATATATAAATATACCCTTAATAATTTCATATCAAGTGTTCACATTAAGATCTCAAGCCATTTATGTAACAACAAATCATCAAGCCTTATCAAGAGTTTTGTACATTAAGCCAAGAATTTTGTACATTGAGTCTCCCTTACATCAACACCAATCCAAGTCTTGTGCAATCACACCTTGTACCAAGTCAAGGTAATATTGAATCATATAGTTGCATTAGATTATCTACAAAGAAGAAGTGAAATCCTATCTCTCATTGGGTTGGGATTCATTTATAATAACTAGAACTACATAGATCCATGATTCCAAGCATATAGGATATGTAATTGGAACTCTTCAAGATGTTTCCCAAGTAATTAACTTGCATGTAATATTTTATGCATACATTATTGAGGATTAGGTCAAGATCAAAGGAGAAGCAAATAAAACAAATTTTTCCATCAATCCTATGAAGCAAAGCCAAAATCCATATCAACATCAGCTTGTAAAGTGCTTTAAAAAGTTACAAAACCCAGAAGTAGTATAAGACACAATCAACATAGAGGGACATAATCAGCCACCTAATGATTGTAACCAAGACACAATGACCCTTTGCCAATTCTAACCTAGTTCTATGTCATAGTTAGACTCTCAAGATAGATTTTGTGTTAGTTTCAGATTTTGCTTCTAGTTCTAGATTTCAATTACAATGCCTAAGTATGTTTACGTTAGTCTTCTTTTTCTCTCTTTCCATTATTATTTTTTATTCAATCATTTCATTGTATTGTTATTCAATATTTTTTGCATCATGATATTCTTCATACCTATAAATTACTTTATTTCTATAGGTCTCCATTGTGCCATAGTTTTGACTTCATGTGTATAATTTATTTTCCATTAAACTAAAATTGGTTAAAACATTTTGGTGAACCCGATATTTTGACAACTCATACCTATAGTTCCTTTCTTATCCATCCCCCTAGTGTCTAATTTCATCTTTCATATCTATTTTTTCAATTCTCAATGGTGTCCTTTATTCTATTTTAGACCCATATTCTTATCATTTACCACCCAAATCTAATTATTATATTTTGGTGAACCCCTCTACTCTTCAAACACATTCAAACTTAGGGTTTATTTATTATTCATCCTTACAATGGCTAGTTTTCACATTTGCGATCTAATTTTAACATCTAGGCGCATTCCTCTTTACTTTTTCATTGTTTAAATCTTCCTTCGAGTTTCTCATGCTTTCATCTTATACCTGTTAAAAAGGCTAGATCTACAAATATTACCATGTGAAGTGCTAGATTATGTGGCGTTACTTATGATTTGATTCAACTTCATTTTCTTGGTACTTATGTTTTTTTGAATTCAACAATGATAGTTATTAGTGATGTTCAAATATCTTCTACTATTTTTGATAATGCAAATGTGAATGAAAAATATATACATGTTAACCATGATTATATTTCTTTTGATGAGGAGGATTTTAATGAAAATATTTGTGATAAAAATATCAATGTTTATAATACCAATCCTTCTATTGATATTGTTGTACCAAAATTTGAGTGTATGTTTGAAACTAGTTTTGAAAACTACCTTAGAGTTATTCCTAAATAAATTGATGTTATGATCTCTTTTATTATTAAAGAATAAAATAAAAGAATAAGGACTAAGGAATCTACACCTAGAAATACTACCAATAACCTTTTGCTATGTACTTATGGATATGATATATAAATGTATATGTGTCGATGGATATGACAACATGTGGCACACATCCACCTTAGTTACTTGTATGGTTTATATGAGTAACTTTTGGAATTGGTATTTTGGGTAATGAGTCAACCTACACTAGGATTAGGAGGTTACCCATCCTTTGTTAGTTAATTAGAGGTCTATTTAATGATTTGACTATCATTATAAATCTATCAATCATGTTTTGAGTTTTCTATTTGGTAGAATGATATTGGAAGTTGTCCCCCTCGAAGTGGCATTATGGAGTTATTTCTTCCTAAAGAAGTATTGTACAGTGTTGCCCTCACATAAGGGTATCATTCTATTTATGTATAAATTTTATATTTGGGCATCTTGGCCAACCAATACCTATTGTGTTGTGTTGATCTACATTGTATTATGCATATTTGCAATTATTAGAAGTGTGGATCATAACAAGAGGTATCATAGAATCAATTTAGGCAAATATTGTGGGTTAAACCCTAATTGTGGAGAATCATTTATATATTGAAATTTGTTGATAATTTTTTGTATAATTTTTTTTACTGAAGCTGAATCCTATCTCAAGAAAGTCACAATAAAAAAAATAGAGGTTTTGTGATCTTTTAGAGGGAGATATTAATATTTTAGGTTTTGTAATATATTGACCATATCTACCAAAATTGAAATAATTTTTTTGTGAAATTTCTATTGACATAATATCATCATTAAGGGAAAATATAGTCAAAATTTGAGAATGTTTTGATAAGTTTTAATTGAGTTATTGCAATATTATGATTTATCACAAATTCGCTTTAAGGGCTAAATTTTTTATAAAATTTACACCAAAATTTCATTGAAGTTATACTATTATACATGGAAGCTACAACCAAAAAATTGGACTATTTTGATCAGTGTCATATGAAATATTAAAATTTTAGGGTTTGTTCATTAGTACGGATCATGGAGTTAGATTTTTTATGGAGAAGAGTAGATTGGTGGATGTTTTTTAATAAGAATTATTAGGATAGAATAGCATGAAAAAATTCTTTGTCGCATCATTTCAGGGGTTTGATATAACTCTAGTGGGTTCAACGGGGAGTCGGAAGATGGAAGTTTTCATGGGAATTAATGGAACAACTTTTCATTGATCGATGGGGTATAAAAGAAAAAAAAAATTATAAGAGGAAGAATATGATGGTGGAAATGAAGAGGAGAATAGAGATGATGAAGAATAAAAATCAAGAAAATAAAATAAGGACAATGAGGAAGAACATGCAACTGATGATGAAGAAGAATAAATCATGCATAATGATGATGAGGAAACTACAGATGGTGCATAAGGAGAGGTAGAGGATATCAAAGAGGAAGAATAAATATTGGATGATAAGGCTTCAAATAATTTGGATCCCAAAAACTTAGATTTAATTTTTGAATTTCATTGATGCATTCAAAAGAAGAAGGTCATTATATCCATAAACCCTACCAGCAAGTCTAACTTCATGAACATGTACATGGCCCAACATCTATAGGTTCATGAAAAGAATATCAAGGAGGCTCAAGTAGATGGTAAGAATATTCAAATTTTATAAGTTTTGAAGCTCACTATGGACAAATATGTTTTGCATTCAGATTTTTATGCTTTGGATATGGATGGTATGGATATGGTTCTTGGATATCTATGGTTAGAAAGTTTAGGAACAATTAATATTAATGTTAAGAAGAAGTTCATGAAGTTTTAGTATAGGAAGAAGAAGTTCATGAAGATTATGATGATATGAGTGCATGGGAGGGCACATCTTGGCTGTTATATGCTAATAATTGAGGGTTGTCATGGTTATTTTCAAAGACATAAATGTTTTAGACTTGAATTGGTCTTGGTGCCTAAATAGTTGGGTGGCATAAACATTTGTAAGCCCTATTTATATAGCTTATCTAAGAATATCTATTCTAGTTGATTATTTAATGTATAGAAAAGAATAAATTGTTCATTATTGTTCTCTATTGAAACCTCTTTATATATGTCATGCCAAAATGAGCATTGAAACTTAGTTTTCATAGCGTATAGTTTGGATATCTGATAATAAATTGATTAGTAAACATTTTAACTTAGGATTGGACCATAATTAAGGAATTGATGACCATCTCTCCCCCATTATCTTGTAAAAAAATATATGTTGCCATTATTAATGTGTCATATACCATTAAAGTTATTGTAATCATCTTTCCAACAAATCATCTCAAGAAGTAGACCTTGTTTAATCTTGTCAATCTCAGAATATATATCCTTTATAAGAGTAAACCTCATCATTTTCTATTTAACTTGCATGGACAAACAAAGCATTCTTGAGTGAACTAGTAAAGGCAAATATTCAACAATAATTGTAAGTATGCATCATGACAAAGAAATAACAAACCTCTAGCTTGTTCTTGGTGTTCTTAGCACAATGAGCATAATCCAATGTGCTGAGAGTTACTTATAATCAATAGTATTCATGAAAATATAGTGATAATGCAAGTCTTTATTTTCCCACCCAAAGAATCTTTCAATATTGTAGTCAACTTATTGTCTCTATTTTGACAAATAGAATGATAAGAATGTAGAATAATAGTAACTAACCTAGGATCTACTATCACAATTATTAAACTAATTTTAGTTACATGATATCATACTTTCATTTTGTAATATCATTCTCTTGTGGCTTACCTCTCATGCGCTAGAATGCAAAATATTTTCAAATTCAACCAGATCAACAAGATTAAGTTTTTTGCATCTAATAAGTTATTCACGCTTTGGAGTTACTTCTTTGATGTGGATTGTGATTGAGAATATACAATGCAAGTGATTTCAAAATATAATCATATCATATTGGTTAAATTAAAATCAAATAATACTTTCATGAAAATTAGGAGCAAAATTTGAATTTACCATACTTGCTTTGCCTATTTAGTAAAGTTTATAGAGTTAGTCTCTTGGAAGACCCTCTTTCTAAGAGTTTATATATCTCATTTACATTACAATTAATTTATTATTTAAGGCCTCTTTAAAACGTTCCACCCTTTCCATCTTCCATCAAATCAATTTGCTTTTTGGACTTATCCTCAAAGGATCTTGGGAATTCATCTGGGGCCAACAAATTTGTTATTTATTCACTATATAGTTATATGCATGTGACTTTCATACTGTATTCAACATTTTGAGCCTCAAATGTGTTAAAAATTTGGAGTACTAATCTTGGGATTACTCATACATTAGGAGGAAACTCTCCACTCTACAAAATTAGTAAAAGTATTTATGTAAGAATAATTACCACCAGCTCTCATATGTAGAAACAAACTACCTCTGATACCCTATAGTTATTTTAAACCATAGTATTATGGATTAGTAAATCAGTTGTGAATTTGGAGCACATACTATTTGGAAAAAATCCTATGCTATCATAGAACAATATTATAAGAAAAAGGAGATTGGAACTTTACTAAATAGGCTACTTTATATAAGCCAAATAAAATTGAGATCATTTGAAGATATGAGAAGCAGACCTTGGATTATATCCCTCCACCTTCCATTGAATATATCTTTCTTATACCAATCTGACCATAGATACAAATTATGTAATTATATCCATCCAAAACTTAATTTACAATAAGCACATGAGCCTAATCATATAACTCCTTTTTTTGGGAATTCAAACCAAAAACCTATAACTCATTCCAAGGAAATATAAATTCAAATGCTTAACATGACTAATACATAAATGATATGGACAAATAATGAAATGAAGAGTTTTAATAGTGGTAGTAACTATTGGACCCCAAATTTTGACTAAGTGTTTTGGCTTTTTGGCATAAAACCGACATAATGCAAGAGGAAAATGATGCAGGAAGTCCATGGCATAGAACTAGCATGTTGTAGGAAGACTGTGGCATGGACCCAATGAGGTGTGAGAGGATAAAGGTATATAAGATGATAGTGCAAGAATAACCAATCAAATATGGAATATAATTACGAAGAACTCAAGAACATAAGAATTTGTACAATAGTGAAAGACTTGGGGAGCATGAGGGAAGCAAGAAATAGTTGAAGAGCAATTCTCAAGGTCAAACTAGGATTTAATCATCACACGAGTTTCATATTGGTCCACATAAGGAAGGATACTTGGCAGTAAGGATATAGCATCGAACAAGTATATATGGGGTGTGAAGGCCCAAGTCACTAGGAGAAAACAAGTAAATTATTGCCATGACTCTTAGTCTAAAAAAGATCATTGGCCAGTCACCTAATTGCCATTAATAATGTAACTACTTGGTCAAGGAAAAAGAAGTATAAATACCCCTTTGTAGAGATGTGTAAGGTGACTGAATATTGATATTATGTAATGAATCTTTATGATAATACATAATTATGGAAGCTACAATCAATTATAGTGTTATGCTTAAGTTAATTGATAGTTAAAATGTTAATTATGGGCTAAATTGAGTAATATTTGGATTATAATTCATTTTGCATTTTATATAATATGCATTATAAGTGCTTGTATAACCAACACATCAAAATTTAGGGCATTTATCTTTGTGTTCTTGTTTAAAGTGATTAATGAAACAAGGTCTACAATCGTATATTTATTTTTCTATATAATATCTAATTAATGAATAAACTCAAACTTATGAAAAGTGTTACTACACAACATAACCCTTGGGAACCCATTTCTACTGCATGTTTATGGTGAGCATGCAAGAGCTTAGTCTTGCATGAAAATATAACGTGTAATGGAAAATGCTTGAGTATTTATCCCTTGAAAGTAGCGAACGATGGATTTAACGAGATCAAGGATTATTTTGTGGTTCCCTATCTTGAACCAGGAGTTTTTACACATGCATGGGTGGAACAAAATCTCTACAACTCATTATATGAAACCTTCTTTGTCAAAATCCATATTAATTTGCATGCTTGGCTCTCCTCCTATGCTCAAGGTCAATTATAAAATTTTGGGAGGAAGCAATCTTAGATGATAGAGTGTCAAAAGGCTTTGGCATGTCTGAGGAACACCATGGACACAGGCTATTAATATCTGATGGAGAGGAGTGTTGAATAGATACATATTGGAATATGTGGTAACCACTTACTCTTATCCTAAAGAAGCCAAGTTATAGTTTATCTAAGAACCAGATGGTCTGTATATTAGACACTTTACACTAGAAGTAAAGAAGTTGTTTATTGATTATGGACTCAAAACTCTATCTATGGAGGGCTAAATCCATCCTTGCACAAGTCGCGCAATTAGAAGGGGAATGCAAAGCTGTTGGTAAAGAATTTTTGGTTCAAAATGGTAGCCAGTCAGCAGGCATTACAAAAGCAAAAATATGATGAATTTCGATATAGGATCATAGGTGGAGTAGCAAGGGAATGGGAAAACTCAAGAAGTGTTATTAGGATCCACAGGGAAGTGAAAATGCACAAGCAGGACTCAATCTCTTTCAAACCACAACCAATGCCAATTTTATCATATGAGAGAGACACTAGCCATATATAAGAAATTGATGAACCACATTTTAACCAACTAAGTTCCCCAACCATAGTGCACTCTCATGCTTTTAAACCAAATAATTTAATTATACATAATTGGGATACAAATAGTGTAGAGTCAGAAACTGATCCTATAAGAGAAATTATAGATAAGCCAATTTTAAATAACAATGAATTAACACTTTATTTTCCTCTTCAAAGGAATTTCATGGCCTAACTTGGTATGCGTGGTGGACTTGACGTTCATAGTGGGCAAAGTACTAGTCCAAGTATTGTTAATCAACCTACTATCGTGCCCAACGTCACGGGTGTTGCTGCTAGGGGCACTAGAGGTAGATTAGGAAGAAACATAGGAGGAAGTGGTAGACTTCCCCCTCTAGGAACCATACCTATAAGTTCTCAACAACCACTGTCACAAGCACCTCAATTGCCAATGGTGTATTAAAAAATGACATTTTATTTACCTAAATATTGGGGCGTGGAGAATAATGCAAAGCATGTTCATAAATATGAACTCATTTGGAGGGTGCATGGTATAATTTATTCTGAGTGAAAGGCCACACAATTTATAACCACACTTTTATAAAGAGCACATAATTGGTATAGGAAGTTTGACCCTCAACCAACAGTAATTGACTATGATCAACTCAAGATGACATTTATTCAAGAATTTGATATTCCCAAATTTTAGCAACAAAGTATTATTGCTCGAAAGGACATAAAACAAGAACTCATTGAAAGTGTACGAGAGTATGATGCATAGTTCAAAACACTCTTATTAAAGATTTCATTTCAGATTAATGTTGCTCAACATGCCTAATGGTTTGTGGGAGGCTTGTTACTATCATTTAGATGAATGCTATCACAAAGGAACTTTACCAACCCAAGCAAAGCCCTAGAAGTTATCCTCCATGATGAAGCTATTGGTAGTATTGACACTAGAATAAATCCTTTTATGGAAGATCAAATAACTTTAACGACATCACAACTAAAGAAGCTGACTGCAAATAATGCATACACCACTCATAATGATCTTTTGTGTATTGATTGCGAGTCTGAAGGACATAATAAAAGCAATTGCCCATGTAAAAACATTTGTGCTATACTAAAATAGTTATGTGAAATTTTCCATTAAGATCATGATGTAGGATCTTTTCCTCTCTTAAAATAGGTTACACATTCTAAAGTGTCTGAATAAAACAAGATATATGATGCCTATACCCATGACACAAATCATTACTAGCTAAATAATGATATAAATGAGGCATGTGTGCATGGTACATGTCAAACCTCTATCTCCAATAATCAAGATAATGATTGATATCATGATTGAGTTCAAGGATGGGGATGAGGATTTGGTCATTTTCCACCAAGAACTTGTAATAAGTGTGGATCTCCAGATCATTATCAGCGAGATTGTCTAGTCTATCCAACATGTTTTTTCTAAAAAGGAGCATCAGTTGGAAGTATGTGCTGACTTATACACAACCATCACTAAGGAAAGAAATTAAAAAGGTGATGGAATGATGTGCATTGAGAAACATCATTGGCAACCATGTTCTAGTACCCTGACAATCCAACAAGTAAATATCACTACACGTAGTAGAGCACAATCTCAGTCTATATCTATTCCACCTATTGAGAAGATACAACATGAAGAGCCTCGTGTAATGAAGTATCGTGATACCCAATAATAAAAAGACATACTCTAGGATATTATGGCATTGGTATAAGAATTACAAGGAGAAATTTAGTTTCTTAAGGACCAAGAAGTTGCCCAACATGCTGATTTGCATAAAGCCATAGAACCACATACATAATGTCATAGCCAGAGATGGTGAGCATCATGATCCTACTCTTAATAGCATCCTCTAATGGATGGATACTTAGTCCCTTTCTGATACTACAAGTAATGCTTGTAATTATTGGGCCATGGTGACTATGACCTCACTAAAAGAGTGTGTGGTATCATTGGTAGTTGTGAGAACATTCTATGCCAATACTATAAATGACATAGATTTATTTACCTTGTTATTTAAAAAATCATGAAAGGACTAGTTATGGATGACCATTAGAGATACTTGATGAAGCTCCTTGGTTTCACAGGTAAATGGAAGTCCATGACTTCATCCAACAACTTGAAGACTTCTATAACTATGGTGCTAATTATATGCATTCATTGGTTTACCTTTTTGATGGCACAATCATGAGGTGGTGGTGAACCCATAATGAATGAATTATTCATTAGAATCAAGTATGCTATACTTTACATCATTGGTTTCATCATGAAAATCGTGTTTGGGGTATAATCATCTATAGTAGGGTACGTGCACCAGAACCACACATCAAAGCATATGAATCCATGTGAAGGGTTGAAGAATCCTTTTTTATATAGTACCTATGGGTGCATGATTTTTATGACACCTTATGTACTTAGGCTAGAACATGGTATGTTCATGAAGAATGACATTTGGGTACCCATATTGAAAGATAAAATGAACTTGGCATTATCTTACTCATATTTGAGAATGGATTTGCACCTCACTCTCCAAGCCATGTGCGAAGTAGTTATTGGTGACCCTAGTCCCATCAAAGATCAGCTGTGACATATACATGATTCCCAGATGAAGGTTTGGTTCTATTTAATGATCTATTTGAGCAATTTGTCCCTGTGTTAGAACTTGTCCTTGATCAGGAACATTATGAAGAGGTTCACTAAGGGAAGAAAAAACTAGTGTTTTATGTTGATGAATATGAAGGGTCTGACCCACCTAAACCATTAATAAATCATTTGGATATCCTTACAGACTATGGCACTAAAACTATTCATGATACTGGAACTGATTTAGACCACCTATACACAGAACATCTTCAAACTATCCAGTACAAAATAAGAACCAAAAATAACTACTGTGGGTAACAACTAAACTGATACAAAGGTTTCAAAAATATTTGAGATGTTAAAATAATACTAAGATGTCTTTCCAAGGAGTTATAGTGAGATCAAAGGTGTTCATCCATCATCAGGCAAAATGCATATCAAACTTGTTGACGGTGATTGACTAGTCAGAAAATGGCCATATAAGATGAATCAAAATTTATGAGCACAAGTGAAGGAGGAAATTGATAATATGGTACGCACTAGAGTAATAATCCCAATTGATGAGTCCTAGTGGGTCATCCCCATGGTTGTTAGGTTGTGGAGCTAAAAGCTTCAACCTTTGCAAACTGAGGAACAAATGGTTGCTGAGTTCTACAGGAACCGGCGTCGGCAGCAGGACCGACGTCGGTAGAATCCAGTGCAGAAGGCCACCGGCGATGGTAGTAAGTCGGCCGACGTCGGCAGAACCAGACAAGCAGGGACCGACGTCGGTCGCCTGTGTGTTCTAGAACTGCTCATTTCACGGACAGTTAGTTAAGTGAACAAAGAGTTTGCATGTTGAGACCAGTTAGAGTCTTGGGCTGCGAGGACAATTGTCTAAATTAAGAGTCTAAGTTATTGTTTGAGTTAGGGATCTATTTATAGACCTATTGGCATGTATTGTATAAGGCATGAGATAGAAAGGAAGAGTTCCTTCTAGTTGTAAGATCTGTGAGTTGCAGGCTGTTGCAAGCTCATTGGGGATCTACATGTAAGTTTGGTCTTTGAATTGCAGGTTGCAGGTTCATGAGAGATCAGCTTGAAGTGCTATAGAGTGCTTGATGTACCGGCAGGGTTATTACAGACTGGTTGGTGAGGTGAACACCAATTCTGTGTGTGAGTTGGTTGTTGGGACCATTTTTGTGTAGGAGAGTGTGTGTGAGAAGAATTACTGAACACTTGAGGTGTGGCGAATCTCTGTAAGGTGAAAGAGTGTGGCGGCTCTTTGTTGTATTCTTTTCTGTTAGTGTTAATACAAGATAGTGTATTGTCTCTCATATTCTGTGCTATTGGTGAATTCTAGTTACTTGTGTTTCTGGTTATTTCCGCATATTCAATTGCTTATATTTGGTAATCATACTGTGCTCTTTCTGAGGAGCAAGATCCCAACTAGTGGCATCAGAGCATGTTTGTTGTTCTAGATTCCTGACAACTGGTATCAGAGCCTTGGTTGTAGGTTCTTAAGCTTGATACCAACAATTGGTATCAGAGCTTTTGGTTGGGATACTAACAGATTGGTGTAGATCTGGGTAGTGTGTTTTGATTACAGGTTACTCACAGGGTTTCTGTTTGAGTGGGAGTTGAGCAATGACAGAAAGTAGTCAACTACGAATGGAGAAGTTCAATGGCAAGAACTACCAATTATGGAGGATGCAGATTGAGGACTATCTGTATCAGTAAGATTTGTACTTACCGTTGGGTGGGGTTGCTAGCAAACCCTTGGATATGAAAGATGAAGAATGGGAGGTTCTTGATCGGAAGGCTCTGGGATCTGTTAGATTGAGTCTTGCATCATCTGTGATTTCCAGCTTATCACAGTGTAAGACAACGGTGGAGTTGATGGAATCTTTGGCAAATTTATATGAAAAACCCTCAGCTTCGAATAAGGTATTTCTTATGAAGCGTTTATTTAATTTGCAAATGTTGGAAGGTGGATCTGTTCATAGCCATCTTAGTGATTTCCATGGTTTAGTAAACTAGTTAAGTTCAGTCAATATTGTATTTGATGATGAAATAAGAGCTCTCTTAATCTTGTGTTCATTACCTGAAAGTTGGGAAGGTTTGGTAATGGCAGTTTCTAATACTGTGTCTCCTTCAAAAGTCTTAAAAGTGGATGATATTGTGAGTGTAATCTTGAACGAAGAGATACGCAGGAAAAGCACAGGTGAATCATCTGGAGATGCTTTGAGTGTTGAAGGAAGAAGAAGGCCAAGAGAGAAGATAGAGCGTGGGAGATCAAGGTCGAAGACGGGCAAGAGATCCAAGTCCAGGTATGGCAGAATAACCTGCTGGAAATGTGGAAAGCAAGGGCACTTAAAGAGAGATTGCAGATCGGGTACAGATCAGCATGAAGAACATGAAGAAGAAGCAGATGTTGCGGGTTACGTTGCACAGGATGCTCTGGTATGTTCTTTGGATAAAGTAGAATCTTGGGTATTAGATTCTGGTGCCTCTTTTCATGCATCCCCACATAGGGAATTTTTTCATGAGTATGTCCAGGGAGATTTTGGAGAAATTTGTGTAGGGGATGGTAAGTCTTGTCAGATTGTTGGCAAAGGCAAAGTGAAGCTGAAACTGCAGACAGGTAACACATGGGTGTTAAAGGAGGTCATGCACGTCCCAGTTCTGAAACGGAATCTGATTTCTGTTAGAAGCTTGGGTGAAGAGGGTTGCACAGTAACTCTCACAGCGGACTCTTGGAAGGTTACCAAGGGTACACTTGTTATAGCTAGAGGTAAGAAAGTAGGTACGCTTTATCTATCTACTTGTTTTACTGATTCTCTTTCTGGGTTATCTACTTCAGTTGTAGATTCGGAGATGTGGCTTGATAGGCTTGGTCACATAGATATGAAGGAGATGCTGGTTCTTGAGTCAAAGGATATGCTTTCGGATTTGGAAGGCATGGGTCGTGATTTCTGTATGCAGAAGAAGAAGGTGAGATTTCTTGAGGAATCCGATGTTAGTGACAAGAACAGGAAAGCCTTGGTTTTCAAGGAGAAAGTGACGGACAGAGTTCAGCACAAGGTGCAGAGGAATTCTGAGCAGAGCAAGGGTGTTTTGGACAAGGGTTTGATCCAAAAGGAGCTCGCGGGAAAAAGTCAGGTCTCACAAGAAAAACACAGAGACCGACGTCGACAGGAAAACTGGCGTCGGTGTCCAGACAGGGACCGATGTCGGCTATGTGCAGCTCGACGTCGGTGACTCGGGGCAGACAGAGACCGGCATCGGCCAGGGGAAACCGACGTCGGCGGGGAGGCAGTCGCAGGGAACCGACATCAGTCGGATGTAGACTGAGATGTGACCGGCATCGGTCACTGAGACGAATTTTGGGTGGACAGCAAGTTGTTATGGAGTCTCAAGCGCCCATATGGAGGACTGAAGGTGTAAGTAAGTTCTTAAATTCGTCATTTCCCTTCTTTGCACTACTTGTTGCTCACTTATGGCATAGGACCAGGAAGTTATTAAAGAAGCAGAACAGGTAGATCCAGGAAACAGTGGGAGCTAGGCATGGATGAGGATGTGATTCCTTGGAGGAGAACCAAACAGGGGTTTTGGGTAGTGTGGCCAGCTGGGAGTAAGCACTAAGAGACGAATGGATGTTAAGGATGAAGAAGAGCGGAAATGGATACGTGAGATGGAAGATCAGGGTATTTGATCTTGTATTAGCTGCAGGGCAATGGAGGTTTGTTCATTGTGTTTCTCTTTACCAGGTTGGATAGTATTAGCTACACTATCCTATTTTCTGTATGATGTGCTTGTTGCAGGGTTACATATACAGGTATTGCTGAACTAAAGGTAAAGTTAGTTCAGGTGTTTGTCATGGAGAATCTGGGAGCAGCAAGATTCTTTGGCAAGAGTGTGTTCTAGAGACATGGAAGGTCATGTGTTGACTTTGTTTCAGGATGATTGTGTGAAACCGGTTAGCACGCCGATGGTTAGACAGTTCTATGAACAGGTGTCTTGATTCACATAATGAGGTTGAGTGCATGGTATGTACTAAACCTGAGTTTTCCCAAGCAGTGGGAGTTGTCACAAGTTAGGAGCCAATCCGGGAGAGAACCATTGGAGGACAGTTCAGTGGATTCTTACAGGGACTAGTAGCAGGTGCACATGCTATGCAAGTTCAGGTTTATTTCTACATGGTTGTAGATGTGGATGTGGTAGGTAATTTGGATGACAGGTTTTGCACCATGGATTTTGTGGTGGTTGGTCTTCAAGGGTGATTTTGAAGATGGATACATAGCCAAGGTAACAAACTAGACGGTGTACAGGTACATGTACAGGTTGCAGCTGTTTATCTCCAAGTGGGAGATTGTTAGGTTGTGGAGCTAAAAGCTTCAACCTTTGCAAACTGAGGAACAGATGGTTGCTGAGTTCTACAGGAATCGGCGTCGGCAGCAGGATCGACGTCGACAGAATCCAGTGCAGAAGGCCACCGGCAACGGCAGTAAGTCGGCCGACGTCGGCAGAACCAGACAAGCAGGGACCGACGTCGGTCACCTGTGTGTTCCAGAACTGCTCGTTTCACGGACAGTTAGTTAAGTGAACAAAGAGTTTGCATGTTGAGACCAGTTAGAGTCTTGGGCTGCGAGGACAATTGTCTAAATTAAAAGTCTAAGTTATTGTTTGAGTTAGGGATCTATTTATAGACCTATTGGCATGTATTGTATAAGGCATGAGATAGAAAGGAAGAGTTCCTTCTAGTTGTAAGATCTGTGAGTTGCAGGCTGTTGCAAGCTCATTGGGGATCTACATGTAAGTTTGGTCTTTGAATTGCAGGTTGTAGGTTCATGAGAGATCAGCTTGAAGTGCTATAGAGTGCTTGATGTACCGGTAGGGTTATTACAGACTGGTTGGTGAGGTGAACACCAATTCTGTGTGTGAGTTGGTTATTGGGACCATTTTTGTGTAGGAGAGTGTGTGTGAGAAGAATTACTGAACACTTGAGGTGTGGCGAATCTCTGTAAGGTGAAAGAGTGTGGCGGCTCTTTGTTGTATTCTTTTCTGTTAGTGTTAATACAAGATAGTGTATTGTCTCTCATATTCTGTGCTATTGGTGAATTCTAGTTACTTGTGTTTCTGGTTATTTCCGCATATTCAATTGCTTATATTTGGTAATCATACTGTGCTCTTTCTGAGGAGCAAGATCCCAACTAGTGGCATCAGAGCATGTTTGTTGTTCTAGATTCCTGACAATGGTCAAAAGTATAAGGATGGGCACATTGGGATTTGCATTGACTTTTGCATACTTAACACATCTTGCATTATTTATCCTTTCGCAATGCCATTTATAGAATAAATCCTTGAAGGCATCACTAGGTGTGAAATTTAGGTTAGGACCCAGAAGCACCATTGATTACCAAGCAACTAAACATGTGGAATTAAACTAGAAGTAACAAGTAACTAGAATTCAGAAATAACACAGAATATGAGAGACAATACCCAATTGTATTAATACTCTTCCAGAAGGAAATACAACAAAGAAGATTGCCACAGTCTTCTTCCTTACACACCTCTAGGGCTCCCACACCTCTAGGGAATAAACAGTAAATCTCTTCAAGAGCTCACTCTCTCTCTTATGGTCCCAACACACAACTCAAACACAGAGTTGGTGTTCACCTCCACCAGCCAGTAATAACACCGCCAATCAACCAGTTAGTAACAATACTACTAGTACACCGAGTATACCCACATACTCAAACTGAGTACACAATGCACTCCAAGTAGATATCCCATGAACTTGCAACACCATGCAACTCAAATGATCTTACTTTGGAAGGAACTACCTTGCCTTCCTCTTTGCTCTCTAATTGAGTACACACTATACTCCAAGTAGATCCCACCTGATCTCGCTCCCTGTTGTGTTGCTATCACCTTGATCCTACTTCCACCTACAAATCAACCTGGTTCTGCACACCTGCAAACCTTAGACCTCACACACACATACACCTACAGATCAATGATCTTACTTACCATGCAGATCTCCAAATGTGGCCTTGCACACCTGCTGACCAAGATCCTACATACATGAAGAATCCTTTTGATTCTCCAAACCAGCACCCATACTTGGCACTGTGGCACTAGGAAGAACACACCTTGCTCTCTTCACTCTGAAGGAGCTAATATTTGCTCTCTTACTCTCTAGCACAAATTATAATACATCCCATGAGTCTATTATATAGATCCTATGCAAACAATAATTAGACACCTAATTACAATTATTAGATCCACACCTCAAGACTATAATTAGCCTTCTTACATTCAAACAACCGATTCGTTAACTAACTATCCGTGAACTAGCAGTTTAGCAACTGCACAGGTGACCGACATCAGTCCTTGTCTGCCTGGGGGTGACTGACGTCGGTCGATACCTGATCATCATCGGCAGCTTCCTATCTCCACCTAACTGACATCAGTTGGCTTGACCGATGCTGGTGACTGTGACACTCAACACCCTCCTCCAATGTCTGCATCAGTGAAGCTTTTAGCTCCACAACCTAACAATTTACACTTTCACAAATGGATTCTTTGGTTACCATCGGGTCTAGATCACTGAGGAGGATCGACATAAGACTATATTTACTATCGAATGGGGATATTTTACATATATCATCATGCCATTTGGGTTGAAAAATGCACCTGCTATATTCTCCCATATAGCTATTGAGGCCTTTAAAGACCTCATTCAGAAATTTCATTAAGTTTATTTGGATGATTGGATAGGCTATGTCTTGGTAAAACACCATTTTTCTAATCTATGACTCATGCTTGAGCATTGTCGAGTCCTTCAAATATCACTGAATCTAAAGAAGTGTCTTTTTGCTACACCATTTAGTGTTCTTCTTGGTCATATCATCTACAAAGATGGAATTTTGGTATACCCTGTTAAATTAGATATCATTCTCTATCTACCAGTGCTGAAATCTTAGTGTGTAGTTCATGCCTTTTTAGGACATACCAGGTATTATAAAATTTTCATATAAGGTTATGCAAAGATTATCATGCCTTTGAAAGAACTCTTGAAATAAAATGAAAACTTTATTTGGACCCATTATTGCCAAGAAGCCTTTGAGGCCTTAAATGACAAACTTGTCACTACCTCGATTCTCTAGTTCCCTGATTAGATAAAACCATTCCATGTCTATGTTGATGATTTTGTAATGGTCATTGGTGCAATCCTTGCACAACCTAGTGAAGGTCACCTTGATCATGCCATCTATTTTTCTAGTAAAAAACTTACTCAACCTGATGTTGAGTTGTGGAGCTAAAAGCTTTAACTCTTTGCAAACAGAAGGAACAAGAAGGTTGCTGAGATCTAGGAGAACCGGGATCGGCAGCAGGACCGACGTCGGTCGTGACCAGTGCAGAAGGCCACAAGCGACGGCAGGGAGTCGGTCAACGTCGGCAGAACCAGACTAGCAGGGACCGGCGTCGGTCGCCTGTGTGTTCCAAAACTTCTCGTTGCACAGACAGTTAGTTAAGTGAACGAAGTGTTTGCATGTAAAGGCCAGTTAGAGTCTTTGGCTACGAGGATAATTGTCTAAATTAAGAGTCTAAGTTATTGTTTAACTCTGGGATCTATTTATAGACCCATTGGCATGTATTGTAATTGGTATAAGATAAGGAAGGCAAGGAAGTTCCTTCTAAGTGTAAGATCATTGAGTTGCAGGTTGTTGCAAGCTCATAGGAGATCTACATGTGTGAGTATGGTCTATTGAATTACAGGTTGCAGGTTTATGGGAGATCAACTTGAAGTACTTTAGAGTGCTTGGTGAACTGGCAGGGTTATTACTGACTAGTTAGAGAGGTAAACACCAATTCTGTTTGTGAGTTGGTTGTTGAGACTGTTTTTTGTGTAGGAGAGTGTGTGTGAGAAGAATTACTGTACACTTGAGGTGTGGCAAACCTCTGTAAGGTGAAAGAGTGTGGCGGCTCTTTGTTGTATTCTTTTCTGTAAAGTGTTAATACAAGATAGTGTATTGTCTCTCATATTCTGTGCTATTGGTGAATTCTAGTTACTTGTATTTTTGGTTATTTTTGCATTTATAATTGCTTATATTTGGTAATCATACTGTGCTCTTTTTGAGGAGCAAGATCCTAACAAAGTGGGATCAGAACAGGTGTTGTTCTTGTGATCCCCCAATAAAGTGGTACCAGAGCATGTTTGTTGTTCTAGGTGCTTGACAAGTGGTATCAGAGCTGTTGGTTGGGATACTAACAGATTGGATTAGATCTGGTTAGTGTGTTTTGATTACAGGTACTCACAAGGTTCCTGTTTGAGTGGGAGTTGAGCAATGGTAGAAGACAGTAAGCTACGGATGGAAAAGTTTAATGGCAAGAACTACCAATTGTGGAGGATGCAGATTGAGGATTATCTGTATCAAAAAGATTTGTACTTACCGTTGGGAGGGGTTAATTGCAAACCCTCGGATATGAAAGATGAAGAATGGGAGGTTCTTGATCGAAAGGCTCTAGGATCTATTAGATTGAGTCTTGCATCATCTATGATTTCCAGCTTATCACAGTGTAAGACAACGGTGGAGTTGATGGAATCTTTGGCAAATTTATATGAAAAACCCTCAGCTTCTAATAAGGTATTTCTTATGAAGCGTTTATTTAATTTGCAAATATTGGAAGGTGGATCTGTTCATAGCCATCTTAGTGATTTCCATGGTTTGGTAAACCAATTAAGTTCAGTCAATATTGTATTTGATGATGAAATTAGAGCTCTCTTAATCTTGTGTTCATTACCTTAAAGTTGGGAAGGTTTGGTAATGGCAGTTTCTAATACTATGTCTCCTTTAAAAGTCTGAAAAGTGGATGATGTTGTGAGTGTGATCTTGAATGAAGAGATACGCAAGAATAACACAGGTGAATCATCAGGAAATGCTTTGAGTGTTGAAGGCAGAGGAAGGCAAAGAGAAAAGATAGAGCATGGGAGATCAAGGTCCAAGATAGGCAGAAGATCCAAGTCCAGGTATGGCAGAATAACCTGCTGGAAGTGTGGAAAGCAAGGGCACTTAAAGAGAGATTGTAGATCAAGTGAAGATCAACATGAAGGACATGAAGAAGAAGTAGATGTTACAGATTACGCTGCACAAGATGCTCTGGTATGTTCTTTGGATAAAGTAGAATCTTGGGTTTTAGATTATGGTGCCTCTTTTCATGCATCCCCACATAGGGATTTTTTTCATGAGTATGTCCAGGGAGATCTTGGAGAAATTTGTGTTGGGGATGGTAAGCCTTGTCAGATTGTTGGCAAAGGGAAAGTGAAGCTGAAACTGCAGACAGGTAACACATGGGTGTTAAAGGAGGTCATGCATGTTCCAGTTCTGGAGCAGAATTTGATTTCTGTTAGAAGTTTGGGTGATGAGGGTTGCATAGTAACTCTCACAGTGGACTCTTGGAAGGTTACCAAGGGTACACTTGTTGTAGCTAGAGGTAAGAAAGTAGGTACGCTTTATCTATCTACTTGTACTACTGATTCTCTTTCTGGGTTATCTACTTTAGCTGTAGATTCAGAGATGTGGCTTGATAGGCTTGGTCACATAGATAAGAAGGAGATGCTTGTTCTTGAGTCAAAGGATATGCTTTCAGATTTGGAAGGTATGGATCATGGTTTCTGTATGCAGAAGAAGAAGGTAACGTTTCTTGAGGAATTCGATGTTAGTGACAAGAACAAGAAAGCCTTGGTTTTAAATGAGAAGGTGACGGACAGAGTTCAGCACAAGATGCAAAATAATTCTGAGCAGAGCAAGGGTGTTTTGGAGAAGGATTTGATCTAAAAAGAGCTCACGAGAAAAAGTCAGGTCTCACAAGAAAAACACAGAGACCGACGTCGGCAAGAAAATTGGCGTCAACATCCAGACAGGGATCAACGTCGGCTATGTGCAGCCCGACGTCGGTGACTCAGGGCAGATAACTATCGACGTCGGCTAGGGAAAAATGACGTCGGTAAGGGGGCAGTCGCAGGGAACCGACATCGGTCGGGTGCAGACTGAGACGTGACTGGCATCGGTTACTGAGATGATTTTGGGTGGACAACAAGCTGTCATGGAGTCTCAAACACCCATATGGAGGACTGAAGGTGTGAGTAAGTTCTTAAATTCATCATTTCCCTTCTTTACACTACTTGTTGCTCACTTATGGCATAGAACCAGGAAGTTATTGAAGAAGTAGAACAGGTAGATCCAGGAAATAGTGGGAGCTTGGCATGGATGAGGATGTGATTCCTTGAAGGAGTACCAAATAGGTGTTTTGGGTAGAGTGGCCAGCTGAAAGTAAGCACTGAGAGACGAATGGATGTTGAGGATGAAGAAGAGTGGAAATGGATACGTGAGATGGAAGATCAGGGTATATGGTCTTGTATGAGCTGCAGGGTAATGGAGGTTTGATCATTGTGTTTCTCTTTACCAGGTTGGATAATATTAGCTACATTATCCTATTTCTGTATGATGTGCTTGTTGCAGAGTTACATATACAGGGTATTGCTGAACTAAAGGTAAAGCTAGTTCAGGTGTTTATCATGGAGAATCTGGGAGCAGCAAGATTCTTTGGCATGAGTGTGTTCTAGAGACATGGTAGGTCATATGTTGACTTTGTTTCAGGATGATTGTGTGAGACCGGTTAGCACGCCGATGGTTGGACAGTTCTTAGAACAGGTGTCTTGATTCACATAATGAGGTTGAGTGCATGGTATGTACTAAACCTGAGTTTTCCCAAGCAGTGGGAGTTGTCACAAGTTGGAGCCAATCTGGGAGAGAACCATTGGAGGGTAGTTCAGTGGATTCTTATAAGGACTAGCAGCAGGTGCACATGCTATGCAGGTTCGGATATTTTCTACATGGTTGTAGATGTGGATGTGGCAGGTGATTTGGATGACAGGTTTGCACCACGGGATTTGTTGTGGTTGGTCTTCAAGAGTGATCTTGAGGAGGGATACAAAGCCAAGGGAACAAACTAGACAGAGTATAGGTACAGGTACAGGTTACAGCTGTTTATCTCCAAGTGGGAGATTGTTGAGTTGTGGAGTTAAAAGCTTCAACTCTTTGCAAACAGAAGGAACAAGAAGGTTACTGAGATCCAGGATAACCGGCGTTAGCAGCAAGATCGACGTCAGTCGTGACCAGTGCAGAAGGCCACTGGTGATGGCAGGGAGTTGGCCGACGTCGGTAAAACCAGACTAGCAGGGACCGGTGTCGATCGCCTGTGTGTTCCAGAACTGCTCGTTACACGGACAGTTAGTTAAGTGAACGATGTGTTTGCATGTAAAGGCCAGTTAGAGTCTTTGGTTGCGAGGATAATTATCTAAATTAAGAGTCTAAGTTATTGTTTAACTCTGGGATCTATTTATAGACCCATTGGCATGTATTGTAATTGGTATAAGATAAGGAAGGCAACGAAGTTCCTTCTAAGTGTAAGATCATTGAGTTGCAGGTTGTTGCAAGCTCATAGGAGATCTACATGTGTGAGTATGGTCTGTTGAATTACAGGTTGCAGGTTCATGGGAGATCAACTTGAAGTACTTTAGAGTGCTTGGTGAACTGGCAGGGTTATTACTGACTAGTTGGAGAGGTGAACACCAATTCTATTTGTGAGTTGGTTGTTGAGACCATTTTTTGTGTAGGAGAGTGTGTGTGAGAAGAATTACTGTACACTTGAGGTGTGGCAAACCTCTGTAAGGTGAAAGAGTGTGGCGGCTCTTTGTTGTATTCTTTTTTGTAAAGTGTTAATACAAGATAGTGTATTGTCTCTCATATTTTGTGCTATTGGTGAATTCTAGTTACTTGTATTTCTGGTTATTTCCGCATTTATAATTGCTTATATTTGGTAATCATACTGTGCTCTTTCTGAGGAGCAAGATCCTAACAAAGTGGGATCAGAACAGGTGTTGTTCTTGTGATCCCCCAACAAAGTGGTACCAGAGCATGTTTGTTGTTTTAGGTGCCTGACAGCTGAGAGGAATTACACCACCATAGAGCATGAAATACTTTCCATGGTTTATAATTTATAGAAGTTTCAATAGTACTTATTGGCAACTCCTTTTGTATTCTATACAAACCATAAAGCTTTAAAATATCTGGTAAATAAATTTGTGTTGCACAGCTACATCTATTATTGAAATGTATTGTTTCACAATTTTTAATTCTCTATCATTATCAAACCAAAAAAGACTAATTTTGATCCTAACCATCTCTCTCAAATTGATATCAGAGAACTACTGCACACTATTGAGGATGACTTACCTATTGTATAGTTGTTCCATGTTTAATGTGTTCCTAAGGAGTTAGAAGATATTGTAACTTTCTTAACTATTGGTGTAGTGCCAGATTATTTGAGTCTATAGGATAAAAAGTAACTATCCATCTGCAACCATACCATTTCATCTCATTAGAGGAGACCTATCCAAGATTGGATGAGATGAAATCCTTCGATGATATGTCATGAAACACTAGTACTTCATAAATTTCATGAAGGCATTGCTATCAGACACTATGCTGGTGAGGCTACTGCTTGCAAAGTACTATTAGTTGGGCTATGATGGCCTACCATTTTTTAAGATGTCAAAATACATGTTAGGTAATGTGATATTTGCTAGTGCGTGGAGAAACCAAACCATCAAGATGCCATGCCTTTATATCCTATTTTATTGCAAGAACCATTTGAGAAATGGGCCATTGATTTTGTTGGTCCCATCAAATTAGCAAGATGATGTACATGTTCTCGCTATATCACCATAGTAATTGATTATCTCATGGGTTGGACTGAGGCCATGCCAAAAAGGGACTATACTATTGTGACCACTATGGACTTCATATGGGAACATATCATAACTTAGTTTGGCTGCCCATTAAGTTTTACTAGTGATCATGGTACGCATTTCCTTAATGAAACTATCTGCATCTTACTCTCTGAGTTCATGAATGCCCACCACAAAATAACATCATGTCATCCACATGCTAATGGCACTACTGAGGCATTCAATAAAATTTTATGCAAACACTTACAAAGATTTTTAATATTGGTCATACTGATTGGGATGATCGGGTGTCTACAGTACTTTGGGCTTACCAAATAACCTATAAGCACCTCAACAAAAGTACACCTTTCAATATAGTGTTTGAAACATAATCAGTTCTTCCAATGGAATTCTTGGTGCCATCTCTTTACATTAGGCGCATTGGATAATTAGATGACGAGTCATCATTGAAATCATGTTTGGATTCTTTATTGTGGTTGGATGAGGCTCATTTTCTTTCTCATTAGAGTCAATATGTCTAAAAATATAGATAAAATGCATGGCATGACTGCCATATTAAGCATAAGACATTTACCCCTTGAATGAAAGTCTTTCTCTATGACTCCAAGTTTACATGCCATTATGGGAAACTCTGTATTCACTAGGATGGTCCTTTTGTTATTCATAACATTTTCCTTATCAGTTCTTATCATTTACAAAGATTAGATGGCCAATTTCTTCCTGGACACTATAATGGTAGTTGGCTAAGGTCGTATTTCTCTTCTTAAAGTTTTGTTTTTGTAATAATAAGGCATATGCCATTAGTTTAGGATTTCTTATTTTCAATACAAGTGTTGCCTTAGTTGCACACAACCTCTATTTTTTTTACATTTTATATTTTTTTTGTACTTGTTATTTTGTGGAGGACCATGACACACATTTAATGTGGGGTATGAGGTGTTACATGTATTAAGAAAAGGTCCATGTGTTGGGTAATATACAGATGCATGTGCAAGTTAAAAAATCCTGAGATAAACATTCCCACTAATAGTATGAATATTTGAAGGGTTGAATAGCTATCTTCTATTATGAAGTAAAATGTTGGACAAGATATGCCATTAATAGAAAGGGAGAAGCGGTTGCGATAAGTAAGCCAAATTCATGTCATGACGATACTATTAAATGCATTTATGATGAGAAGTGATGGTTGAAGAAAAATACCATTATAATGCATTTATTACAAGAAATGATGGTAAAAAAGTGGGGTAGTAAATGCCAATTTCCATCTTGAGCCTATAAAAAGGACTTAAGGCCTCATTTTAACCTTTACCTTTGCTTTCATTTGATTTTATAGAGCTGAAGAGTGAACTAAGTCTAGGAAATTCTAGAACAAGTGCAGAGTATCATATTCTCATTTGTTGGCTATTACGAAGGATATTATTTAAGTAATCAAGCGTAAATTAACTATCCTTTAAGAAAGAAGGAAACTAGTAGCTATAGGTTGAAGAGGTAGGTGTCCATCATTAATGGGAATCGAAGTAGGAAAAATTTAGTTACTTCCACCGTAAACATGTATTCCTTTAAGAAAATTGGATGGTCGTGCCTCAATCTTCAGGGTCCATAAAGGGTGATGCAGCCTAAAAAAAGGCCCTAAGAAGTGATCCATTACCAACCATTTTAGAAGATAAAGTACCATGTATTGGGGGAATCAATATTAATAAAATAAGAAACACCTTAGGAGCTATTGATAATTTTGACCCAACAGGTCAAATTGTAACCCTTATCATTCGAAACTTGCATAACCATGCCATTTGTCTAAGTGTCAGGAATTGGTCTTTGTAATTTTCCCAAAAGGGTCATCTTCAACAAATCCAAAGGAATTGGGATTTTCCAAAAGTTTGAAGGAATTAACATTTTCAAAAATCCCGAAAGGCCTTTTCAACTTTTCCAAAGAAGGGACTAGTTCAAAATTTTGGAAAGGCATCTCCAAAAGGTCGAAAGGTACAATTCTTTTGGAAAAAGGGCTCCTTCAAGAATTTTGAAGGGTTATTTTTCCTTCGAAAAAGACACCTTCAAAATTTTTGAAGGGCTCTTTTCCTTCGAGAAAATCCATTTTCACAAAATCCAAAGGGTTCATTTTTTTAGAGAGGACCATTCCAATTTTTCTGAAAGGTACTTTTCACAAGAAATGATCCTTGTTAAAAGTCTGAAAGGTCCTTTACATCTTTCTTGAAGGGTTATTTTCCTTCAAAAAATTCTTTTACAAATTTTTTGAAGGGCAAGAGGACCATTCCATTTTTTTCAAAAGGATACTTTTAATTTTTCCGAAGGGTGTATTGCATGAATCTGAAAGGACTTTTCAAACTTCTGAACAGTGCATTTCAGAAAAGCTGAAGGGTATCTGCCCTTTGGGAAAAGGAATTTTCAAAGACAAAGGGGACCATTACAAATTTTTTGAAAGACACTTCACACTTTCCCAAAGGGTATTTTTCGTCAAGAAAAAAGTCTAAAGAAATCCTCCAAAAGGGCAGTTTCAAAAGATCTGAAGGATCTTTCCAAAGGCAAAAGGTCCATTTCAATTCTTCTGTAGGGCAAGAGGACCATTCAATTTTTTTTGAAAGGTACTTTTTGTAAGAAATGGTTCTTGTTAAAAAGTCTAAAAGGTCCTTTAAAACTTTTTTGAAGGGTTTTTTTCCTTCGAAAAAGTCATTTACAACTTTTTCGAAGGGCAAGAGGACCATTCCATTTTTTCCAAAGGGATACTTTAAATTTTACCAAAGGGTCATTTCAATTATTTTGAAGGACCATTTTAGAATTCTGAAGGATAATTTAAAAAATTCTGAGGATGGACAATTCCTTCAGATAATTTGTCTGACGGAATTGTCCATTGTAAAAAAAATCAAAGACCTAATTTCCTTCAGACTTTTTATCCAAAGGAATTGTTCAAGGTGAAAGAGATAAAAACTTTGAAAGAAAAGGTCCTTGTAAAAAATCCTGAAAGGCATTTTCATAAAGTTGAAGAGGCATTTACATGAAATCCTTTGGATAAATTGTCTGAAGGAAAAGTGCATAAAGAGAAAAGCTTTGGACAAATTGTCCAAAGGGAAAGTTTGAAGGAAAGAAAGAAATAATTTTTTCGAGCATATTGGTAGAAAGAAAGAAAATTCCAAGAGTGAATCTATGGACATTTTGTCTGAAGAAAAGTCCAAAAAAAAGAAAAGTTGAGAGGAATTCACAAAGAACCTGAACAAAAAGCCCACAGTAATTGGCCAAAACAGAGAAGGGTAAAGGAAATATAAAGTTACCCAGTACAAATCTGAAGGACCAATTAGTCAGGGACAAGTGGCATAAGTGCATTCAAGTAGTGGGATTTCAACAATGAATCAACAGAAGAGACATGCAGCTATCTTCTAATACAATAATCAAATTATTCAAAATTGGAAAAGACATGCAGCTATCTTCAAACATAGCTCTCTCAGTTCTAAAAGGGAGACAGAAATGCATGAAGGGCTTGAAGAGTTTAACGTTCGATGGTTATTCAAGGAGAGCTTAACATATAATTTCATGCATGCACTCTTGTCTATCTTGTTAATCAAAGCCTTTTCAAACACTTCCAACTCAGCTTCAAGTGGAGTTTTCTCTTTGAAGATTAGCATAACATCATGCATGAAGATAATTGAACTACCAAAGATCCATGCATGTTTGAAGAATTTTATCTTTATTCTAAATAAGGATTATGAAATGGGTTCATCCTCATTTTCAACACCAAAGAGATTTTCATGCAAGGCATAAGACAAAAGATATTATTTGAAGGCTTGGTTATCTTGGCATAGCTAGAGTTGGACTTGGGGTGATGTGGGAGTTGATCTCCTCTTCTATTTTTAGTGCTAATCTCTTGGCTTTTGTATGCTTTTTCTATATAAGTTGGCTTTTTCAGCCATTTTAAGGATCCCTCTTTTGGCAAGACCAAACTCTACCAAAATTTGAGTTTTGTAACCTTTTTCAGATAAATAGAAGGATTGGTTTTAGATTCTAGGGTGATAATATAGTGTATTTATATCAGTGATTTGCATATGTGATAGAATTTTCTTCCTTGTCAAGTCCTGATTCTTACCTAGCAGTATAGTTGATCAGATTATGCAGGTCATGTTCTGTGTTTGATGTCTTTTGGCTGAGTTCACAATGGATATAAGTGGTTAGTCAGTGCCTTGAATTAGGCTTATTCCATCATTTCCCTCAAGCTTTGATCATCAAATAAAAACCTTTTCACAAAAAATTGATGCATAGGAGTCAATTGGAGTTGAAATTTCAATCGTTTTCTTATTTGATCAGTATTTTTAGAAGCTAAAATTAAGTGGATGAACCAAAATATAAGTGTATCACCATCATTAGATAAGATTTACTTTCAATTTTCTTTCTTACTTTTTTTTAAAGTTTGTATTGTAGAGTAGAGATCCTAATTGATACACCAAAGGAAGCTAGCCCTTATAATCTAGAGATTCAATCTACCGATTAGGCCACCCACAATCTGAGATTGTTTCTATGTTTCAACAGACTGTGAAGGCCTAAAACTACCTTCATAAGGGTGTGAGTCTGATTGAAAATAATTTTTGGCACACCTAATGGGACATCTAAGAAACTATTTGCATATATGAAGAAATTTGGCAGCAGTAGAAGATATTCATCATCGCCAACATCTAGTTGTAGAGCTCATAACATCATTCAGGAAATTCTTTCATGCCAAAGGTTACCACAAGGTTAGCAAGTAAAGGTATTCCTTTTGAATTTATATCATATAAGAGTTCAAGGTTTAGGAGGGCGAATCCATATCCTCAAAATAAATATGTCTCCTGGTTATCCTATTTTTATAAGCACTACATGTTAGAAATATTGTCATTGATGTCAAAGGTCTAGTATTATTGGTGATAAAGGCCACATTGCATTTAATGATGTTTATAATAGTTATATCTTGGCTAATGTGTGTTAATATTTATTTAATATTAACGAATATATTTTTGGTTGCATATAAGACAAAAGAAGGGCCCATGAATAAGTCAAAGAGCCATGGGTTAAAGACAAAAGAAGGATGGGACGTATTTTCCCATGAAGAGTCATCTTGGGGAATTCCAAGAGTCACCAAGTGAAGACAAAAGAGGAAGGGTGCAATTTCTCATGAAGGGACACTTTGAGGAATACGAAAAGTCACAAAGATAAGGACAAAAGAGGGAAGGACATTTTTGTTCATGAAGGGTCACCACATGACTTTTCAAAGGCAAGGATATGAAGGGTCATACAAGTTTGGTGCCATTTTCCATAAGGATTGAAGGGTCACAAAGGGGGAAGGCCAAAGGTCATTTGGAAAGCTATAAATAAAGGCTTGAGAAGCCATTTGTAAGATGAGAGATAGAGTTTGATTTGAGATAGAAATATCTAGCTTAGAAGAGCATTTGTGAGAGATGAATATGATTTGTATTTGTTATATCTAGCTTATAAGAGCAAAGGTGAAAGAGAGGAAAGAGATATTGTAATAAACTATCATTTGTTGAGATAACAACATTAAGAGATAGTTGTGTGGTATACACAAAGGGGTTGGTGTTCCTGTGGGTTAGTGCTCACGAATTGTTGCTATGTTGGTGCTCAGCAAAAGGGGTTGGTGCTCCTGTGGGTTGGTGCTCACGAATTATTGCTGTGTTGGTGCTTAGCAAAGGGGTTGGTGCTCATGAATTGTTGCTGTGTTGGTGCTCAGTAAAGGGGTTGGTGCTCCTATGGGTTGGTGCTCATGAATAGTTGTTGTGTTGGTGCTCAACAAAGGCTTTGGTGATCTTGCATGTTAGTGCTTGCTTATATTGTTTGAGTTGGTGCTCATTCATATACTTGAGATTGTTCTCTATGGTTTTTTCCACATTATATCTGGTGTCTCTCTCTATCTTGTGTGGTGTTTATTGTTTCAGTTTTATTGCATATCTTTAATGTTTGGTTAAGTGGAATTTGATCAAGGAAAAGTTTTATAAGATATATGATATACTGATTTACCCCCCTTAGTATATCCCATGCTTAACACTACAATCCCCACTATCTAAATGGCTATAAAAAACTAGGTATTTACTCCATTCAATAGAGGTAGCCCACTGAATCTAGCCCAGTTTGATGATATTCCTGTGTCTTCTCTCAAAATTATCCCATTCTTCTTAGGATAAAATAAAACAACCCCTATTGAGCACATTCAGGATGTAGCTAATCTTTGTTTAGTCCATAATGTTGTTCAAGATAATGTTGCAATTAGATTTCTTGCTACTTATTTCAAAGGAAAAGCATTGCAGTGGTATAGAAACCTCCCACTAAACTCCATTTCTACTTGGGATGAATTGGGTGCAGCTTTAGTCAAGCAATTTGAAGATAAATTTGATCACCTCTCTTTGGTTAAACAATTAACTACCATAACGACAGATCCTCATGAGTTCATGTTTGATTTTAATCTCAGATTCTAATAGACATGGACTAGGATACCTATGTTGATTAGGCCATCTCCTAAATATGCATTTCTATTTTATTTAAAAGCCCTTAACTCTGACATTAGTGTGATGATACAATCAATGAGTGGTACTACTTTGCCAGATGCTTATGAAGTTGTAATAAGGGCAAAAAATAGTTTGATACAAGTTGGTAAGTTTTATCCAAGACCTGTAATGCCTATTTTTTTAGAAATAAAGTCAATATTAGCCCCTCAAATGCCTCAGATCCCATCCTTAGCTCCTATTCCATCACCTCAAGCTCAAATTACAGCCCCTACTAGTCAAGCTAATGAGATAAGAGAGTTAAAAATATTGTTATAATCCTTTGAGAATGAAATAGTGCAACTCAAGAGACAAAAATATCAGTCTAATAGGCCCTATCAATAATAAAATTAGACCTCCTATCAGCCCTTCAAAGATCAAAGGCCTCCTTATCAAGGTTTCAGAGAGAATAGACCACCTTATCAAACATAAGAAGCCATAATTCCAACTAATCCATATGCTACCCTTAATCCTAATGATCCTTCCACTTCAAAGGCCATTATTCTTACCCCACCTCATAACAACTTGATACAAGATTCAGATTGACAGTCCTCAAATCTCAATGATTCTCAAAACCAAGCCTTGGTATCACAAAACATCACTTTGCCACAAATAACACAAGAAGATTTTTATTTTCAAGGAGGTTAGTGCCAAGATACAAGTTTTGCATCATAAGGAGAGACTCAAAAAATTCAAGGGTAGACTGATGTTGTTAATGTAAATTAGCAAGTGGATGATCATGTTGCTTTTTCTCAGGGTGTTGAAACTAACTATACAAGTGGTTAAGTTGTAGTTGTAACTAGAGCTAAAAATAGGTCAATTGATGAGGCTAAAGAGGTGAAAAATGCTTAAAATACTCCTAATATTATTTTTATGAGTAAAAAAGAACAACTTTCTGCCCCTACAACTCATAAAAATTAGAATACAGAGGTTAGTAAAGTTCATCAACTACCTCTAGTTTGTGAGCAGCCATTGCTTCAGAAAGTGCAACCAAATGTTGGTGGAAATAATTTTAGTATAGAGGATCAGATGAATAAGTCTAATATTAGCATTAGCATGTGGGATTCTCTTTCCATTATAGGACAAAAAGATATGCTCATCCAAGAGCTTTCAGCTCTCAAATTACCTCCAAAACCAGTTGAGAAAGAAGGTGTTGTCTTAACTAATTTAGATCAAACAACTAAGTAACAAGTACATCAAGTAAATAAGATGGAAAAGGTAGAAAAAACTAAGGTAAAATCAAATACAACTCCTTCTTTCTACCTTTCTTTGATAGTAGGTGATACTTTGGTTCATAACTGTATGGTGGATAGTGGAGCTAGTAGCACAGTCATGCCTAAGCAAATTACAGATAAACTTGGCCTTGTTTATGAGCCAAACACTAAGGAGGTATTTAAATTAGATGGGTCACCAAAAAATATGCTAGGCATCATCAGAGATCTAAAATTGACATTACATGCTTGTCCTAATGTTACTATTCAACATGATGTTGTTGTGGTAGACTTGCCTCCTTACTTTGTTATGTGCCTTTCAAGGGACTTCACCTCAAAAATTGGGGGATATTTATCGGATGATTAGACTTATTTGTTGTTCAAAACTAGGTATGGTACTAAGGTAAAAATTCATTCTGAACCTATTACATGTTTCCATTTGGAGCCATATATGCCAAGTGTTGTGAACACTAACTATATCATCTCAGATGATGGATTAGAAACTAGTGGAGTAGAAAATAGATTACCTTTGTATGGAGTTATAGATTTGTTTCTTGATGAGTGGGCTTCTACTTTACATGAACATGATATTTATAAGCTGATTGAAGAAGGACTTGGTGTGTATTACTTTCATGAGAATGATGTACCAATTCCAACTATGGTTAAGGATGATGAATCTAGTGAAGGTTTGTGGCAATTGTACTTTGATGGATCACAAAATAAACATGGTACCAAATTTGGAATGATGTTATTTTATCAAAAAAATCAAAGGTATTTCTCTTCTATTAAAATTTAGTTTGGTTGTTCAAATAATGTTGTTGAGTATGAGGCACTAGTTCACAGTTTGTAGTGGGCTAGTAAGATGAAAGTCAATACCTTGAAAGTTTTTGGTGATAGTGAACTTATAGTTCACCAAGTAAGAGGTTCAAGTGCATGTAAATTTTTTTTGTTTAAATCTTACAGGCATAGAATATGGGACTTACTTGAAGATTTTCAAGCTTTTAATATTCAGGCAATACCAAGAGGCAAGAATAAACATGCAGATAGGTTGGCTACCATTGGGCCAAAATTTAGTATCCTAGTTGATATAAAAAGTGATAGAATTTAGTCACATATAAAAGTGGTTGTAAGGCCATCTATTCCAGATAATCATAAAAAATGACAAGTGTTCGAAGATGATAATCAAATTTTGAGACTCTTGCAAGAAGAGGTTGAGTTCTCTTCAAGAAACCAATCAAAGTATTCACAGCAATATAGTAATCAGGTTGTGCAACTAAGAACAGATAAGTTACCCAAGGGATTGATCACACTTGAGAACATTTTCAGTGGTGATTATGAGTTGAGGAAGGATAAGTCTTCCTTGTCAAGAAAAGAAGAGCACTATGCTGATGTAGAGATTGCAGCTGGTAAGATTTTGAAGTTGGGTAAGGTATGCATTCCTTCACAGAAAGAAGCTTTCATTGAGTTATGCACAAGTTTTGATGATTTATTTGCATGGAAATATAGTGATCTCAAGGGATTTGATCTAAGTTTAGCTCAACACACCATTGAGTTAGAGGTTGAAACTAAACTAGTAAGATAAAGATAAAGGCCCATTAATCCTAAGCTTGAGCCTTTGATGAGAGCTGAGATTCATAAGCTCATAGAGTCAGCTATTATATTTCTAATAAAGCACTCAACTTGGTTGGCAAATCTTGTTCTGGTATAGAAGAAGAATGATGAGATTAGATTGTGTGTTGACTTCTGTGATTTAGACAAGGCTTCACTTAAAGATCACAATCCATTGCCATCAATGAAACAAATTTTACAACTTGTTGCAAGTTCAGAGAGGTTTTTTTTGTTGGATGGATATAGTGGTTACAATCAAATTTTGTTCAAAGAAGATGACCAATTTAAGACAGCCTTCACAACCAAGTGGGGGACAGTTACATATAGAAAGATGCCATTCAATTTATCTAATGCTGAAGCAACCTTTCATAGAGTCATGGATATGCCATTCCAAGGCCTTTTTAACAAGTTTGTACTTGTTTATTTGGATGATATAAAAATGTTTTCAAAGAGTGTAGAAGATCACATGGTTCATCTCAAGCAAGTGTTCAGAAGGTGTAGGTAATTTGGGGTATTTTTAAACCCCTAAAAATGTGTCTTCTCAGTTCATGAAGGTAAGCTTCTTGGACATGTTGTTTCAAAACATGGTTTAAGCATAGATTTTGAAAGGGTAGACTCTATTCTTACACTTTCTTTGACTAAGCACAAAAAAGCTATGCAAAACTTCTTTGGGAAAATCAACTTCATAAGGAGATATATTTTAGATTTTGGCATTTTAGCTAAGCCACTCATAGCCATTCCAAAGAAGAATCAGAGCTTCAGTTGGTCCAAAGAAGGAATTAAAAGTTTTGAATCTATTAAGAAGGCCATAAATAGTGCTCCCACACTTATAAATCCATATTTCACAAAAGATTTCATTTTGTATACTTATGCAAACATGGACACCATTTCAGGCATTCTTATGCAACAAAATCATGAGGCTTTGGAGCAGCCAATAGATTTCTTTAGTCAAGGCTTTAAATAATATGAAACAAAGGTACTCCTTTGTTGAAAAACATGTACTTTCAATTATAAGGTCTCTAAAAAAAAAGTTTAGATACTTGTTTTCTAACAATGAAATACACCTAATGGTTCTCCATCTAAGCATCAAGGAGTTCCTTTTGAACAAAGATATAAATGAGAAGAGATCTGGTTAGATAACCAAGGTAATGGAGTATGATATGGAAATTAAGGTCACAAAGTTGATTAGAGGCAAAGTACTTTGTGAACATCTAGCTCAAGACTTGCAAGATGTTAGGATCTTGGAGTATAATTGATTACTTTTGTATAAGCAACTAAACACGAAATTGAACTAGAAGTAATAAGTAACTAAAAATTAGAAACAATAAATAATAGGAGATACAAGAAACAACCAATCTTGCATTAAACTCTTTCAAAATACAATGAAAAAATCTCACTCTTCCCACACCTCTTGGGTGTATAATATTTCTCTCTCAAGAGTTCTCTCTCTCTCAATCAATTACAATCAACTCAATAATTTAGTTGTTATTCCCTCTTTTCTTTCTTCTCTCTCAATGTGATCTTAGAGTGTAGAAGATCACATGGTTCATCTCAAGCAAGTGTTCAGAAGGTGTAGGCAATTTGGGGTATTTCTAAACCCCTAAAAATGTGTCATCTCAGTTCATGAAGGTAAGCTTCTTGGACATGTTGTTTCAAAACATGGTTTAAGCATAGATTTTGAAAGGGTAGACTCTATTCTTACACTTTCTTTGACTAAGCACAAAAAAGCTATGTAAAACTTCTTTGGAAAAATCAACTTCATAAGGAGATATATTTCAGATTTTGGCATTTTAGCTAAGCCACTCATAGCCATTCTAAAGAAGAATCAGAGCTTCAGTTGGTCCAAAGAAGAAATTAAAAGTTTTGAATCTATTAAGAAGGCCATAAATAGTGCTCCTACACTTATAAATCCATATTTCACAAAAGATTTCATTTTGTATACTTATGCAAACATGGACACCATTTCAGGCATTCTTATGCAACAAAATCATGAGGCTTTAGAGCAGCCAATAGATTTCTTTAGTCAAGGATTTAAATAATATGAAACAAAGGTACTCCTTTGTTGAAAAACATGTACTTTCAATTATAAGGTCCCTAAAAAAAAAGTTTAGATACTTGTTTTCTAACAATAAAATACACGTAATGGTTCCCTATCTAAGCATCAAGGAGTTCCTTTTGAACAAAGATATAAATGAGAAGAGATCTGGTTAGATAACCAAGGTAATGGAGTATGATATGTAAATTAAGGTCACAAAGTTGATTAGAGGCAAAGTACTTTATGAACATCTAGCTCAAGACTTGCAAGATGTTAGGAACTTGGAGTACAATTGATTACTTTTGTATAAGCAACTAAACACGAAATTGAACCAGAAGTAATAAGTAGCTAAAAATTAGAAACAATAAATAATAAGAGATACAAGAAACAACCAATCTTGCATTAAACTCTTCCAAAATACAATGAAGAAATCTCACTCTTTCCACACCTCTTGGGTGTACAGTATTTCTCTCTCAAGAGTTCTCTCTCTCTCAATCAATTACAATCAACTCAATAATTTAGTTGTTATTCCCTCTTTTCTTTCTTCTTCTTAATTACAATACTGTCCCATGGGTCTCTTAAACAGGATCCAAGGCAAACAATAATTAGAAAAATAGACTCAAGACTAAAATTAGTCTTTACATGCAAACCAACTGTTCTCCTAAAATTAGAACAAATCTAATTTTAGAAATGCATGCAAATGCACACACACAGAGAGGTGATCAATGCCGGTCGCTATCGGTCTGCATATGACTGACGTCGGCTAATCCTTGACCGATATCAGTCGATTTTGATCCATGCCTGACCGATGTCAGTGATACTGTTGATGTCGGTTATTGGTAAACTCAACAACCTCAATCTAGCTCATCAATGAAGCTTTTAGCTCCACAATTCAACAATCTCCCACTTGGAGATATACAATTGCACCTATACCTGTATAGCAACATCTTCTAACTTATTTCTAGATTGTTTCTCCATCTTCAATATTGAAGACCAACAAAAGTTGAATGAAGATTCAACTTCTCCTTTGTTACCGGCTTTGTTAACATATCGGCAGGGTTCTTATCCGTATGAATCTTTTCCAGCTTCAACTGTCCATCCTCCAATACCTGTCTAATGAAGTGGTACCTAAGCTGTATATGTTTGGTTCTTGAATGAAAAGCTGAATTCTTTGCCAAATGAATTGCACTTTGACTATCACTATACAATCTGCAACTCTCTTGCTCCTTTCCCAACTCTTTCATGAACTGAGTCATCCAAGTCATTTCCTTGCTAGCCTCTGTGACTGCAATGTATTCTGCCTCTGTAATAGACAAGGCAATAACCTTCTGCAACTTTGAAATCCAGCTAACCACCGTTTCACCAACAGTGAACACATATCATGTGGTGCTTCTCCTGTCATCCAAGTCACCTGCCATATCTGAATCTACATACCCATGTAGAGAAGTGTTTGACCCTCCATAGCATAAATGCCTACTGCTGGTCCCTCTCAAATATCTGAGAATCCACTGAATTGCTTTTTAGTGTTCTTTTCTTGGATTGGCCATAAACTTGCTGACAACTCCCACTGCTTGGGCAAAATTTGATTTGGTACATACCATTGCATACATCTGTTAGGTTGTGGAGCTAAAAGCTTCACCAAAATGCAAACAAGAGGAGTTATAGAGGTTACAGAGAGTTGCAGAATGAGTTGCAGGGCAATCGACGTCGGTCTGATCAATCGACGTCAGTTAGATAACAGTGCAAAAGCAACTGACATCGGTTACAAGTTGTTCGACATCGGTCAAGAGGAGTCGACGTTGACAACCTGTGTGTGAGCATGCAGTTTGCATGCGGATTCTAGAGAGTCTATTTTTGGATTGTCAGTTTGCATGTTAAAGGCTAATTATAGTCTTAGAGTTACATGTCTAATTATTGTAATTAAGAACGTCTAATTATTGTATGCATGAGATCTATATAATAGACTCATGGGTTGTATTATAAATGAGTGTTACAGAGTAAGAAAGCAAAATAAGCTCCTTCAGAGAGAAGAGAGCAATGGTGTGTTCCTCCTAGTGCCATAGTACCAAGTGTAAGTGTTGGTTTAGAGAATTAGAAGGTTTCTTCGTGTATGTATGATCTTGGTTTGCAGGTGTGCAGGACCACGTTTGGAGATCTACAATGGTGAGTAAGGTCTATTGATTTACAGGTGGCAGTAAAGAGTAGGGAGATCTACTTAGAGTACAGTTGTGTGCTTGGTGTACTGGCAGCGTGTTACTGACTGGTGGAGGTGAACATCAATTCTGTATTAGAGTTATGTGTTGGAACCGTAAGAGAGAGAGGGAAGAAGTCCTTGAGGTGTGGCAAGCCTTTGAGGTGGAAGAAGTGGCATCTTCTTTATTGTATTTTTTTCTGAGTGATTATTAATACAATTGTGTATTGTCTCTCATACCCAGTGTTGTTTTATATTTCTAGTTACTTATTCATTTTGGTTAAATTATGTGTTTAGTTGCTAATACAAGAGGTAATCATATGTGCTCTAATTGAGGAGCAAGATCCTGACAGTTGGTATCAGAGCAGGTTGAGCAGGTTGACTAAGTTGGTACCAACTTGATAGTTGGTATCAGAGCTTTTGGTTGGGTTGACTAACAGGTGGTTCAGATCTGGTTAGTATTTTTTGATTACAGGTCACTCTTAGGGGTTTCAGATTGAGTGGGAGTATAACAATGGTAGAAGAAAGTAAGCTACGAATGGAGAAACTGAATAACACGAATGGTCTGATTGATGGAAAGAAAGAGTAGGTAAAAGAAGATTGTTGGTCGATAGAAGATCAGTGTGTAGAAGCAGATGTTGCAGGGTTTATTGCACAGGTTGCTCTGGATAAAGCAGAATCTTGGTTTACAGATTTTTTTGCCTCTTTTCATGCAACTCAAAATAGAGCATCTTTTCATGGGTATGTCTTTGGAGACTTTGGAGAGATTTATTTAGGGGTTGGTGAGCCTTGTCAGATTATTGATGAAGGGGAAGTGAAGCTGAAATTGCAGACGGGTAACACACAGGTGTTGAAGAAGGTCATGCAGGTTTCAGTCTTGGAGATGAGTCTAATTTCTTTAAGAAAGTTAGGTGATGAGAGATGCACAGTAACTCTCACAACGGATGCACTTGAATTAGACGGTGGTAAGAAAGTAGGTATCCTTTATCTATCTACTTATATTACTGATTCACCTTCTGTTGCAAAGATGTGGCTTTGTAGGCTTGGTCACAGATGTAGGAGGGGAATGCATGTTCTTAAGCGGAAGACATATATCTTTGACAAACTTAAGAACTGAAAGGCCTTGGTGTTCATGGAGGAGATGATAGACAGAGATCAGCTGAGGGGACTAAATTATTCTGAGCAGGGCTGTGTTGATTTGAACAGGGTTTTGATCCAAAAGGAGCTCGCAGGTAAAAAATCATCACTCACAGGCAAACACAAGTACCGGCATCGGTCAGACAGTAACCGACATTGACAACAGGAAGACTGATGTTGGTCAGACAGAAATCGACGTCGGTAGAAGGATACCAGCGTCGACCAAGGAAATGATGTCGACAGTCAGGGTCAGTGCAGGGAACCGACATCGATCAGGTGCAGACTGGGAGATGACCGAGATCGGTCACTAAAATGAATGGTGGGTAGACAACAAGCTGTCAAAAAATTCTTAAACGCTCATATTGAGGACTGAAAGGGTAAGTGAACCTCATATTCGTTGTTCACCTTCTTTATATTGCTTATTGATGGTTGAAAACTAGGAAGATGTGAAGAGGAAATGCAGGTAGAATCCAGAAACAGTGGGAGCTTGGCATGGATGAGAAGTGTGAGTCCTTAGAGAAGAACCAAACAGGGGTTTATTGGTAGAGTTGTCAGCTGGAAGAAAGTACTGAAAGATGGATGGATTCCCAAGTTAAAAAAGAGAGTGGATGGATACGTGAGATGGAAGGCCAAGGTATATGGTCTTGAGGAAGCTGCAGGACAGTGGTACAGGTTTTGACAGGTGGATGACAAAGCAGGGCTTTAGTCAATGTTAATGTAACTATTGTGTTTGTCTTTACTAGGTGGATGATGAGTCGCGACATTATCTTGTTACTATATGCGGATGGTATGCTTGGAGCAGGTTTGTACATATAGAGATTTGCTAAGCTAAGGGTAAGGTTAGTTCAGAGGTATGTCATGGAGAATTTGGAGCAGCAAAATTCTTTGGCATAAGAGACATGGAGATTTTGTCTCCAGTGGGAGCTGATGTGAAGAAGGTGTTGGCGAGATTTAATATGTAGGATGCAGAATCAAAAAGCACACCAAGAGCTGGTCAATTCAAGCAGAGCTCAGAACAGGGTTCGAATTCACATAAGGTCTGGTGTAGACCTGAGTTTTCCTAAGCAGTGGGAGTTGTCAGAGAGTTTGGAGCCAATTCAAGGAAGGTAGATTCTCAGGTATCTGAGAGGGACCAGCAGTAGGGATTTATGTTATGCAGGTTCAAGGTCTTCACTACATGGGTTTGTAGGTTCAGATGTGGCAGGTTACTTGAATGACAGGTGTAGCATCACAGGTTGTGTGGTGGTTGGTCTTCAGAATTGATCTTGAAGAGGGATACAAGCCAGGGAATAAATTAGATGGTGTACAGGTATAGGTACAGGTGCAGAGGGATTGTTAGGTTGTAGAGCTAAAAGCTTCACCAGGATGCAAACAGGGGGAGTTACAGAGGTTATAAAGAGTTGCAGGGCAACCGACATCAGTCTGATCAACCGACGTCAGTCAGATAGTAGTGCAAAAGCAATCGACGTCGGTTACAAGTCGGTCGACATCGGTCAGGAGGAGCCGACGTCAGCAACCTGTGTGTGAGCATGCAGTTTGCATGCGAATTTTAGAGAGTCTATTTTTAGACTGTCAATTTGCATGTTAAAGGCTAATTATAGTCTTGGAGTTGCGTGTCTAATTATTGTAATTAAGATAGTCTAATTATTGTATGCATGAGATCTATATAGTAGACTCATGGGCTGTATTGTAAATGAGTGCTAGAGAGTAAGAGAGCAAAATAAGCTCTTTCAGAGAGAAGAGAGCAATGGTGTGTTCCTCCTAGTGCCACAATAGTAAGTGTGGGTGCTAGTTTGGAGAATCAAAAGGGTTCTTCGTGTATGCATGATCTTGGTCTATAGGTGTGCAGGACCATGTTTGGAGATCTATAATGGTGAGTAAGGTCTATTGATTTGCAGGTGGTAGCAAAGAGCAGGGAGATCTACTTGGAGTACGATTGTGTGCTTGGTGTACTGTCAGCGTGTTACTGACTGGTGGAGGTGAACATCAATTCTATATTAGAGTTGTGTGTTGGGACCATAAGAGAGAGAGGGAAGAAGTCCTTGAGGTGTGGCAAGCCTTTGAGGTGGAAGAAGTGACATCTTCTTTATTGTATTTTCTTCTAAGTGATTATTAATACAATTGTGTATTGTCTCTCATACCCTGTGTTGTTTCATATTTTTAGTTATTTATTCATTCTGGTTAAATTTTGTGTTTAGTTGCTAATACAAGAGGTAATCATATGTGCTCTAATTGAGGAGCAAGATCCTGACAACATCAAGCTCCCAACTGCTAAAGCATATGAAATGTTGTTCATGTACTCAACTTCATCATATGATTTAGGACACTATTCTTTGCTCATCTTGAAGTGTCCATCCATAGGTGTGCTTACCGGTTTTGCATCCTGCATATAGAACCTCTCCAACACCTTATTCACATAATCCTCTTGGCATAAAATCAAACTGTGATTTTTCCTGTCTCTAGAAATACTCATGCCAATTTTTTTTTTGTTGCTCCTAAATCTTTCATGGCAAATGTGTGAGCTAATTTCACCTTTAAATCAGTAATTTCCTGCATGTGTGAACCTACAACAAGCATATCATCTACATATAGCAACAAGATAATATTGTTAGGTTATGGAGCTAAAAGCTTCACTGATGCAAATAGAGGAGGTTGCTAAGTATTACAGTAACTGATGTCGATCTGATCAACCGATGTCAGTCATATTTAGCTATGTAGTAACTGACATCGATTAGGGGTCGAAAGGCATCGGTTAGACAAGAATCGATGTCAGCAACCTCTGTGTGTGTGTGTTTGCATGCGCTTCCAAAACTAGTCTAATTTTAGATGAACAGTTAGTTTACATGTAAAAGACTAATTTTAGTCTTGAGTCTGTGTTTCTAATTATTGTAGTTGGGAAGTCTAATTATTATTTGTATGGGATCTATTTAAGAGACCCATGGGGCTATATTGTAATCAAAGACAAGGAAGAGATCCTTCCAATTGTAAGATCAGTTGATCTGTAGGTAGCAAGATCAGGGGAGATCTACATGGTAAGCAAGGTCAGTTCATTTGCAGGTGTGTGTGTGTGTGCAAGGTCAAAAGAGATCTATGGAGTAGCAAGATCAAAGAGATCTGCAACACAATAAGGAGCAAGATCAGGGAGATCTACTTGAAGTACTCGGTGGTACTTGGTGTACTGGCAGTATTGTTACTGACTGGTGGAGGGATCAACTCTGTGTTTGAGTTGTGGTTGTAATTGGTTGAGAGAGAGAACTCTTGAGGGAGAATTATTGTACACCCAAGAGGTGTGAGAAGAGTGTGATTTCTTCATTGTATTTCTTTCTGAAAGAGTGTTAATACAAGATTATATTGTCTCTCATATTCTGTGTTGTTTCTAAATTCAAGTTACATATTACTTCTAGTTTAATTTCGTGTTTAGTTGCTTATAAAAAGATAATCAATTGTGCTCTCAAGTAGTAGGATCTTAACAAGTGGTATCAGAGCTTTGTGTTTTAGATTCTTGACAGCGGGTATTAGAGCTGTGTGCTCCAAATCTTAACAAGTGGTATTAAAGCCTGGTTCGGAGCAAGTTAGTTTTTGTTGATTACAGGTCACTCATAGGGGTTTCTATTTGAGTGGGAGTAAAATAATGACAGAATAAAGTACACTAAAAATAGAGAAATTCAATGGCAAAAATGATCAATTATGGAGGATGCAGATAGAGGATTATCTATATCAAAAAGATCTGTACTTAACGTTGGGTGGGAGTAAGCCCACATGTATGCAAGATGAAGAATAGAAGGTTCTTGACAAAAAGGCTCTAGGAGCTATAAGGCTGACCTTGGCAGCTTCTGTGGTTTCCAACTTATCTCAGGCAAGGACAACAGTAGAGTTAATGGAATCTATGGCAAATTTATATGAAAAATGCTCAGCTTTGAATAAGGTATTTCTTATGAAACAATTATTTAATTTGCAAATGCTAGAAGGTGGATCGGTATATAGTCATCTTAGTGATTTCCATGGTTTGGTAAACCAGTTAAATTCAGTCAAAATAATTTTTGATAATGAAATTAAGGCTCTCTTAATCTTATGCTCTTTACCAGAAAGCTGGCACAGTTTGGTAATGGTAGTAAGTAATACTGCGTCTGCTTCAAATATCTTGAAAGTTGATGATGTTGTTAGTATAATCTTGAATAAAGAAATTTGCAGGAAAAATACAAGTGAGACATTAGGTAATGCTTAAGTGTTAAAAGCAAGAGAAAATAAAGAGAGAAAGTCGAGCAAGGGATATCAAGGTCAAAGATAGGCAGGAGATCCAGATCTAGGTATGGCAATATAATCTCTTGGAATTGTGAAAAGAAAGGGCATGTAAAAAAATATTGTTGGTTGAAAGAAGATCAACATGAAGGAAATAAAGAAGCAGATGTTGCAGGTATTATTGCACAGGATGCTCTTGTATGTTCTTTGGATAAAGTGGAATATTGAGTTTTAGATTCTGGTGCCTCTTTCCATGCAACCCCAAATATAGAATTTTTTCATGATTATGTCTATGGAGACTTTGGAAAGATTTATTTAGGGGATGGTAAGCCTTGTCAAATGGTTGGCAAAGGGAAAGTGCAGCTAAAATTGTAGACGGGCAACACATGGGTGTTGAAGGATGTCATACATGTCCCATTCCTGAAAAGGAGTCTAATTTCTGTAGAAAAGTTGGGTGATGAGGGTTGCACAATTACTCTCACAGCAAAATCTTGGAAAGTTTCCAAGGGTGCACTTGTTTTAACAAGAGGTAAGAAAGTAGGTACTCTTTATCTATCTACTTGTATTACTGATTCTCCTTCTAGTTTATTTACTTTAGATATAGATACGAAGATGTGGCTCTCTAGGCTTCGTCACATGAGTAAGAAGGGAATGGATGTTCTTAAGTCAAATGGTAAGAGTTCAGATTTGAAAAGCATATATCGAGATTTCTGTAAGCAACAAAAGAAAGGTTTCTTGAAACTGGGTCAACAAAGAAGAGAGCTTCTATTGGAAGATCACAGTGGTATGCTACAAGAAAAGATCGGGTTTATTGTAAAAAGAAAAAATCTGATGTTTTTGACAAGAACAAGAAAGACTTGGTTTTCAAAGAGAAGATGATGGATAAAGATCAGCTCAAGGGGTTGAATAATTTTGAGCAGGGTAGTTTGGACAAAGTTATGATCCAAAGTGAGCTCGCAGGTAAAAATTATCACTCACAGAAAAACATAGTTACCAATGTCGGTCAGGTGAGAACTGATGTCCATCAGGCAGGTACCGATGTCTATCATGTGCAGACTAGAGTCAGTGGTGTCGGGCAGGTGGATATCGACGTCGGCGACCAGGTGGACACTGACGTCAGTCATGGAACCAGTGTCGGTGATCAGGTGAAATCGACATCAGTCGGTTGCAGACCAAGGTTGGCCAGAGGTGACCGAGATCAGTCACTATCAAAATGGATTTTGGGTGGACAACAAGCTGTCAAGGAGTCTCAAATGCCCATATGGAGGACTGAAAGGGTAAGTAAGCCTCAAATTCGTTATTCCCCTTCTTTACACTACTTATTGCTCACTGATGGTCAAGAACTAGGAAGTTTTGAAGAGGCAATGCAGGTAGAATCCAAGAAACAGTGCGAGCATGGCATGAATAAGGAAATTGATTCCTTGGGAAAGAACCAAATGAGAGATTTGGTAAAGTTGCCAGCCAAGATGAAAGCATTGAAAGACAAATGGATTCCTAGGTTAAAAAAAGGAGAGAATGGACATGTGAGACAGAAGGCCAAGTTATATGGTCTTGAGCAGGCTCCAAGACAATGGTTTTTAAGGTTTGACAGGTGTATGAAAAAGCATGGCTTTAGTCAATGTCAATGTGACCATTGTGTTTATTTTACCAGGTTGGATAATGGTCATGACATTATCTTGTTATTGTATGTAGTGTATATGCTTGTTACAGGGTCACACATGCAGAGATTTTCTGAGCTAAAGGTAAAAGTAGCTCAGAGGTGTGCCAAAAAGGATTTAGGAGGAGCAAAGAAAATCTTTGGCATGAGTATTTATAGAGACAGAAAAAGTCACATGTTGATTTTGTCTCCAGAGGATTATGTGAATAAGGTAGTGGAGAGGTTCAATGTGCAGGATGCAGAACCGGTTAACACACCTATGGTTGGATAGTTCACATAACAGTGTCTTGAATCACATGATGAGGTTGAGTACATGAGTACTAGACCTTTTATTCCCCAAGCAGTGGGAGTTATCAGCAAGTTAATGGCCAATCCAGAAAAAGAGCACTAGAAAGCAGTTTAGTGGATTCTCAGGTATCTGAGAGGGACCAGCAACAGGTATTATGCTATGCAGGGTCAAGCACTTCTCTACATGGGTATGTAGATTTAGATATGGTAGGTGAATTAGATGATAGGAGAAGCACCACAGGATATGTGATCACTGTTGGTGGTACGGCTGTTAGCTAGATTTTTGAGATGCAGAAGGTTGTTGTAGTCATGGTGGCTAGCAAGGATAAGAACCCTGTGAAAATGTTAAAAAAGCTGGGAACAAAGGAGAAATTGAATCTTCATTTAACTTCTATTGGTCTTCAAGATTGAACTTGAAGAGGGATACAAGCCGAGAAACAAAATTAGATGGTGTACAGGTACAGGTGTAGCTATTTATCTCCAAGTGGGAGATTGTTAAGTTGTGGAGCTAAAAGCTTCACTAATGCAAATGGAGGAGGTTGCTGAGTGTTACAATAATCGACGTCAGTTTGATCAACCAATGTTGATCATATTTAGCTAGGCAGTAATTGACATCAGTTAGAGGTCAGCTGGCATCGGTTAGACAAGAATCGACATTGGCAACCTGTGTGTGTGCGTGCATTTGCATGCGCTTTTAGAACTGGTCTAATTTTAGACAGATAGTTAGTTTGCATGTAAAAGACTAATTTTAGTCTTGAGTCTGCGTTTCTAATTATTGTAATTGAGAAGTCTAATTATTATTTGTATGGGATCTATTTAAGAGACCCATGGGGCTGTATTGTAATCAAAGACAAAGAAGAGAACCTTCCAATTGTAAGATCAGTTGATCTACAGGTAGCAAGATCAGAGGAGATCTACATGGTAAGTAAGTTCATTTGATTTGTAGGTGTGTGTGTGCAAGGTCAAAAGAGATCTGGGGGGTAGCAAGATCAAAGAGATCTACAACACAACAAGAAGCAAGATTAGGGAGATCTGCTTGAAGTACTCGGTGGTACTTGGTGTACTGGCAGTATTGTTATTGACTGGTGGAGGGAATAACTCTATGTTTGAGTTGTGGTTGTAATTGGTTGAGAGAGAATTCTTGAGGGAGAATTACTGTACACCTAAGAAGTGTGGGTAGAGTGTGATTTCTTCATTGTATTTCCTTCTGGAAGAGTGTTAATACAAGATTGTATTGTCTCTCATATTTTATGCTATTTTTTAATTCTAGTTACATATTACTTCTGGTTTAATTTTGTGTTTAGTTGCTTATACAAAGGTAATCAATTGTGCTCTCAAGCAGTAGGATCCTAACAAGTGGTATCAGAGCTTTGTGTTCTAGATTCTTGACAGCTGGTATCAGAGCTGTGTGCTCCATATCTTAACAAATATAACTACCATTATCCAATCTGGTAAAATAAACACAATAGTTAGATTGACATTTACTAAAGCCATGCTCTGTCATAAACCTGTCAAACCTTAAATACCATTATCTTGGAGCTTGCTTAAGACCATATAAGCTTTTCTTCAACCTGCACACAAGTTTCTCTCCTTACTTTTGACCTCAAAACCTTCTAGCTGATCCATATATATCTCTTCATCCAAATCTCCATGAAGAAACGCTGTCTTAACATCAAGCTGCTCAAGATGCAAATTCTCAATAGCAACTAAAGACAATACAGTCTGAATAGAAGTCATCTTTACTATAGGAGAAAAAATTTCACCAAAATCAATACCTGGTTTCTGTGCAAATCCCTTTACTACCAACCTAGCCTTATGTCTCATTTATCCATTCTCTCCTTTAACTTGTAAACCCATCTATTTTTTAGTGTTTTCTTTCTGGCTGGCAACTCAACCAAATTCCATGTATAGTTCTTTTTTAAGTAATCAATTTCCTCATTCATGCCATGCTCTCACTATTTCCTAGATTCTACCTACATTACCTCATCAAAACTTTCTGGTTTTCCACCATCAGTGAGCAACAAGTAGTATAAAGAAGGGGAATAACAAATTGGAGGTTTACTTATCCTTTCAGACCTCCTTATGGGTGTTTGAGACTTATTGATAGCTTGTTGTTTGCCCAAATTTTTTTTTGTCAGTGACCGATCTCGATCATCTCTGGCCGATGTCAATCTGCACCTGACCGACATTGATTCCTCCTGGTCATCGACATCGGTTTCTTGATTGATGATAATTTTTGTGTTTTCTTGTGAGTGATGATTTTTACCCACAAGCTCATTTTGGATCATAACCTTTTTCAAATCAAAATTGCCCTACTCAAAATTATTTAGCTTTTTGAGCTAATCACTGTACATCACCTTCTCATTAAAAACTACATCTCGGCTTCTAATAATTTTGTTAGTTTCTAAATTCCACAACCAAAATCTGAAATCTCCAAAACCATAACCAATGAAAGTGCACCGCATAGATTTAGCATCCAGCTTCTTTCTATTTTCTTTATCAACGTGCACAAAAGCTTCAGAACCAAAAACTCTGAGAAATAAAAGATCTACCTTTTTACCTGTCCACGTCTCTTCTAGAATTCCACCATCTAGTGTAGTAGAAGGTCCTCTATTAATCAGGTAAATTGTAGTATCTACAACTTCTGCCCAAAACTATAAGGGCAAACCAGCATGCAACCTCATACTCCGTGCATGCTCCATTATTATTCTATTCATCCTTTAAATAACTCCATTTTGCTGAGGTGTCCTTGGAATCATCCTTTCCCTACGTATTCCACTCATAGAATAATAATTATTAAATTTATTGTTGCAGTACTCACCACCATTGTCAGATCTAAGACACTTCAATCTCAAACTTGTTTTATTCTCAACCAAAGCTTTCTATTTCTTAAATGTGTCAAAAACATCAGATTTTATCTTTATGCAATAAACCCATACCTTTCTTATAGCATCATCAATGAAAGAAACATAATACCGTGATCTTCCAATAGAAGCTACTTGAGCTAGTCCCCACACGTCTGTGTGAACAAGCTCCAACTTGTGCTTCTTCTTTGTTAACACAGTTTTGAGAAACCTCACTTTCTTCTATTTTCCAAAAATACAATGCTCACAGAAATCTAGATCTATGCTTTTCAAATCTGAAATCTTACCTTTTGACTTAAGAATATCCATTCCTTTGTCACTCATGTGACCAAGCCTGTAGTACCACAACTTTGCATCATAGCTGAAGTAGATAAAATAGAAGGAGAATAATTAGTAATACAAGTAGATAGATAAAGTGTACCTACTCTCTTACCTCTTGCTAATATAAGTGCACCCTTGAAAACTTTCCAAGATTCAGCTATGAGAGTTACTGTGCAACCCTCATCACTCAACTTTCCTGTAGATATCAGATTCCTCTTCAGGATGGGTACATGCATGACATCCTTCAACACCCATGTGTTGCCATTTTGCAATTTCAGCTGCACTTTTCCTTTGCCAACAATTTGACAGGGCTTATCATCCCCTAAATAACTTTTCTAAAATCTCCATGGACATAATCATTGAAAAATTGTCTATTTGGGGTTGCATGGAAAGAGGCACCAGAATCTAAAACCCAAGATTCTATTTTATTATCCAAAGAAAATATAAGAGCATCTTGTGTAACAATACCTGTAACTTTTGCTTCTTTATCACATTCATGCTGATTTTCTTTGTTATCCTTCAACCAACAATCTTTCTTTGCATGCCCTTTCTTTCCACAATTCCAGCAGGTTATTCTTCCATTTCTGGATTTGGATCTTCTTCCCATCTTTGACCTTGATTTCCCTTGCTTGCCCTTCTCTCTTTGCCTTCCCCTGCTTTCAAAACTTAAAGCATTACCTGATGTTTTCCTTGTGCTTTTCCTACGAATTTCTTCATTCAAGATTACACTAACAACATCATCAACTTTCAAGATATTTGAAGTAGACACAATATTACTAACTGCCATTACCAAGCTATCCCAGCTTTCAAGTAAAGAGCATAAGAATAAGAGAGCCTTAATTTCATTATAAAAAACTATTTTGACTGAATTTAATTGATTTACAATTCCATGGAAATCATTAAGATGACTAGATACAGATCCACCTTTCTGCATTTTAAAATTAAATAATTGCTTCATAAGATATACCTTATTCGAAGCTGAGGGTTTTTCATATAAATTTGCCAAAGTATCCATTAGCTCTACCGTTGTCTTTGCCTGTGATAAGTTTGAAAACACAGAAGCTGCCAAGCTCAGCCTTATAGCTCTAAGAGCCTTTCTATCAAGAACATTCCATTCTTTATCTTCCATATCTGTGGGCTTGCTTGCAACCCCACCCAACAGTAAGTACAGATCTTTCTGATACATATAATCTTTTATTTGCATCCTTCATAATTGATAATTCTTGCCATTGAATTTTTCTATTATTAGTTTACTTTCTTCTGCCATTGCTTTACTCCCACTCAATCACAAACCCCTGTGAGTGAATTTTGTAGTCAACAAACACTAACACGCTCTGATACCACTTTTTAGGAACTTGGAGTACAATTGATTACTTTTATATAAGCAACTAAACATGGAATTGAACCAGAAGTAATAAGTAACTAGAAATCAAAAACAACAAATAATAGGAGATACAAGAGACAACCAATCTTGCATTAAACTCTTCCAGAATACAATGAAGAAATTTCACTCTTTCCACACCTCTTGGGTGTATAGTATTTCTCTCTCAAGAGTTCTCTCTCTCTCTCAATCAATTACAATCAACTCAATAACTGAGTTTTTATTCCCTCTTTTCTTTCTTTTTCTTAATTATAATACTGCCCCATAGGTCTCTTAAATAGGATCCAAGGCAAACAATAATTAGAAAAATAGACTCAAGACTAAAATTAGTCTTTACATGCAAACCAACTATTCTTCTAAAATTAGAACAAATCTAATTCTAAAAATGCATGCAAATGCACACACACACAGGTGACTGATGACGATCGTTGTCAGTCTGCATATGACCAATGTCGGTCGATCCCTGATCGATGTCGGTCAGTTCTAATCCATGCCTGACTGATGTCGGTGATACTGCCGATGACAGTTACTGGTAAACTCAACAACCTCAATCTAGCTCATCAGTGAAGCTTTTAGCTCCACAACTCAACACAAGAGACTAATGAGGCTGTTTTGGTGTTAAATGATGAAGATGTTACAATTGATCATACCTCACCTTCTAGTTGGTTTCATGACTTGGTAAGTTACCTCCAGGATGATATTTATGCTTCTCATATAAGTGCTTAAAAAAAAAGATATTTTTGGTTATAATCAATTCCATTTTTTTTTATTGATGGTTTTTTTTGCAAGAAAGATATCAATGGCATGTTGTTAAGGTGTATAGAGCCAAGCCAAACTCAGAGATTGCTTGAATAATTTCATGATGGACATGGTGGAGGACATTTTTCCACAAAAACTACATCCCTTAATGTCATGAGAGGTGGGTACTATTGGCCTAGCTTATTCAGCGATTGCCATGCATGGGTAAGGAGGTGCAAACAGTGTGCTATGTTTGTGGGAAAAGTGAAACTTGTAGCTTTACCTCTTCAACCAATTATGGTGGATCAACTCTTTGTCTAATGGGGATTGGTCTTTATTGGTCTCATAAATCCTCCTTCAAGTTTAGGACATAAATGAATTCTAACTGCTACAAATTATTTTACACGTTGGACAAAAGCAGTGGCATTTAAAGAAGGAAATGAAACCAATGTTCTATATTTCTATGAAGGTTTGCTTACTAGATTTTGAGTTCCTTCAACTATTATTTTTGATAATGCAATGGCTTTTGTGGGAACTAAGATCAGTCAATGGGCTGTCCAACATGGAATTTATCTTAGCACGTCATCAAACTATTATCCACAAGGCAATGGGCTTACTGAATCTATGAATAAGAACCTATTGAAGATCATAAGAATGACTATTGAAGATAATCAGAGGTCATGGCATCTCAAGTTGAAGTCAGCTCTGTGGGCTAATAGGATCACCTAGAAAAGGTCAATAGCCAACTCTCCTTATAAGGTAATATATGGTAAGGAAGTGAGGTTACCTATTTCTCTTGAGTTCCCTACTTTAGAACTAATACATCAGCTTGAATTATTGGAGAATGAGCCTATGGAGATTAGGTATGTTGAGTTTATGGAGTTGGAATAAAAAATAAATTAGTTCGTGCTAGCCATGGAAATTCATTAAGCACAAGTGAAGACAACATTTAACAAAGGAGCTTCTTCACAAAGTTTCAAAGAAGGAGATATGATCCTCAAGTGGGATGAGGATAGAGCTAAACTAGGAAGTCATACAAAGTTTGAATCCCTTTAGAGTGGCCCGAACACAATCTCCAGCTGCAAATCCCATAATGCCTTCCAACTTGTAAAGATGGATGGTGAGGAACTTCTAATCCTAGTCAATGGGATACATCTGAAACATTGCTACTGAAGAGCTTGGCTTCTTGTACATAGTTTTTTTTTGGTTTTCTTTCATGTGCTATTCAAGAATATTAGTTTAGTTCTATTTTGTCCCAAATAAGTGCTTCATTTGCACATTTTCTTTGTTTAGTTAGTTTTCCTATTTTGTGTATTTCCCTTCTTATTTTGGAGGATAAAGGTTGTCTTTTCTAGTTGAAAAGAGAATTTGTAGTCATGGACCAAATTTGCCACTGTTTTATGAGTTTAAATATCATGTATATGGTCTAAGTTCTCAAGCATAGCTGGCATGCTTCCCAGTTGAGTCACCAAAATGTTGACAATTTTGACCCCACAGGTCAAATTACAACCCTTATCATTCAAAATTTGCATAACCATGCCTTTTTTCAAAGTGTCAGGAATTGGTTTTTGCAATTTTATCGAAAGGGTCATCTTCAACAAATCTAAATGAATTGGGATTTTCTAAAATTATGAAGGAATTGACATTTTCAAAAATCTCGAAAGGTCTTTTCAACTTTTCCAAAGAAGGGACTAGTTCAAAATTTCAAAAAGCCATCTCCAAAAGGTCAAAAGGTACAATTTGTTTAGAAAAAGGGCTCATTCAAGAATTTTGAAGGGTTCTTTTTCCGTCGAAAAAGACACTTTCAAAAAGTCTAAAGGGTTCATTTCGTTCGGGAAAGTCTATTTGCACAAAATCTAAAGGGTTCATTTTTTTGGATAGGACCATTCCAATTTTTCTGAAAGGTACTTTTCACAAGAAATGGTCCTTGTTAAAAGTCTAAAATGTCCTTTACAAATTTTTTGAAGGGTTATTTTCCTTCAAAAAAGTCTTTTAAAACTTTTTTGAAAGGCAAGAGGACCATTCCATTTTTATCGAAGGGATACTTTCAATTTTACCGAAGGGTCTATTATAGAAATCTGAAAGGACTTTTCAAACTTCCAAACAGTGCGTTTCAAAAAAGTTGAAGGGTATCTGCCCTTCGAAAAAAGACATTTTCAAAGACAAAAGGAACCATTACAAAAACTTTGAAAGATAGTTGACACTTTATGGAAGGGTATTTTTCATCGAGAAAAAGGTCTAAAGAAATTCTCTAAGAGGGCAGTTTCAAAAGATCCGAAGGGTCTTTCCAAAGGTAAAAGGTCTATTTCGATTCTTTCGTAGGGAAAGAGGTCCATTCCAATTTTTTTGAAAGGTAATTTTCAAAAGAAATGGTCCTTGTTAAAAAGTCCAAAAGGTCCTTTACCACTTTTTCGAAGGGTTCTTTTCCTTCAAAAAGTCCTTTACAAATTTTCCTAAGGGCAAGAAACAATTCCATTTTTTATGAAGGGATACTTTCAATTTTACCGAAAGGTCATTTCAATTATTTCAAAGGACCATTTCAGAATTCCAAAGGATAATTTACAAAAGTTCAAGGATGGACAATTCTTTCAGAAAATTTATCCGAAGGAATTGTCCATTGCAAAAAAATCGAAAGACCTAATTTCCTTTAAACTTTTTGTCTGAAGGAATTGTTCAAGGCGAAAGAGACAAAAACTCTGCACAAAAAGGTCCTTGTCAAAAAGCCTAAAGGGCATTTTAAAAAAGCTGAAGAGGCATTTACATGAATTCCTTTAGATAAATTGTCTGAAGGAAAAGTGCATAAAGAGAAAAGCTTTACACAAATTGTTTGAAGAAAAGGCTGAAAGAAAGAAAAGCCGAGAGGACTTTACAAAGAGCCTGAACAAAAATCCCACAGTAATTGGTCAAAACAAAGAAGGGTAAAGGAAATATAAAGTTATCGAGTGCAAATCTGAAGGACCAATTAGTCAAGGACAAGTGGCATAAGCGCATTCAACTAGAGGGATTGCAACAACCCATCAATAGAAGACAATGAGGACTTCCCCTTTTGACTCTGATGACATGATCTACATCTCACATTCAGAGCATGAAAAGTGGGCCAAGCGAGATTAGACTGCAGTAAGGATCACACCAAGTTTTTAATGCAATAATCAAATTATTTAGATTTGTAAAAGACATGCAACTAACTTCAAGCATGACTGTCTCAATTCCAAAAGGGAGACTCAAATGCATGAAGGGCTCGAACAGTTTAATGTTGGATGGTTATTCAAGGAGAGCTTAACATAGTATTTCATGCATGCACTCTTGTCTATATAGTTAATCAAAGCCTTTTTTAGATAAATAGAAGGACTACGTTAAGATTCTAGGGTGTTGGTATAGTGTATTTATGTCAGTGATTTGCATATGTGATAGAATTTTCTTCATTGTCAAGTCCTGATTCTTACCTAGCAGTATAGTTGGTCAGATTATGTAGGTAATGTTTTGTGTTTGATGTCTTTTGGCTGAGTTCATAGTGGACATAAGTGGTTGGTTAGTGCCTTGAATTAGGCCTATTCTATCATTTCCCTCAAGATTTGATCACCAGATAAAAATATTTTCATGAAATATTGATGCATAGGAGTCAATTGGAGTTGAAAGTTTAATCTTTTTCTTCTCTAATCAGTGTTTTTAGAATCTCAAATTGAGTGGATGAACCACAATATAGGTGTATCACCATCATTAGATAGGATTTCCTTTCAGTTTTCTTTCTTACCTTTTTCCTGATAGTTTATGACGTAGAGTAGAGATCCTAGTAGATAGCTAGCCCTTAGAATCTAGAGATTCAATCCGTCAATTAGGCCACCCACAACCTAGGATTGTTTGCATGTTTTAGTAGACTATGAAGGCCTGGAATTACCTTCACAAGGGTGTGAGTGTGATTGACAATAGGAATAAAGGCAATGCATGAAAGGTGAAGAATTCAAAATGGCATGCCAGGCAATGAAGGCACAAATACCTCCACCCGCACCATTGATGATAGAAGAGATGCAATACCTAGAAATGGTGTTGTACATATAAAATTAGATGTAAAAGCACCCTCTTGTACCATCTTTGATTACAACCACCACCAACTAGGAAATGAGGTTGAACTATAGAATGACTACCAGGTTGAGCGCCAAAACAACAAGAATCAATTAGTGTATGAACTAAAAATATTTGATGCCTTAGACTCTACAGTGATATTACAATTATTTAACCTTCCATATTTTGGAAAACTAATGGAAGTAGTAAATTTTTTGCTTTTGCACGCTCATGAGGACTATATATATTTTACTGGGTGCCACATGGAGATTAAACCTAAAAAAATAAACAAGGTGTCAAGATTAAAATGCTCCAATATGGACATAAAATTTGATTTAGAAGACTTAGAGGAAATAGAGAAAATGACAACAACGTTTGAGTACTAGAAGTAGGGCCATGCCATACACATTAAGAACTTGCAAGACCTTACCCTCTGAGTAGTAGCGTATAATGTCATGACCAAGATCGATGACACTAGTAATTGGAAAGAGGTGGACATGGCTCACTTATACATTGCCCATCAGGTAATTGATGCATTAAAGTATAATTGGGCAATGTATTTTGCCAACAAAATATTTTTTTGATCTTGAGAGGACCCATTGGATATTAGGCCATATGTTTCCATCAGGGGGTATTTATATTGTTAATGGTGTTTGTTGAAATTGATGTACTAGATTAAACCTCTAGAGAGCTGAAGTGGGAAAACCCACCAAAGCATAAGTCCCTTGTAGAACACTATAAGGTGTTCACATGCCCTAGTCATATCACCCCAACATTCAAAATCAAGATGAACTCGTGGTATGATGACATGAAGGAGGCCTTTGGGAATCATTGTTGCATTCCTAAGGACTTGGCTGTCTAGGTTGGTGAGCAAGCCCAATTTATAGTATAATAACATTTCTCTTTGGTTCATATCAAATTGGTCCCCTGTAGAGAACTTTTAATTTGGTTGAAGCTGTCATATGCCTTCACAATGTAGTACTTATCAATTTGGTTAATTGCATATTTGATGCACAACCCCTCACCCTAGAAGTTAACCAAATTAAATTAGATATTCACACTCTCTGAGAGTTATATGGTTACCCTAGCAAGAAAGCATTTAGGGAAAAGCATGAGATTGATTAAATAGACATCAAGGTTAAGTAGACCATGGTCAGAGAAATTGTTCATAATTTTATTTTATATGTTGAGGCCCAAAAAGAAATATTCAAGAGGCATGGAGTGTGAAAAATAAAATGTTCCACCTGTACCACCTATTGACAAGAGAAGTAGGCTAGGCATGATGCCAACACAAGTTCACAATCAGAACCACCAAAATGGCAAAGGACTGCCCAAGCATTGCCACTAAGGGTTTCACCACCTAGGGCCTCCCCACCAAGGTCTTATCCACCAAGGGATTATCCACCAAGGAGATCACCATAGAGGGATTCTCAAAAAAATACACTAGAGAGAGAACCTGAGGGTGCAACACCATTACCCCTAACCAAATTGTTGGAGGAACAACCGGTAGGTCATGGGGAGGAAATGGAGGAGTTCGACTCAGAAAAGACACCCTCCCAATGTAAGAGGAGGAAACCACCTTGATGAGGTGAAATTAGACATTGAATATCCACTTGACAAATAGGGGGAAGGTTTTGATATCGAACAGATGAGTGGCATGGACATCATAAGCACTTCTTTGTCCATAGATGCAGAGGTCAAAATTATTGAGCGAGATCCCCACAAAAGGAAATAGCTAGCTGACTCCAAAGTCTAACCACATTTGGTTGATCCATCTACCAATTTGCACCCAATACCAAACAAGCATTTCAAATAGGATGCTTTATTTGTGGTTCCATTTCCATCCTCAGATGCAACCATCGATACCAGATGTCAAGTGTCATTTCTATTGGACATGTACAATGAAGAATGCCATTTTGAAATTCCTCTAAACAATATAATTTTAGATTCTAAAGCATTAACACTGCCCACTCCAATTTGGATTGATCCCCAAAATATCTCTCCCCTACAATCAAGTGCCGTATTTTTGAAAATGGCCTTTAAAGTCACGTGGTAGAATATACTTTTAGATTCTGATGTGTACAAAGTTGAGAAGAAACATGGCCAAGTGGTGGCATTGTATAACAAGGAAGTTGAAACTCACAAGGAGCTTGAAGAGGAAGTGGTCATGTTGAAGAAATAAATAGAAAAAGCCATAATGGCCAAAGTAATTTTTTTGAATTCATGTAAAATTATTTTGGGCCAAGAACTAACATTGGTAGATGGAGTCCCTTGGAGAGAAAAACCATTGATAAATTGGAAACCTTGGTAAATATTCTTCTAAATTAATGTAAGGAATAACCCATGACTCAAAATGAAGCATTATGGGTGGATAAGTAGTTTATATTAGTAAAAGTCTATAGACGCACCCTCAAAAGAGTTGGGGAAGTGTTCCCCATCTTGGATGAGATTTTGAAAAACCAAGACGACCCAATAAAATTTCTGAGGCTCAACTCAAATTAGAGGAGTCTCAAAGGTAGAAATTGGTAGATGCTACCCTTTTAATAAAAGACCATACCAAGCATGCTAAGGTATTTAAAGATTTTGAGACTATGGAAGAAATAATAAATGTATATCAGCATCAACTAAATTCTAGTTTTGTAGTTCTTTGAAGATAGGTTGTAATTGAAGTCACTACATTTGAAGAGGTCCAAAAGGATGATAATACATCCCTCAACCAATTTGTCAATAAGGCAAGCATCCCAATCAACCTAAGGAGATGAAAAAGTTGAAGGTAATGATTGAGGAAATAATGTCCAAGCTGCTTGACACTTGTCAAATTGGAATGATGTCAAAAAATAGATTGAACAAATTGGGCTTGAATTTTTAGTTGAGACCAAGATCATGACTTAATTTGGGACATATTAGGAGTGTAGTGTGGGCTGGTGTTAGACCCCAAATTTTGACTAAGCGTTTTGGATTTTTGGTCCAGAGCTGGCATGGGATGCGAGGAACATGATGCAGGATGAACATGACATAGAACTAGCATGGCACAGGAAGATCATGGCATGGACCTAGTGAGGCATGAGAGGACAAAGGCATGCAATATGACAACATGAGAAGACCTAGTTAAAGATGAAACATAACTATAGAGAACCTGAGAGCATAGGACTTGGTACAACAACAAAATACTTGGGGAGTGCGAGGGAAGTGAGAAACGATTGAAGAGTGATTTTCCATGACAAACTAGGCTTTAATCATCACCTGTGTTTCACACAAGCCCATAAAAATAATGACACTTGACATCAAGGATACAACATCAAACAAGTATAAAGGGGTGCAAAGGCCTGGGTCCTTAGGAGAAAACATGTAAATGACTATCACAAGTTTTAGCCTATGAAAGATCATTGACCAATCACCTAATTGTCATTAATAGTGTAACTCCTTGATTAGGGAGAACAAGTATAAATACCCCTTTGTAGAAATGTGTAAGGTGACTAAATATTGATATTATGTAATGACTCTTTATAATAATACATAATTATGGAAGCTACAATTAGTTCTAGTGTTATGCTTAAGTTAATTGATAGTTAAAATGTTAACGATAGGCTAGATTGAGTAATATCTAGATTATAATTCATTATGAGTTTTATAAAATATACATTGTATGTGTTTGTTTAACCAACACATCAAAATTCTTGGCATTTATCTTCATGTTCTTATTTATTGTGATTAATGAGACAAGGTCTACAATTATATATTAATTTTTTTCTATAATATCTAATTAATGAATAAACTCAAGCTTATGAAAAGTGTTATTGCGCAACATAACCCTCAGGAATCAGTTTCTGTTACATGCTTCAGGTGAGTGCACAAGAGCTTAGTCTTGCATGAAAATACAACATGTAAGCTTGTTAGGACTAGACACTTCAACGCCTTAAGGAAAACATGATAGAAAATTACCCAACAATAACCTTGTCAAAAGTGAATGTCTGGTCAATATTATTGTTGGTTGTACTTTGATAAAGTAAGACTTCTTGCCTTTGTTCATTATAGTTTATGACTAGTGGGACATTAACCTTTAACTCATCCTCATTGAAAGGCCTAAACAATGTTCATACTAAAGCATATCAACTATACCAATTCTAAATAGTTGTAAACTAGATTGTTAGCTAATAAAATTTTCCCCATATAGTTAGGAATTACAGTTGGCCCAAGCACAAGAATAGGTGGTGGTGATAGGGGTGAAATAGGTAGAACAACATAAATCAGGATGGTTATATTTAAATTAGCAAGAGGTGTGGTTGCAACTGATTTAACAATAGTGTAGTAAACATGCTAATATATTTTATATTATTAAGCAAACTACACTAACTTTCAAAAAGAACTTTGGAAAAATAACATTTACAATTTCACATTTTGGTTCTCAATGATAGATACAATGATGCAGTGAATAGACCCAAAGCAATTTTAAATAATTATAATATTTAGATTAGAAAGGCAAATTAAGAAATACAATATCATGTGGCAGTACCATCCTTATCCAATTTTTGCATGAGAATATAAAAAAATTAGACCTACATATAGAGGATTCATAATATTTGTAGGTTTATCCTAAGGGCCAATTGGAGCCCTTGGCCAACTCTTTTATTTCCCATTGGCTAAGGGAAGGGTTTTAAAAAGGGAAAATATGTTTCTTTTTTGAAGTTGCTAAGAAGGTGATATTATCGATAACTTTGGTTATTTGAATTTTAAATAAGGAAGGGGGAATTTTTGTTTTAATTTAAGTCATCTCTTATTAATCTTTTCTAAATGTGGGGTCCTTTTTTAATACTGTTTTCCCCTCCCTTTGTGGGGCACCATCCTTGGTGAAAGTTTGGAGGGAAAAGGATGGTATATAAGGAATGGGTGATTGTTAATTTTGGGGGACGATCAATAATTTATTTATTTTCTCTAAATGTTGAGTGTGTTTTCTTGCATTATCAACCTGCAAGGATAAAAACCCTCATTAGATTTGAGAATTGGGGATGAAAGCCCTCATTTGTCTTGGTGACTTCATTCAAAGGTCACAATTGGGTGAAATATCAGATTTTTAGCTTCAAGGGTTGCTTGAAAGGTGGGTGGACCAGTTTAGGGAATTTATAGTGTTAGACGTAGCAGTGGATCAACCTTTTGGGGTTAGAAAGGTTAGTGAATTGCTTGGGAGACTTGGACAACTATTTTTGCATTATTAGATGAGTGGAAAATTGAGTTTCCACTTTCATTGGTTTGGTGATTTTTTTTTTTATAAATTTTAGGTTTGAAATTAATATCAAAATCAAAATTTGGGCTCCCATAAATATTTTGAATATTTTGTAATTTTATGAGGGTTATTTGATGTTGGATAAATTCATTTTAGCACCTAAATAATCATTTTCAAAATTTTGGAATTTTTAGTAAGGGTTTCAATAAATAAAATTTAGAATTTATATTTCCATTCCTAAGGTTTGCTTGAAAATCCAAATTGTTTTAAATCTTCCCTAAAAAGGAACATTTTAGTGGTATCAGAGACATCTCTTGGATAACTGTGAGATTTGAATTGTCTACAATGGATTGGCAACCTAAGTTCTCACTGAAATAAAAATATATAGGTCGTATCCAAGAGGTGTGGATGTGAGTATAGGAAGAGTAAACAAAAAGATAAGATATTAAGAATCAAATTCAAAATCAATTTTCTATTAGCTATAAAGTTTTAGAGTCATTTTGAAGAACACATAAGAATGATCCTATTCAGGAAGCATGGCTAGAAGAACAATGTGAGAGAGACAAGGTCAAACTTTTGCTTTTGATGAATATGATAAGAAGGCTAATATATACACATTTTATAATAACTTTGAGGAATTCTTGGAGGTATACACAAAAAATAAAAATAGAAATTTGAATAAGGAATATGGAAGGTCAAACCCTCAAAATAATTTCAAGGAAGAAATTAGGTTACAAGAGAATTCAGATTTGAAAGAAGTTAGTGAGGGGCCCATAAAAGAATCCACCATACAAGTGGATGGTGAAGGATCTTCAATAGAAACACGTATGACTTTTGATAAACAAAAGGTTTGTATTAAAAATGTTAAAGAAGAATATGCATTGAATGTTAAATGCCATGTATCCAAGATTAGAGTTATTCTAGCCCAAGAAAAATAATATGTTAAACGCTGAATATCCAAAATGGATGTTGTTTCAACACTAAAAACATCTATAAATCTTCCAAGCATTGTAAAAATTGAGTCATTACCGTGTGAGAGTGATTTTCACAGTAACTATAGTGATGAGCACGCAATTAAAGATAATGTTTCAGTTACTTCCACTAATTGAAAAATTTAGAATTACATGGATGGTTGTGTCAAGGCAAGTCTCTTAAAGGCTCCTACTTCTAAATCAGAAAACAAGAGGGAAATAATTGGATTCTAGCTCAAGGTAGAAAAAGGAAAGTCATATTTCAGGATTGTTGTTTCATACTATGCCATTTTAGATTTGTTATCATCATGGTAAGTACTCTTATAAATGCCAATTCATAATATGGGAATGAGAGCAAAACTCTATTTCAAATCTACAATCATTCCAAGCATGGTGAAAGAATAAAGATAAAGCCTTTTGGTCAAAATGAATTTTGCGTAAGGTTATGAAACCCAAGTGACATTTTGAGATCTATAAAGGATATAATTTATGATTTTAATCTCATTGTTGTTGATAATTTCATTAACCCATACACATGGATAAGGAAAAAATAAGAATTGACCTCAAAGAAGCATAAGGTAAATATTATGAATGACAATGGGATTCAGTGGTTGAAGCACAAGGCCAAATATCTCAGCTACAAGCCACTGATCAATATCTAAAACAATAGAACATTAAGTATTTTTAAGGTAATCATATTCATACCAATACCATCATTGTTGGATTTAGATTTGATGGTTGGATAAAGAGTGCAATTCCCAAACAATAGTCGTATTTACAAATGAATGTATCATAAAATGGGACATGGTGATTGGTAATAATTTGGCAAATGGTTGTCTCCTATAGAAGGTCCATGGTATGCTAGACAAGGAGCAATAGTTTTCTTTTCTTATATGGGTTTTGATTTAGTTGTTAGTATACCATTCAATACTAGCATGACATTCTCCATATATAATGAGTTATATTTGTATAACTGGTTGTGTTTGAATCATCATGATTCGATAATGATAGTCAAAGATCAAGAATATAAGTCACAAAGCTACCTACATATCCTAATATGGAGTTTTAGAGATATTTATAGATATGAACCAGGTAAACATCATGTTGATATTCAAATTTTTTAGAATATGTGTATGGTGATGTTTAGACTTATTTTGGCATATGGGACTTAGGAATTTTTTTGAAAGATGAAGCAAATATAAGATTCAAATCTACTCTAGCATTCTTCATCTTTGGCAATTGGTTAGAAAGGGAGCTCATGAGGAGTCATATAGAATACATAGTGTATTCTAACAAAGTTGTGAAGGATCAATCCATAGATTGTTCTTTGGAGTTGAGTTACACATTTGAAGATGAGATCATAGGTGTTAAAAAAATGGAGATAGTTCCCATAAAACACTTGTTGAGGAAAGGTGGTCAACCAAACAAATGTAATTTTGATAATCAAGATGATATGAATCAATGGGCCATGGTTGGATGGGTCTCAATCTACATTCAAGATTGCCACTCTTAGAGGATTGGGGAATGTGCAGTTGTTACAAGATGTTTTCTAGCCACCACCATTCTAATTTTTAGTAAGGGAATTCTAATTTGGGCAACATGGAAGGAACTCATGAAATTAAAAGTAATTATGATAATCCCAATGAATGTGCAGCTATTACAAGATTTTTTCCAACCACCACCATTCTGATTTTTAGTAAAAGAATGCAACACTTTACCCATGCTTTGGGCATGCATGGGGTATATTTATTTCATAATACACAAAAACTTGTTATTACTTGGGGTAAACACAAGGTATGCTTTGATTCCTATACCATGAGTCTAGATGAGGTAACTTCTTATGATAATGTTTGGGCTATTATGGGTGTGCTCAACATAACTTTTCTACGGTGGCCACTTGATGAGGTATTGGTAATGTCATGTCCTAGACCGAGAATATCCTCTTTGAGTAGCTATAGATCTACTGGTATAGAGAGGGTTTATTTATTTGATATGGTGTGTAGGGGTTTCACATATTGAGAACATTAATTACAAACATCCCAGTATATTTAGTGTTGATTGGGGATAAAGTTAGAGCCATTTATGACTGTTACAACCACCAATCAGCTAACATACATTGTGATTTGAACCATTTTTTGAATGGTAGTACCTGGGTCATCATGATAAGAACTTTTAGAGTCTAAGGTAATTAGAGTAGCAATAACCAAGAAGAGGTGAACATAAGTGTTGGCATGCATTGGTCATATTTATTTGTTAAAAGGAAACTCAAGGATGAAGAGTTTGTGGTCACACAGTGGAGGAGTTTATAGCTCATTACCCTTGTTGAAGTATTTTCAAAATTTATAGGGTAGTTTTTAGCCTTTACATCTTTAATTTTTGGAAGGAAATATCAGTTTAACAATGATTGTACCATTGTCATGCTGTTGATTTTGATAATTCTAGATCATGAGTTGCCATTATCAGTGATGAATACTTGTAGATTTGTGTATTTTGGGAGTGTTTTCTTGCATGATGATGTTCGTAAAGATGTCCACTATTAGGGGCAAACAACTCAGCCATCCTAATGTTGATGTGGATGAGACGTAAGTAGGTTTGTGGTTGTTATGGACTATTTCTAGCCTACATGCAAGTTGTTTTGTGTCATGAAGTGAAGAGATAACCCACAATAACTTTAAGGGAATCATAGGAGCACAAGGCTACATCCATGAAACAAATGTTTGGGATTACAAATCCTAAATGTGGATTTGGGATTCAGGTAGTGAAAAATAATGTTACTTGAGGACAATCAATTTTGAAAGGGAAGGCCTGTAATGCCCCCTTTTTGGGCTTAATGAGGTTGGAGCCCTTGGTTGACTCTTTTGTTTTCCATTAGCTAAGGGAAGGGTTTTAAAAAGGGAACGTATGTTTATTTTTTTGAGTTGCTAAAAAGGTGATATTGTCTTACAACTTTGGTTATTTGAATTTTAAATAAGGAAGGGAGAATTTTTGTTTTAATTTAAGTCAACCGTTATTGATCTTTTCTAAAGGGGGGTAATTTTAGAATATTTTTTTCCCTCCTTTTATGAAATTTAGAGGGAAAATGAGGGTATACAAGGAAAGGGTGATTGTTAATTTTTGGGGGATGACCAATAATCTATTTTTTTTCTCTAAATATTGAGTGTGTTTGCTTGCATTATCAACTTATGAGGATGGAAACCCTCGTTAGCTTCTGGAATTGGGGATGGAAACCCTCATTTCTCTTGGTGACTTCATTCAAAGGTCACACTTGGGCAAAATATCAATTTTTAGTTTCAAGGGTTGCTTGAAGGGTGGGTGAACTAGTTTGGAGACTTTGTAGGGTTGGATGCAACAATGGATTAGCCTTTTAGGGTTAGCAAGGTCATTTTTATCCACTTGGAGTGTGGTGACTTGCTTGGGAGACTTGGACAACTATTTTTGCATTATTGGATGAGCAAAAAATTCAGTTTCCACTTTCATTGGTTTGGTAATATTTTTTTAATAATTTTCAGGTATGAAATTAATATCAAAATTAGACTTTAGGTTCCCATAAATATTTTGAATATTCTCCAATTTGATGAGGGTTATTTGATGTTGGATAAATTTATTTTAGTGTCTAAATAATCATTTTCTAAATTTTGGAACTTTTAGTTAGGGTTTTAATAAATTAAAGTAAGAATTTATATTTTTATTCTAGGTTTTGCTTGAAACCCCAAATTGTTTTAAATCTGCCTTAAAAGGGAAATTTCATCAATATTCTTATTGGGTATACTTTGATAGACTGAAACTTCTTGCCTTTGCTCATTACAATTTATGACCAAGGGGACATTAGCCTTCAACTCGTCCTCATTAAAAGGCCTGAAAAATGTTCATTATAAAGCATATCGACTATACTAATTCTAAACAATCATAAATTAGATTGTTAGCTAATATATCATGGCCCATATAGTCAGGTATTGTAGTTGGCCCAAGCACAAGAACATGTAGTGTTGATAGGGGTGAAATAGGTAGAACAACTGAGCCTAGGATGGTCATAGATGATTTAGCAAGAGGTGTGGTTGCAACTGATTCAACAATAATGTAGCAAACACACCAATACATTTTATATTATTAAATAAATTAAACTAATTTTCAAAAATAAATTTTAAAAAACAACCTTTACAATTCCATATTTCAGTTCTCAACGACAAATATAATAATACAAAGAATAAACCCAAAAAAAATTTAAATAATTATTATATAAATAAATTAGAAAGGCAAATTAAGAAATACAATATCCTATGATAATACCAATCTTATCCAATTTATGCCTGATAATATCAAAAAATTAGACCTACATACATATGGCTCAAAATAAATTTGTAGGTTTATCCTAAGAGCCAACTCCCAAGCAGAGCAAGATGATAAATTACATAAAGATGGTGAAGGAGGAATTTCCTTATCTCCTTTATACATTAGTTTTTTTGGGACCAAAAAACTCCCCCAACAATGTGGGTTGATCCATAATCACAACCAAAAAGATAATGAGTGGACAAAACTAGTTGGCAGGAAAATGGGTATTGATAAAACTAAAACTAGTTAAGCTACTACTTTTTAGACAAATAAAAATCAATAGTTGTCTACAAAACTAATAAAACATTGAAAAAAAAGTATATACCATATGATATTATAAATCACACCCTAATGAGCATTGGGAATGAAGCAAAACACACACTAATAAAATGATTCTCTTTCTCATAAATAATCGAAGGATTTGTGATTGTCAAATATTTATTTAATCATTTCCATTCAAATATTAATTCAAACAATCTTTTTGTTCTCCAGATTCAAAATATTGGAATGTAGAAAAATGCATAACTTTCATTAACATTGGATGATAGAAGAACAATCATGCAATCTGCACAACTTTCCTTCCACCATTAAATGAAAAGAAAATCATGCAAAACTCTTTTCTCTTATTTGGAGCACTGTAATAATAAGATGCAACTAGTTCAAACTCAGGGACTATATAGAAACCTCACTTGTCCAAGGCCATGTACATAGTCAGTGATAACTTATTGGGAACTAATCTCTATGCAAGTTAAAAATCATAAGACATGACACATAATATTACATAGTCAGCCATGAGATATAATTTTTGTTGTGTTATTTTAATTTTCTTTGATATTTTAGATCAATACCCATGATTCTTCATTTAAAAAAAATTATATTATTTTTTAAATGTACACTAATTAGTAAACCCTAATTTCCTTCCAAAATTAAGAAATTTTAGAACCCTAATTTCCTTGCACAATTAAGAAATTTTTAAAAATAGAGCTGATAAATTTGGTGGAGTGTGGAAATGAAATGATACAACGGTCACTAGGGACGCCATGGGCCAAACCATTTATGCTGTATGATCCTCTTGAATAAAATATTATATCCATTAAGGCAAAAGCAAGCATGTTTAGGAATAAACGTGATCGATCCAGAAGTCAAAATTGGTCTGCATCCCCTAACAAGAGACCCCCAAGATCTGTATGGCTTATTAGGAGTGAATCCCAAGGCTTCCAGGGAAGAAATCAAGGCTACATTCAGACCACTGGCAAAGAAATACCATCTCGACAAAACAAAATGCTCTCCAAAACAACTTGAATAAATTAACAGACACTTTCAACATATACACACAGCTTACACCATTCTATCAAATCCCAGAGACAGAGCTCTTTACGACAGATATCGTTGTTCCAAACTGGCAAAGAAATGGATGTTGTGGGTCATGGCCATTTCAATAGTTATGGTAATGGCGTCTAGGATCAAGCATAGAAACGCTGCAGTCACGTATAGAAATGGCAGCAGACCGCCATGAAATCAAGAATATTTTAACTGTAAATAACATTATACAAATCCTTGCAATTTCCCTAATTTTCTTGTTTACAATGTTTAAGTGTCCCACCTTTTTATCTTAAATTTGTTTTATTTTCTTTTAAGTAAAGCATGTAAAGAAGCTTATATTTTCTAAATTTTATTTCTTCACAAATCTATATAAAACTATAATGAATCATTAATGTAGTTATGTATTTTTTAATTTTTCAAATGAACTATTAATATAATCTAAATTCATATCATATATCAAGCATATACGTAACACAAACAGTGGTGAAAGTGCAATGAAAATAGCTAAAGTAGTTTCAACTGTCTTATTTTATATGTTTTTCTCTTTTTTCAACAAAAATGTATTTATTTGTGATGTGACAGAAAAACAATACATATAGGTGAACCTAACTATTCATTGTATAAGAATGTTCTATCAATTTGCAATGTATAGTGAACATGATTATTTGGAATTAAAAAATATATTAAATCATTTTATGTACGAGTTATTACATGACAACTGTACGTTGGAAATATTATCATTGATCTCAAAGGTCTAGCATTGGTGATAAAGACCCCATTGCATATAATGATGTTTTTAATATTCATATCTTGGCTAATGTGTGTTAATATTTATTTAATATTGTTGGGTGAATATTTTATCATCAACTAACTGAAGACAAAATGGTTATATCAGCGACAGTGTAATGAGATAAATCTCTCCTCTCAACAAGGGGAGGTTCCCTATAAACTATCACAAACTTAATTTAAACTAAATATTAACTCAGGGGTGAGATCATATCATCCATTTCTTTTTTTCCAGAAATGATGTTTACAAAGTAAAGGAAAACTTTCTTGATATTAACTAAATTCACAAGAAACACACGAGAGCACAAAGCCTATCGCTGCTTCTCTAGCTGATTTATAACTTATATCACAGTAGAATGAGGTGTAGCCCAAAGTCTTCACCAAAAAATACAACAAAGTATATGATCACAAAAGATAAAAGTAGTTCAAAGCCTTTCCAATATCATTTGTTCTAAGACACTAAAACACAAACTAAAGACAATTATAGTAGCACAAAGTCTACATAATCAAATTCAGAGCATTTTCTAGATTATTTTTACTCACTCTACTTATTTAATCAAATAGATAAGATTGTATTAGGAAAATGACATAAGAACAATTTCCTACACAACACAAGTTATTCCAATACAAAGTTTGAAAGGTCACTTACTTTCTCATTCACTTGATAAAATTTGATTTACAAAATGAGCTCAAAGTCTCAAAATGCATTTCAATTTTGACAGAGTTTTGCTTCTAATAACTCAAAAATAAAAAACAAAAATAAAAGGGTCCTCTTTATTTAAAGGGAGAGACCTTGAGGAATTTTTAGGAAAAACTTAATTACTTTGACCTAGTCAAAGATAGGAGTCTTTTTTGACTTAGGACTTCCTATATTTTTACATGTAATTACATATGAAAAAAGTACATGTCAAAATGTCCAAAGCAGTTGTGAAAGTACATCTGAAAAGTGAAAATTAAATTAAAATAAAAATAGTTTCAATTTGTATCCCCATCTTTTTTCATGTGAGCTGCTACAGGGAAAGAAGATATCAAATGAATATTGCTGTCAATTATCTTCTTCATCTCATAGCTGGGATTGCTTGACTTAGTTCTTTCCACAAACTCAACCATGACCACATGACCAATCTCTGTATCTCTAATATCGTTGACATTAGAAGTAACTGAGGTGATTCGAAAAATACTTTGATATTTATACTTCATTGCCTTCAACCTCTTCGGAGAAAACTCAGTCATCTGAAAGGGTTTCAACCAAAAATATGTCGATGAAGAAGGATCCATAGAAGAAATTGCAACAAAAGTCATGATCATGTAATTATGAGAAATACTAGTAATCTAAGAAAATTGCATGTCGATGATCATGACTATGGTGATGCGCCTGAAAGGGCTAAATTGCGAGTAGACCAAAAAACTAGAGGAAAGCAGGTTCGAAAAGGCAAACTTGAAAATATCTCAGAGTTAGAAAAATTCAAGAGAATGTTTGCATAAGTGACAAAATTTGCCATCCTTGTATATTAGGGGAATATTTGCATTTTGCTTCGGCAGCAAAATTTATTGCCCTTACAAGTAGAAAAAACTTCTGTTTGCACAGAGGTGATGAAAATAACCACCGAAGCATGTCTTACATGTAGGAGTGGCGAAAAATATCGACAAGGGAAAATGCAAAAAAATTATTTAGATGTCCTAAAGGCAAAATTTGTCACCACTACAGGAAATGGTAGGGAATGTTTTAGTGGCAAAATTTACCACCACTGCACTTGTTTAAAAACATTCCATACTTACAAACGTCAAAATTTTGGTGTTTATGAATTGGTCTTATCTGTGATGAGAAGTGTGAGAGTGACTTATTAAAGCCATCATCACCAAGTTATCTGTTATGGTCTTAAACTAGATTTCATGTGAGTAAAAATTAAGTCAGGTCAAAACATCGACTCGATATGCAAGATAACCTAGGGCACGTATGAGGGTTGGGCAGAATTAACCGCTAAGGCTCACTTGGGTAAAGTAAAAAATAAAAAAGAGAGCCAAACTATTGAAAATAAAACCAAATAAAAAGAAAAGCCCAACCTAAAGGAAAAGAAAACTCAAAAAATAAAAATCTAATAGTAAAAATAAAAATAAAAATTTACCCATCAATCTCGAAGTCCTAAGCTCGGTAGTTGGCAAATTCGAAACTTTACTCGCTTGCGCGATCGAATGATTGTAGGGTAGAGTCTAGGAAACTTAAAATAAAATAAATGAAAATAAAAAGGCATTAAAAAGTCCCAAAATGATTTTTAACAACTCAGGATGCGCAGCCATAAATGCCACACAAAAAATAAGATTTTGAAAAAATATCTGTTTGAGCGGCAAAGATCACTGCCCTTGCATAGGACAGGAGAAAGCCATGCACTGGCGACAAAAAGTGCCACCGATGCATGGAGAGAAGAAAAATGCAAGAGCAGTAAAAAATGCCACCTATGCATGGAAAAAAATAAAAAATATGCAAGTGTGACAACAAATGCCGCTTATGCATGGAAAAAATGAATTTTTTTTAACACCTTAAAAATGATCAAAATTAATATTTTGATCAGATAAAGATTACAACAAGTTTCATGATTTTTGAAAAATTGTGACGAGAGAGTGTTGTAAACTTTTCTAAGATGTCAGTCAAATTCACTTGAAATCAAGAGAATCTTGTCTCAAATGATGAACTTAGAGTGTAGATTATGAAATAGACAAGTTTCATAGGAGTTGTCCACAAAATGAGCATAGCTGATTTTGAGAACAACAGTTGGTTCTAGTTGGGAAACTTTCATCGATTGAACTTTGAAATGGTCAAAAAGAGTAGAATCTAGTCTCTAAGTGCCTTCATCCATGCCATTAGGCCATGGAGTCAAGCTACCAAAAATAAAAATACATAAATAACTAAACAAAAACACAAAACTATACAGATATATAAATAAACTTATCGGATACTTTAAAGATTGAAATGTTTCAGATGTTGCCCACTATGAAGTAGTGAGAATGGTGTTCAATCTTGATATTTTAGCAAAAAATTATTTTCACCACATAATTGATGAATGGTGAATGGACCTCTCCACATGAAATCAAAATTTCCATGCATTCCTTTTAGTTCTCTTCTCTTGTCTCACAATAAGACTTGATCTCCAATCTGAAACTCACGAATCTTTGCTTTCTTGTCGAAGAGTTTTTTACCCAATTTTTATGTTCAACAATACTGTCCACTACCATAGTTTGTTGCTCTTCTAGTTCAATTAGGTACGTGATCCTCTTATCAATAAATTTTTTAAAAGTTTGGTTTTCCATTACCTTTGCCAATTTCAGTGCTGGTAGTTCTAGGGTAATTGGTATCTCTGCATTCAAACCATACAAAAGTTGAAATGGTGACATATCTATTGCCCTTTTAGGCATAATATTGTCTACCCATAAAGTATCGAACAACTCTTTATGCCAAGTTCTCTGATTGTCATCTTCTAATTTACTGATGATAATAACCAAATTCTCATTGCTTGATTCCATCTAACCATTCCCTTGTGAATAATAGTCTGAGGGGTGGGAAAGAATAATCTCATGATTGTAGTAAAAGTCAGTAATCTCATGAGAAGAGAAACAAGTAGCATTGTTTGCTATAATCTTGTTTGGAACTCTAAATCAGGAAATAATATTTTCTTTAAGGAAATTATATACCACTTTCAAAGTAACATGCTTAACTGGAATGGCTTGCATCCACTTGGTAAAATAGTCTATTGCGGTGAGAACATAGTCGTGTCTGACACTTGAAGATAGGTTCACAGTGCTAATGAAGTTGATACTCCATTGCTGAAAAGGTTATTCAATCACCACCAGCTTCGAAGGTAATGCGACCAACTTGAGTTTTTCAACAAACTGTTGACATAACTCACACTTACGTACCCAATTGTACGCATTTTGAAATAGTGTAAGCCAATAATATCTAGCTTGTAGACTCTTGTGAGCCATCACAGGTGCAAAAAAATATCCTCCACAAGCCAAATTATAAAAAGACTCCAAAAGTTTACTTTGTTGTGCTTTATCCACGCAACGAAGAAAGACTCTATCAAGGCTTATTTTATACAAACTATTGTCCCATAGGATGTAGTTAGCAGCTTTCAACTTAACAGTTATTTTTTATTTATAATATAGATAGGTAGAACACTCACCATAGATAAAAAAATAAGTAATATTGGAATACCACTCATCAGTAGTAGCGACAAAAAAAATTGTTGTCATATCCTCAACTTCTGCTTCTTCATGTTTTATTTCTTTTAGTACATTATCAACAATCAATTGACAAAGACCTCTTCTCTGCATAAGCTTAGTAGGTTTGATATCATAATCAAAATCTTAAATTTTAGCAATCCAATTGCCCCTTTTAGTACTAAACTCTTATTGAGTTAAAATAGACTTTACTATTGTATCAAACACTAAAATAACAATATATGAATTCAAGATATATAATCAAAAATAGTTTACCGCCTTAACCATGATATAAGCGTGTTTGTCCATGTTTAAATATTTCAATTCATGAGCTTTGAGAGGACAACTCATAAATGATATGAGAGATTCAACACCTTTTTCATTCTACTGAATCAAAATGGCTGAAAGTGTATGTTTAGAAGCATAGCTCTATACTATGAAATCTTTGGTATAGTTCAGACAAACCAAGATTGGAGCATGAGCAACAGCCTTCTTGATATCTTGAAATGCTGCTTTGCCTTCTGTAGTCCAATAGAAAGTAGCCTTACCCTTCATCATGTCAACAATATGGCAAGTTTTCTCTGCAAATTCAAGAATGAATCTTCACAAAAAGTTCACTTTTTCAAAGAATGAATGAACCACAGTCTTACTAGCAGGTAGAGTAAGATTTTGAATAGATTTGACTCTTTTTGAGTCAATTTTTATGCCTTCTTAGGATACAATGTGACTGAGAAGTTTACCTTTTGTAACCCTAAAAACTGACTTCTTAGGATTGAGAGAAATATTATTTTATCGACAACATTCTAGCACTTGTTGTAAATGATGTACATGATTAGGATGATGTTTGGATAAAATAGTAAAATCATCAAGATACACTATGATAAACTTCCCTATTTCATCTCTAAAGGCATGGACCATTGCTCTCTAGAAGGTGGCACCAACATTGATCAAACGAAAAAGCATTATGTAATATGCAAATGTGCCCCAAAGTGTAGTAAAAGTGGTTTTATATTGATCCGCTTCATTAACTTCTACTTGATTATACCTAGAAAAACCATCTAACATAGACAACATTTTTGAGTCAATTAATATTTTCAATACTTGATCCATAATAGGTAGGGGGTAGTTATATTTTAGAGAAGATTGATTAAGATTCTTGAAATCAACACAAATATGAATTTCTCCATTCTTTTTTTTACTGGAACTATGTTCACGATCTAGGTTGAATGATGAATTGGAAAAATTATCTTTGCATTTAACATCTTCTAAATCTTGAAAAGGATAGTACTTGATACTTTAGGATTGTATTGCCTTTCTTTCTGTTTGTGAGGCAATGACCTAGTTTTAAGAGAGATTTCATGCTGAATTTTTTTAGACTTGAAGGATTTCAAATCATCTTAAAAATATGCCAAAATATCAATATAATGTTGAAAAAGAGTAATGAATTTGAAATTTTCATGAGTAGTACAATATTTCTCAATGTTTACCATTTTGGGATCTACTTCTGAACTCAAATTTAATTGATCAAACTCTATAGCAGAAATTGAATTCATTTATTGCTGCTGCTTGATATATCTGTCATGCTTATCAAATAGCTTTTCAAGAGAAATCAAACCTTTTAAAAATTTATTCTTTTTTAATTGAAGAAACTCTTTACCAGTTTGTGAATCTATTTCAAGAACTGATTCTTGTGGTAGAGATTCACTACCTTTAAAATAGAGCTCCTCAAAGCTATCCATTTTTTTGAGAAAAACAATAATTTGATCATCACCATTAAACACTTATCAATGATCAACATTATCAGGTACACTTAGTTGAAAGACCAACGCAATAGTGCAATTATTCCCTTTAAAATCTTTATGAGGAACCATGAGGGTTGCAGAGATAGCCAATGAATCTACACAATTATTAAACTCTCTTGGCATCATAGAAATATTGAAAGCATCAAAAATTTCAATGCAATCCCATACACGATTGTGATAATATCATAATCTTTGATTTTTGGTTTGATACAAATTTTTTACTTGACAAACTACCAATTCAGTGTCTCCTCAGGCATGAAGAATCTTAACACCTCTAGCACGAGTAGCTTTCAATCCAAGCAACAATGATTCATATTTGGTGGTGTTGTTGGTATTGTTAAATTGCAACTTATATGAGCAAGAAAAAATATCTCCTTATAGAGATATCAAAACAATTTCAGCTCTATAATTGGTAGAGGAGTAGCTGCCATCAAATTCTAAAATCTAAACCTCATTAAAACTTGATCTTCTTAAAGATTTCTCTTCATTAATGAGGGAAGATTCTTTTTTACCTATTTTTTTAAAAATTCTTCTAATTTTTTGTATGAATTATCAGAATTGTCACCTAATGAACTTTCATCTGATGAATTAAAAATATCTTTAGTGGACATAAAATTTTAGCTTCGAAGTTTGATGTTTGGGTAATAATATATTTTGACTCTTTCTCAAGAAGCAACTTTTGCATGACACCTTTAACAGGTATCCTTATTTCAGATAGATCCATGTTCAACTCTCCACTTAAATCTTTGTAAAAATTATGTCTGAGTAGAATGCTATAAGAAGTTGAAACATCAGCCACTAAAACTGTCATCTTGATCCTCTTGTCTTGAAAAGCTAAAAATGTAAATTGGGCATCTTTTATTTAACCCAAAAGTGGTACTTGCTTATTTTATATGAAAAAATATATTCCAAAAATTTTAGTTAAAGTAAGATCGAGAGAATCTGCTATCTTGGCCGGTATAATATTATCAAAGGCTCCAGAGTCTATTATATAATTGCTCAACTTATGACCATTTATCAATAGAGAAACATATAAAGGTTCTATTTTTTCAGAGGCTACAAGAGGAGTAGTGACAAAATAATTTTGGGTGGATTTATTCTTTGAGGGATAATGAGTCACTTTTAAGAAATTTTGTTCTGCAGGGACGGTTTTATTTTTGATGTATTCAACCAACCTATCAAATTATTCAATATTAGCTTGTAAGTACTCAACTTCAGACATTTGGATCTTCGTCTTCCTAGCATGATCAATTATATCAAATAATTGGAATGAACTAGAAATAGAGGAAGAAAGTGCATCATTCTAATTTTTATTTGATATGGTATTGGTCTGAGGAATAGAAGTAAAAAGTACATGATTGTTTGAGGTACTTACTTACTTATTGGCCACTGAGTCATTTGATTGGAAAGGCAGTGAAGTTCCCTATTTAGCAATTGAGATTACTAGCTGAGATTCTTCTCCTACTTTTTTTATCAATTTGTTGAGTTAACTAGTTTTGGGACCTAGTAAAAATAGCATATGCTCCATCATACACCTCCCCTTTTTAAGTTTCATTTTGGTAATTCAAAAAACTAATAGTGGAGTCATCAGCTAATTCTTTTTCTAATTCTATAAAAAGATTAACATCATTTTCTTAATCCAACTCAGGTTGAAAAGAATGATCATATTTTGCTTCATGATAACCAACTACTGAGTTGACCAGTACTACTTTAATGGAAAGCTTCCCCTATGTGAGAGGAAGACGATTGGGTGGCCCTTAATTTTTGGCAGCATTTTCTTGATATGAATTGTTAGAAAATATCCTCCTTGGTATATCTTGATAAAAAGGAGCAGACATACCTTGAAACATTTACTTTTTCAGAGCTAGCAATTCATTTGTGAACTTTTGCACCATAGGATCAGTGGTGCTTGTAGAAAATTTTTTAGCAAAAGAGAAAAAAATATTTTTATTAGAATATTTTCTTATCTTACCTACAAGGATAAGATCATCTTCAACTTCGATAGCTAAAATTTGAGCTATAGAAAGATCAGCATGGCCAGTCTGCCTTAACAGAAAACTCACTTCAAGAAGTTGAGAATTGATAAAGAAGCACTTAAGATTTTTTAGTGTTGGCTAAGTAATTGTAGGAATCATATTTCTCAGCTTATTGAATTTAGCGATGAAGTCTTTCATAGGATCATGAGGCTCTTTCTTCATTTACATACGCTGAGCCAATTAGGCATGTGCATCTTCTATGGGCTTGAACCTAGCCTCAAACTTGGTCTTAAGAGTGTTCTAATTGGTTATAGTCTGAGCTTGAAGATGATAAAACCAATTTGTGACAACACCTTGTAATATTTTTACAAAAAATCTTACTGCTATATCTTCATGTTCAACGCCTATCACACCACAAGCTATGCAAAACGCTGTAATATGCTCATCAAAGTGAACTTTTTTATCACCATAGAACTTGGAATTTTTTTTCTTGAACTACGAAGTAGGTCATGCAAAGGTGGAATTATATTTAGAGGGCCAAAAGTGTTAGCCCAAGGGCCTTGGGCTGCCATGATATGATTATTAAAAAGAGGGATAACAAACTTTTGTGGGGTATGAATAGATAAAACTCTACTAGCACTAAGACTAGAAGCTTCACCTGGTATTGAAAATCTGGCGTTGGTAAGAGGAAAACTCTTGGTTCGCTGAAAGTGAGATCATAGAGGCAAGAGATCAAAATTATTTTGTTGTATCAATTCAAATATAGGATCAATAATACCTCAAGCTCTCTGGCTTCACATATACCATGGATTTACCAGAATGTAGAATAGAAGAGAACTAGAAATGCTTCAACTTGAAGCTTGAGGCTTCAAATTATATGCTCAATCCCCAGTGGAGTTGCCAATTTTTTTGGGTGAATATTTTGTTATCAACTAACTGAAAATAAAATAGTTATATTAGCCACACTGTAATAAGATAAATCTCTCCTCTCAGCAAGGGGAGGTTCCCTATAAACTATCACAAACTTAATTTAAACTAAATATTAACTCAGAGGTGAGATCATATCATCTATTTCTCTTTTTTCAGAAATAATGTTTATAAAGTAAAGGAAAACTTTCTTGATATTAACTAAATTCACAAGAAACTCATGAGAGCACAAAGCCTATTGTCGCTTCTCTTGCTGATTTATAACTTATATCACAATAGAATGAGGTGCAGCCCAAAGTCTTCACTAAAAACTACAATAAAGTATATGATCACAAAAGATAAAAGTAGTTCAAAGCCTTTCTAATATCCTTTGTTCTAAGACACTAAAATACAAACTAAAGACAATTATAATAGCACAAAGTCTCTATAATCAACTTCAGAACATCTTTCAGATTATTTTCACTCACTCTACTTATTTAATCAAATAGATAAGATTGTATTAGGAAAAAGACAAGAATAATTTCCTACACAACATAAGTTATTCCAATACAAAGTTTGAAAGGTCACTTGCTTTTCATTCACTTGATAAAATTTGATTTACAATCTGAGCTCAAAGTCTCAAAATGCATTTTAATTTGAGCAGAGTTTTGCTTCCAATAACTCAAAGATTAAAAAAATAAAACAAAAGAGGCCCTCTTTATTTATAGGGAGAGACCTTGAAGAATTTTTAAGAAAAACCTAATTACTTTGACCTAGTCAAAAATAAGAGTTCTTTTTGACTTAGGGCTTCCTATATTTTTACATGTAATTACATATGAAAAAAATACATGTAAAAATGTCCAAAGTGGTTGTGAAAGTACATCTAAAAAGTAGAAATTAAACTAAGAGAAAAATAGTTTCAATTTGTATCCCCATTTTTCTTCATGTGAGCTGCTATAAGGAAAGAAGATATCAAATAAATATTACTGTCAATTATCTTCTTCATCTCGTAGCTGGGATTACTTGACTTAGTTTTTTCCACAAACTCATCTATGTCCACATGATCAATCTCTGTATCTCTAATGTCATCGACATTAGAAGTAACTGATATGATTGAAAAAATACTTTGATATTTATACTTCATTGCCTTTGACCACTTTGGAGAAAACTCAGTCATCTAAAAGGGCTTCAACTAAAAGGATGTTGATGAAGAAAGATCCATAAAAGAAACTATAACAAAAGTCATGATCATGCAATCAAGAGAAATATTAGCAATCTGAGAAAAATACATGTCAATGATTACGACTATGGGGATGCACTTGAAAGGGCTAAAGTGCGAGCAAGCTAAAAAATCAGAGGAAAGTAGGTTTGAAAAAACAAACTTGAAAATATCCCAGAGTTAGAAAAATTCAAGAGGATGTTTGCATGAGTGAAAAGATTTTCCGCCCTTGCATATTAAGGGAATATTTGCATTTTGATTCAGTGGCAAAATTTGCCGCCCTTGTAGGTAGAAGAAACTTCTATTTGCATAGAGGCAGTGAAAATAACCAGAGAAGCATGTTTTATGTGTAGGAGCAACAAAAAAATCGATAAGGCAAAATGCAAGAAATTTGTTTAGATGTCCTAGGGGCAAAATTTGCCACCACTGTAAAAAATGGTAGGGAATGTTTTAGTAGAAAAATTCACCACCACTGCACTTGTTTAAAAATGTTCCATACTTGTGAATGACAAAATTTTGGTGTTTATGAATTGGTCTTATTCGCGATGAGAAGTGTGAGAGTGACTTAGTAAATCTATCATCACCAAGTTATTTGTTATGGTCTTCAATTATATTTGATGCAGGTAAAACCTAAGTCAGGTCAAAATATCGATTTGATATGTTAGATAACCTAAGGAACGCACGAGGGTTAGGTGGAATTAGCTGCTAAGGCTCACCTGGGTAAAGCAACAAACAAAAAAAAGTGTTGAACTACTAAAAACAAAACCAAATAAAAAGAAAATCCCAACCTAAAGGAAAATAAAACTAAAAAAATAAAAACTTAGAAGTAATAATAAAAATTAAAACTTACCTGGCACTCTCGAAGTCTTAAGCTCAGCAGTTGGTGAATTTGAAACCTTACTTGCACGGTCGAATGGTTGCAGTGTAGAGTATAGAAAACTTAAAATGAAAGAAATGAAAATAAAAAGGCATTAGAAATCTTCAAAATGAGTTTTAACAACTCAGTGCATGTGGCCATAAATATGGCATGAAAATCAAGATTTTAGAAAAATCTCTACTTGGGTGGCAAAAATTGCTGCCCTTGTATAAGACAAAGGAAAGCCATGCACTAGCGGCAAAAAGTGCCACCGATGCATGGAGAGAGAAAAAATGCAAGAGCGGTAAAAAATGCCGCCTATGCATAGAAAAAATAAAAAACATGCAAAAGCGGCAAAAAATGTCGCCTATGCATGGAGAAAATAAATTTTTTCTAACACCTTAAAAATGATCAAAATTGACATTTTGATCAGATAGAGATTACAACAGGTTTCATAGTTTTCAAAAAATTGTGATGAGGGAGTGTTGTAAACTTTCCCAGGATGTCAATCAACTTCACTTGAGATCAAGAGAATCTTGTTTCGAATGATGAACTTAAAGTGAAGATTATGAAATAAATAAGTTTTGTAGGGATTGTCCACAAAATGAGTGCAGCTGATTTTGAGAACAACAATTATTAATAAATATATTTTTAGTTGCATATAAGTCAAAAGAGGGCTCATAGAGAAGTCAAAAAGTCACAGGGTAAAGACAAAAGAGGAATGGGATGCATTTTCTCATGAAGAGTCATCTTGAAGAATTTCAAGAGTCACCATGTGAAGACAAAAGAGGGTATGGTGCATTTTTTCATAAAGGAACACTTTGAGGAATATGAAAGTCACCAAGATAAAGACAAAAGAGGAAATGATGCATTTTCTTATGAAGGGTGACCATGTGACTTTTCAAATGCAAGGATACGAAGGGCCATACAAGTTTGGCACCATTTTTCATGAATATTGAAGGATCACAAAAGGTGAATGCCAAAATTCATTTGGAAAGTTATAAATAAAAGTTTGAGAAGCCATTTGTAATATGCAAGAGAGTGCATGGTTTTGTAGTTATTTTATATAAAAAAAAAAGAGAGAAAAATATGAGATATTGTAGAGTTCTATCATTTGTTGAGTAAGCAACATTGAGAGATAGTTGTGTTTCATACACAAGAGGGGTTGGTGCTCCTGTAGTTTGGTGCTCACAAATCTTTTCAAGGGGTTGGTGCTCATAAATAGTTGCTATGTTGATGCTCGGAAAAGCGATTGATGCTTGTGAACTTTGTCATTTGAGTTGATGCTCATTCATATACTTGAGATTGTTCTCTGTAGTTTTTTTTCACTTTGAGTTTTCACGTAAAAATTTGATTTCTCTCTCTCTCTCTTTCTTGTGTGATGCATGTTATTATTTCAATTTTATTGCATATCTTGAATGTGTGATTAAGTGGTTAAAAAAAAAATTAGAGTAAGTAAAATATATATAACATACTGATTCACCCCCCCTCTCAATATATTTCACGCTTAACAATTAGTATTAGAGCAGGTTCTTTTAAAAAAAGTTTTACATCTTGAAGGAAGATCGGGGAAAGCACGATGGCTAGATCATATGAAGATTTTTATACAAATAAGACACCTTTGTTTGATGGAACAAATTATGCTTTTTGGAGCATAAGGATGAAGACTTATTTGATGGCCCTTAGATTTAACATTTGACAAGCAGTGGTGAAGGAATATGAAGAGCCACATACACTTGTAAGTACTCTGACGAAAAAGAAGGCAAATGAAAATAATACTAAAGCTTTAAATATTACTTTATGTGGTTTATGCGAATCAAAATTTGTTATAATTATGCAATGTAAATCTGCTCATGAAACTTGGATAAAGCTTGAGAATATTTATAAAGGTCATGGAAAGGTTCAGCGAGCTAAGCTTTAGACTTTCAGAAGATAATTTGAGAGTTTGAAGATAGAAGATGAAGAAAATATAGCAAGTTACCTTTTACAGTTTGATCAAATAATTAATCAGATTTAAGATTTTGGAGAAAAGTTAAAAGAATAAATCGTGGTACAAAAAGTTTTGAGATCTCTACCATTGAGATATGATGCAAAAGTTTTGATAATTGAAGAGATGAAGAATTTAGCCAAGCTAAAGATGGATGAGCTACATGATATTCTTATAGTATATGAGATGCAGATCAAACAAGAGAAATCTTCAAAGAGAGAAGATGCTTATAAGATATCAAAAAAAGAGAAGACTAAGATTCAAGAATGAAGTGAAAGTTATAGCAATGATGAAGATGACAATAGAGCTCTATTCATTCACAAGTCAAAAAAAGGCACAGGTAAATATGAAAAAAAATTACCTTTTAAATGTTTTAATTGTGGAAAGATTAGATATTTTACAGCTAAGTTCCTAAATAAGGGTAATGGTGACAATGAAAAAAGAAAGTCTACATACAAGAAGAATTTCATAAAAAGTTATAGAAGGAATTTGAGAAGAAGAGTTTATATTCTAAATATCCTAGTTCAGTCGAAGAAAGTGGAGTCAGTGATTCAGAAGAAGAAAAGATTCTATTCATTGCCATACATGAAGATGCCTCCATAAGTAAAAGTATAGATGATTAAGAAGAATAAGAAGATGAAGCCGAAGTGAATATGGAAGGAGAACTTGTTTGTGCCTTAGAAGAGTTAAAATCTCTTAAGAAAAAGAATTGAATATTAAAGCTCTAAATCAAGAAAAATAAAAAAGGAGTCAAAGGAAATAGTTGAAGATCTACAAACACACTTTGAAGAAGCCAAGAAGAATGAAAAAAATCAACTGACACAGTTGCAAAAAGTAAGTGAAGAATGCAAAAGGTATGTTATTGAAATTGCTTTTTTAAAAGTAGATCTTGAGAAAATAAATAAAGTAATCAATGATAGAGCAGTGATTGATTCAAAATTTAAGAATAACACTAATATGTTGAATAAGATATTAGAAATTTAAAGATCAATGTCAGATAAGACATGTATCAGATTTGAAAAAAAAAGGAGGCCACTACTTTCACAGATAAGGTTAACACAAAAAAAAGAAAGAGCTATGTTGAAGTTCTTATAAAATAAGAAATAAAAAGGGAAGAAGTTAAGAATATAGAGGATATCTCAAACAAAGAAGACTGGAAGGAACATAGCTATAAAAGGCAATCAGGTCATAGATACATAAACAAACCTTATTTTTATGGTTACTATTTTTATTGTAATAGATATGGTCATAAGAAAATAGAATGTCCAAAAAGGGCTAACAATTTCAAAAATAAGGAGAAAACAATTCATGTAGAGTCAAACATAAACCCCAACTCTTTTACTCCTCTATCAGGGTTTAATGAAGAGGCCAAGATATGTTACAAGTGAAACAACTTCAGACACCTAGTCTGGTATTGTAGAAGCATGTTTGAGTCAGTCAAGAAGGACCAGAGTTTCAAGGCTCCATTCATCAAGAAGAAAGTTTAGATAAGTTCATGGCAGAAAAAATAACCTAAAAATTTTATGTTGGTACAGACAACTTTGCATGCAAGAAATGAAAAAAAGCCATGGTTCATTGATAGTGGATGTTTGATGTATATGATATGAGATAAGAGAAATTTCATAACCTTAAAGATCAATGGTTGCACAGTAAAATTCAGAGATAATACTACTACTACTAAAATTGCCAAAAAAAGTACATTAAATTTGGATAATGGTAAAACTAAAACTGAAAATGTTTTATAAGTAGAAGGTCTTAAGCATAATCTTTTGAATGTAAGTCAAATATGTGATCAGGGGCACACACTAAAGTTATATGTAGAAGGTTATGAAATTAAGAGAAAATATTTAGATGTGTTGATTGTAGATGCTTAGAGAACATGTAATAATTTATATATGTTATCAGACATCAAAGGTCAAAGATGTTGTTTGAGTCAGATTGAAGAAAGTTGGCTATCGCACAAAAGAATGGGACATAAATTTTAACAATCTTGTCAACATCAACAAGAATCAAGCAGTCAAAAATCTTTTAAAGATTACAAAGCCATCCAACACCCTTTATGAACCTTGTCAACATGGGAAGAAAGTCAGAAGGTGATTTAAAACAAAAGAATAATCGACCACTCAGATGTTAGAACTTGTTCACACTGATTTGTGTGGACCTATAAGAACTCAAAGTACTCAAGGTGAGAAATATTTCATGTTGCTTATTGATGATTTTTCACGTATGACTTAGGTAATATTTTTAAAGAAAAAATTAGAAGCTTTTAGATATTTCAAAGCATTCAAAGCATTAGTTGAAAATGAAATTGGTTTGAAGATTAAGTACTTAAGATTAGATCAATCAGAATTCATGTTAGATCAATTTATTGAGTTTTGTGAAGACCATGAAATAAAGAGACATTATTCAACAGTCAAAACTCCACAATAAAATGGAGTTATTGAATGGAGAAATAGAACAGTTCAGGAGATGGCGAGGATAATGCTAAATGAATCTAAAATATAAAATAAATATTGAAGATAGGTAGTTGGTACAATAATGCATATCCAAAATATTGTATTATTGAGAGTCAACAGTGACAAGACTTCTTATGAGCTATGGAAAGACAAACTAGCTACAATTGATTATTTTAGAATTTTTGACAATAAATGCTTCATAATGAGAATCGATGAAAACTAGGTAAGTTTGAATCTAGAGCAGATGAAGGTATATTTTTTAGTTATTTTTGTAAAAATAAAGCTTATAAATGTTATAACAAAAGACCAAGAAAATAATTGAAAGTGCAAGTGTCAAGATAGAAGAAAATGGAGCACAAAGAATCAGTGATCCAATAGATATTATTGAAATCATTAAAGAAGAAGATTTTAAAGAATCAAATGAAGAAGAGAAAGAGAAAAAGGATGTTAAAACCCCATCCAAATATGTCCAAAAAAATCATAATAAAAGTGACATCATTGGGGACATAAATGAAAGAATTCACACCAGAAGCATGATGGTAAGTGAATCTGAGCAAGTTAATTTTTCTTTGTTATCCAAAATTCAGCCTAATTTTTTTCAGAAGCTAGACATGATAAGCATTAGGTTAAGGCAATGGATAAATAATTAAATCAGATAGAAAAAAATGATACTTGAGAATTAATGTTTAGACCAAAAGATCACAATGTGATAGGAACAAAATGGATTTACAGAAATAAGTTGAATAAAAATAAAGAAGTGACCAGGAATAAAGCAAGATTAGTATGTAAAAGATATAATTAGATTGAGGGAATTGATTTTGAAGAAACTTTTTCATCAGTGGGAAGGCTAGAGGCTATAAGAATGTTTTTTGCATATGCAGTGTTTAAAAATTTCAAAGTGTTTTAGATGGATGTCAAATCTACCTTCCTAAATGGAAATCTAAAAGAAGTCTACATTTAGCAGTTTGAAGGATTTATTTTATTAAATGTTAGTGGTCAGGTATATAGATATAAGAAAACACTGTATAGATTGAAACAAGCTCCCAAAGATTGGTATGTAAAACTTGATAAATACCTACAGGATCAAAGTTTTAAGAGAAGATTTGCTGATAGTAATATCTACATCAAAATAGAGGGTGAGCATCAATTGATTATTGTGGTATATGTTGATGACATAATATTTGGAGGTAACATTAAAAAAATGATAAAAGAATTTTTTGACAATATGCAAAAAGAATTTGAGATGTCTATGCTTGGAGAATTGTCAGTTTTTTTAGTGTTGCAAATTTTTTAGTCAGATAAATGAATTTTCATATCTCAAAGTAAATACGTCATTATTGAGAGTCAACAGTGACAAGATGCCTTATGAGCTATGGAAAGACAAACCAGCTACAATTGATTATTTTAGAGTTTTTGACAGTAAATGCTTCATAATGAGAATCGATGAAAAACTTGATAAGTTTGAATCTAGAGCAGATGAAGGTATATTTTTTGGTTATTCTTGTAAAAGTAAAGCTACTAAATGTTATAACAAAATAATCAAGAAAATAGTTGAAAGTACAAGTGTCAAGATAGAAAAAGATAGAACACAAAGAATCAGTGATCTAATAGACATTTCTAAAATCATTGAAGAGGAAGATTTTGAAGAATCAGATGAAACTAAGGAGAAAAAAGACACCAAAACCTTATCCAAATATATCCAAAGAAATCATAATGAAAATAACATCATCAAAGACATAAATTAAAGAATTTGTACCAAAAGAATGATGGTAAGTGAATTTAAGCAAGTTAATTTCTCTTTGTTATCTAAAATTCAGCCTAGAACTTTTTCAAAAGCTAGACATGATAAGCATTAGGTTAAGGCAATGGATGAAAAATTAAATTAAATATAAAATAATGATACTTGGGAATTAGTGCCTAGACCAAAATATCACAATGTGATAGGAAAAAAATGGGTTTACAGAAATAAGTTGAATAAAAATAGAGAAGTGACCAAGAATAAAGTAAGATTAGTTTATAAAAAATATGCTCAAATTGAGGGAATAGATTTTGAAGAAAATTTTGCACCAGTGGCAAGGCTAGAGGCTATTAGAATGTTTATTGCATATGCAGTGTTTAAAAATTTTAAAGTGTTTTATATGGATGTCAAATCTACCTTTCTAAATAGAAATCTAGAAGAAGAGCTCTACATTGAGCAGTTTGAGGGTTTTATTCTCTCAAATGTTAGTAGCCATGTATGCAAATTGAAAAAAACACTGTATAGATTGAAACAAGATCCTAGAGTTTGGTATGAAGGACTTGATAAGTACCTACAAGATCAAGGTTTCAAAAGAGAATTTACTGACAGTCATCTCTACATCAAAACAGAAGGTGAGCATCAATTGATTTTTATAGTATATGTTGATGATATTATTTTTGGAAGAAATATGGAAAAGGTGATAAAATATTTTTTTGATAATATGCAAAAAGAATTTGAGATGTCTATGCTTGAAAAATTGTCATTTTTCTTAGGATTGTAAATATTTCAGTCAGATAAAGGAATTTCATATCTCAAAGTAAATATTGTAATGAAATGCTGAAGAAATTTGGTTTTGAAGATTGTGCATCAGTTGGAACACTAATGAGTATATGAAATAAGGTAAGCAAGGATGAAGATTCACTTGTTACAAATCAATTTTTGTATAGATCTATGATTGGTAGTCTTTTATATTTGATAGTATCAAGACCAGATATTATGCATTCAGTAGGTATGGTTACAAGATATCAGTCATCTATAAAAGATAGTTCATGTTCAATTAGTGAAGAAAATATTTAGATATATCAAGGGGACATTGTATTATGGATTGTGATATCCAATAGACAGAGATTTCACTTTGGTTGCTTATACAAATTTATATTAGGTTGTTTGAATGACAGAAAGAGTACAAGTGGAGGAATTTTTTTTCTCAGTGATAGCTTAGTATCATGGCTAAGTAAAAAGCAAAATTCAGTATCACTTTCTATGGTTGAAGCAAAATATATTGTAGTGGTATTGTGTTGTACTCAAGTGCTTTAGATGAAGCAAACTTTGGAACATATCAATGTAAAATATGATGAACTTATTTCTATTTTTTTTGACAACACAATTGCTATTAATATTTCTAAAAATTTAGTGATGCATTCAAGAACAAAATATATTCTCATTAGATATCACTTTTTGAGAGAGCAGGTTACAAATCAACATGCTAAGATAGAATATATCAGTACTACATAGTAGATTGTAGATATTTTCACAAAAGCACTACCAAAAGACATATTTGAGTATCTACAAGAAAGTTGGGAGTAATTTCTTTTACTTCCTACCATTAAAGATCAACATCAGTTGAGTGGGAGCTAAGTGTTAGCTCCAGAATAGGCCTTTTGCCATTGATGTCAAAGGGGGAGAAGAACAAGTACAAATACAAAAATAGGTACATGGAACAGGTACAAATTACTATAGTAAGGGGGAGTTACTATATATTTTTTAGATGGTAGTATGTGCAAGTTTCAGGATGTGGCAATTTCAGTTTGAGATTGCCATCAATAACAAAGGGGGAGATTATTGAAAATATTGTCATTGATGTGAAAGGTCTAGCATTGGTGATAAAAGCCCCATTGCATTTAATGGTGTTTTTAATATTCATATCTTGGCTAATGTGTGTTAATATTTATTTAATATTAATGAATATATTTTTGGTTGCATATAAGTCAAAAGAGGGTCCATAGAGAAGTCAAAGAGTCATGGGGTAAAGATAAAAGATGAATAGGACACATTTTATCGTGAAGAGTCATCTTGAAGAATTCCAAGAGTCATCATCTGAAGACAAAATAGAGTACAATACATTTTTCCATGAAGGAACACTTTGAAGAATATGAAAAGTCACCAAAATAAAGACAAAAGAGGAAATGATGCATTTACTTATGAAGGGTCACCATGTGACTTTTCAAATACAATGATATGAAAGGTCATGCAAGTTTGGCACCATTTTTCATGAGGATTGAAGGGTCACAAAGAGTGAATGCCAAAAGTCATTTGGAAAGCTATAAATAAAAACTTGAGAAGCCATTTGTAATATGAAAGAGAGTGCATGGTTTTGTAATTGTTTTATATAAGAAAAGAGGAGAGAAAATCAGGGGATATTATAGAGTTCTATCATTTGTTAAGTAAGCAACATTGAGAGATATTGGTGCTTTATACATAAGATGGGTTGGTGCTCCTATGGGTTGGTGCTTATAAATAGTTGTGTTGGTGCTTGGCAAAGGGGTTGGTGCTCCTGCAAGTTGGTGCTTGCAATCTTTGTAATTTGAGTTGGTGCTCATTCATATACTTGAGATTGTTCTCCGTGGTTTTTTCTCACTTTGAGTTTTCACGTAAAAATCTGGTGTCTCTCTCTCTTTTTTGTGTGGTGCATGTTATTGTTCTAATTTTATTGCATATCTTGAATGTGTGATTAAGTGGTTAAAGAAAAGAAATCAGATTAAGTAAAAGATATATAATATACTGATTCACCCCCCCTCTCAGTATATTTTGTGCTTAACACTGTATATGTAATTCTTAGGACAATCATTACATGATAATTGTATGGAGTGAACCGTAGTTAAATATTCATAGAACGCTATATCTTCCAACACATATCCACACAAATTAATTCACCGCCAACCTTATACCTCTACATGTACGAAGTCATTACTATATCCTTAGATAAGATGTAAATGGTTTTGACCAATCACAACACAGATAAATGTTGCTTTTCATGATTTTTGTTAAAAACTACATAACTTGACTATTACAAGACTACAAATTTTTCCATTTATAAAAAAAACCAAATTTTGATTGGTCTAGAAGGTATGCTTTAATCGCTAATTAAACAAAATGATTCCTTAAATTTACCCTTCAGGATTAATAAAAAACACCCATGCTAACAACATTACAAGGGTTGTCTTCAAGAGTAGTTTATAACATCGTTTCATGTTTTTAATTTTGTTAATTGGCATTCACCTACTCAACTTAGCCTTGTGTTTTGTATCTGGTTGATGGTTTATAGTAATTGTTGGAAGATGAATATGATCACATTTTTGTACTTCTGACAAATGGTGTGTTTATCTTGTAGGGCTTGATGGTTGTCAATAAGGAAGTATTTAACCATTGGGAACTAAGTGGCAGCTATGGAAGGGTGAGTGGTCAATAAATCAAACCAATGATGCAATTATTTTTTTCATAGTGATAGATATTTATTTTGCTATGTTAAATGCCATTAATCTTATTTTGTTGGATTTTAATGTGTATGTAATGATGGAGAGGTTTAATTGATATATTATTAACCCAAACTAATGGTGGCATCAACAACATATTAAAAAAGTCTAGTTTATATACGAGATCATCATTTATGAGAGCAAGTTTGATATTACACTAATAGCAAGTTTGATATTACACTGATAGCAAGTTTAATTGATGGTTTCAAGCTGATAAAATTTTTAGATTTTTTTATGATTTTAGAGAAGGCATTATTTAGGTAACTACATGGACAAGTTCCATTCAAGGTCAGTATTAGTTCAAGATATGATTTTTTTTTGAATAACACAAAAAATTGGTTGTGTTCGCATTGTTTTTATAATATTTACTTGTTTGACGACATGGAGTCATAGGCTTCATGTTAAAAGAGCTTTGTTAATGCTCTTTTGTTTGCGAGTAAGTATGTTTTTCAAATGTTATTAATTCTTTTTATTTTCACACAGAAGAAACATTCATTTTTCTTATTAAAAGGAATAGTGGAGCCCTGGCCTTTTGATAGGTTGGCATATTATGATCATATTCTTTACAATTATCTAGCTTTTTAGTTTAATAAAGAAATAAGACGTATTAACATCACATTTTTTTCAAATGGTTATATAAGTTGTTTGTTGTTTTCTATGCCTACTCAATATTTTTTTCCTAAAAAAATTTGTACAAGTTTGTAGGCTTTTGATTTTGTTTTTGCCAAAGCTTTATTTTATCATTAGAAGATGATTCATGGGTAGCTGCATGGACAAGTTTTGGTCAAGGTTAACATCATATCAAGGTAAAATTTATCATATGAATAAATAAATAATTGGTTGTCTTCATTGTTTTTTATAGTATTATATTTTTTGACGATATGGAATCATTGGTTTATTGTAAGCATAGCTCTATTAATGCCATTTTATGTTACTTGAAATTATATAGATTTAATTTAGATACGACATATTAGGATCACGTTCTTTATAAATTTTTAACTTGTAAGTTTAACAAGTAATAGGTCATATGGGTTGTATGTGGGTCTTTATGCTTACTAAATATGTTTCTTCTTTTCAAAAAATTCTATAGAGGTTTATCAGGTTATGATTTGATTTTTGTCAAAACCTTATTTTATAATTCTTATACAAAATGTTACCAAGTTCTTCTCGGGCTGAGAAGGTTTTTTAGTTTAATTCTAAGCATTTAGGGAAGAAACACCTCATATGTTGGCCTTTGCATTATTTGTTTTATAGTTTTATAGAAGGCATTTTGTTAATTTCATTCTTCTTCTCAAATACTTCTATATAGGTTTACAAGGTTGTGATTTCATTTCTACCAGAGCCTTGTATTATCATTTTCATGTTGGCTTACATTTTGGGATCTCTCCAAACTGTTCCCAAATTTTTTTCAAGTAGAGAAGGCTTCTCACTTTAATTTTATGTAATTGAGAAACAAAACTGATACGTTGGAATTTTCATTCCCTTATGTTGTTTATTTTTTGGATGTTTATATGGCTTTTTGGTGCCTACCCAATACATGCTCAACCTAGAAAAGTCATTTGTAATTCTTGAAAAAAAGTGTACATGTTTGTAGGGTCGTGATTTTGTTTCTACCAAAGCCTTGTCTTATCATTTTCATGTTGACTTGCATTTTCAAATCTCTGTAAATTATCATCGAGTTCTTTGCAATTAAAAAAGACATATCGATTTAATTTTAAGCATTCAAGCAAAAAAAAACTCTTATGTTGATCTTTGTATTCTCGTAAAATCCAATTTTAAAGCATTTTTACACTTTTATATGTTCATAAAGATGTGTTTGTGTGGTAAGGCCTTTAATTTTAGTCAATGCTTGATTCAAAAGTGATTGATTGACTATAATATAATATAATATGATATAATTACATATTTTATATATATTAAAATATTATATATAATTATATAAATATTATTTTAATATAAGTATATAGTTATAAAATGTTAATATTTAATAGTAATACTATCACTCACATAATAATAATACATGGTAATAATTTTAATATTATTAATATATAATATGATATTTAATATAATATAATATAATAATTTATATAGTTATATATTAATACTTTATGTTTCATAGATTAATCTTCTAAATTTGAGGCATATACCAATAATATTGTTTCCTTTTTCGATGATGATAACTTTGTTCTACAAATAAGTATCGTCTCATTTTTTATCTAGTTGGATTTTAATGTGTAGATAAAGATATACAGATTCACTTGATGTGTTATTAACCTATGAGTAACCTTGATGACAAACATAATGTTATCTAGTGTTACAATATTCTTTTGAGTTTTATTTGTATAAATTCAGTTTATTCTCTGATCTAAAGGTATGAAAAATATTTTTTGCTTCCTTTATTATATTCATTTCCAAGAAGAAGTTTGATATTGATTTGAATGCCTTGGATGAGAAAATGTTGTAGGTAGCAAGTTCGATTTGATGAGAAACTATTTGTGTCTATATTAAGGTCATGCATTGGTGTGCATGTAACAAAACTAACTTGGTAAGATGATTGCCTTCTCTTTCCATACATTCCTTATATATTTGGATTAAAGCTATGAAAATTTATATTTTAGATTGAACTTTGAGCTTGAAAAGTTTTTTTTTGTTTGTTTTTTAATTTTAATTTATATTAAAAAAATCTTTTATTTTCATATAAAATATCTAAACAAATCATTTAAAGCAAGTTTTCTATTTACACTGCAGTTAATTTTATTGTGATTAATAAATGAGGACTTTAAAATTAGTGATTAATATTTTCATTATTATTTTGTTCAGTTGTAAGAAACTCAAGTATAATTGGTCTCAAAAAATGCATGGTATCATTTCTCAGAATTTAGGCACATGTGCCTTCATTGAATCTAGTAAACGGTGTGTGTTGATGGAATTATTTTCAAGATAAAACCTCATTGATACATCCCAAATTGCATGATAAATTATGTCGAAATGATTTTTTTAAAAAATTATCTAACAAAAAGATTATGCATGTAAAATATCAAAAAAAATTGGTTCAATTTGTTGATTATGTGAAATTGATTAATTTTTAAAAAGAGTTTTTATCACATGTTTTTTTATTTTTTAGTTTAAAGATTTATTTTTCATAGTTATAATACTTTTGAAATTTGAACTTAATATTATATTATATTTTTCTCAACAATTAAATTGAATATTTTTCTTAAAATATAATATACATATTCATAACATTTTTATGAAGTGAATTAATAGTTAATCAATTAAAATTTAATTAATTAATTAATTATTTAATTTAATTTTATTATTTAAAAAAATATTTAATGATGGATTTATCACATATTTATTTAAATATATGAAGTATTTTACATGCGATTTATACTTGGTAAATATAAATAAAAATTAACATAATTATTTAAGCATTATTTTATTTTTTGACTAGATTGAAAAGCTTTTTTGGTGGCTAAAGGTGTAATGGATTCTATAGCGGTGGTATTCTGCACCACGGGGTCCAAGACCAAGTGTGTGGGGGAAAATCAAGTTCGGTTTTACAGAGTGAATGAACACAGATGTATTTAGACAAAATAATCAAACACACATTTAATGGAGTAGAAGTCTTACTTGCAGGAAATGTAAATTATATTCATAAATGAAAGAATCAGAAAATAGAGTATAATGTCTATAGTGCATGTGCACATAGTAGATATATGAAGCAAGCTATCTATGTTAAGACTATGTATTGTATCGACCATACTCTTAGGGGTTCTATTGTGTGTGATTAAATGCATTTGTTACATATTTAAAATTTATAATACAATAGCAATGAAAATTATTGTGTGATTATTGATGAGGATGTCAGTGGTGCATCAGTTGTGTTAGATGTGGTAGTTGGTAACAAACAAAAAAATTAATTTCCATGTTGTTTCCAGTCACTTCTAATCATGACATCCTTTTTTGGCAGTAACAACTAGTTGGGTGATTTAAATTACCAACATGGTTGAGGCTTGATGACACATGGTTATGCTATAATGAGGCCCAAAGGATCAATTAACTATACAAATAAGTGCCAATGAGGTGAGTGGGACTACGATCTATGAGGTGCATAGGCTATGATGTGAGGAAACCAATGCATGAAATTCTACGAGCATGTGTGGGACTTGTGTGTAAGGTTAACAACAAACATCAGGAAAGGACTGTGTATGATTTCATGAGAGGTGTGAGATATGTGTAGTAGAATAAATGAGGAGTGTGTTTGGCTACGCAACAATTATGCACAAATCATTCACCTTTTATTGAAGATCATTGATTTTCATTGTGTTGGTGTGAATTTGAGGGAATTTCACTTAAAGTTACTAAGAAGTATACCACTTAGCTTGATCAACATATTATCTAACCTTGACCACTTAAAAAGTTGATGTGTGCTATGGTGGATGCGCTTGTCTATCACTTCAATGATCTAGTACTTCTCTATAAGGTACAAGTGTTCGAGATAAAAATTAGAAGGATGTTGTGTCAATGTTGGCTCAAGAAGTAGTAGGGTGTAAGGTTCGAGAAGTTTTACATTGAAGAGTGGGTACATGCCTTAGTACAGAGGTAGATCAATAACAAAGGTGTTCTTACCAACTATGCAAGAATGGTGTAAGGACCATAATAAAGAGGCTTGATACTCTGGTGTAGATATTTGAATCGCTCTTTTTGAAGGTGTAACCAAACTTTATCACAACTTAGAATGCATGAGGTATGTGATGTGCATTATGGTGTTCCTTGTACTTCACTTGGGTGTGAGAAAGGACCTATTGAACTTGAGGGTGAACATAATAGATGTGTCACATAAACTTCTTGACTTTATCTATTTCCTGTTCTTATGTGCATGAATCAGTGTCAATTGGTGCACAATAGGAGACATCTAGAGGTGTTGAAGGTTGAAACCCAAGATATGTCTAGAAAGGATTGTGACCCTAGAGCTATGAATCACTATATTTTAAGCATGTTGAATGTACAAGAGATTATCATCCCAATGAGAGTATGTGCATGGTCATACATTTGCAAAATATGAACAAGTGTGTGCTTGACCACTTTGGTTTGTACATATGTTTAAAGATGAAAGGTCATTGACTGATTCAGCTGTGTACCCATCAAGTCCCAAAATGATTTCCAAAAATGACTTACAAAGCATAGATCTTGATCATAGATGATAAATGTTAGAAGCCCAAAATGAACCCAAACATGGTTGAATAAAGCTTTTGTAGTGATAGCTACATCAATGTCCTTCTTACATGTGACCATGATAGACATCTTATAAAATTTATCCACTATAACAAACACAATGTCATATTGTAATCTCATCATAAGTAACCCAGTCATGAAATTGATGATGACAGATTCATGTTTTTTGGATGGAACTAGTAGAGGTATGTAAAGTCCTAGCTTTCTATTCAAGGGTTTGGTGATGTAACAAGAAATGCAATGCTTGATGTGGCATTCCACGTATGTGTGAATGTGTGGCCAATATAAGTGTAATTTTAAGGTGGATAGAGTCTTTTCCACATTGATGTGTATCGAGGTTTTGGTGTAGTGTACCTCCCAAATGAGTTATTGGCAAGGTGCAACATTAGGAACATGGAGATGTCTAAGCTTGAAGAGAAGATGGTCAGATAGGTGGAACTCTTGAACTTATTTACTTTGTACTAGGCTGGTGTAATTTTATATGAAGTCTTGGTCAACTAAAGAGAGGGATACCAAGTCTATGAAGTTATTGTCATGAGTGTCCAACATCATGATGAACACATAAACCAACGATCAACTAAGGTAATATGTTGCCTTGTTGTCCTTCCCTTTATTATGATTGATCATGAGATGGAACTATTTTAGGTAAGTCATCCATTTCATGTGCCATGTATTATCCATATTTTTCTATCTGTAGGAACTGAAGTGGCTTATGGTCTGAATGGACAATTATCTCGTTCCCTAGAATGTAGTGTCACCATTGCTTTATTACTTATACAATAACATAAAGTTCTTTCTCATAAGTTGAGTACTATGTCAATGAATGTTTTTGAGTGGTATGTAACCATATGTCCATGTTTCATGAGTACCAAGTGTGTTTTTAGATGTATCAATGTGAATTTTGAAGGAATGCACAATTTTGGACATTACGAGAATAGGCACTATGTAGGGGCATTACAAGAACTTAGTTTTTACATGTGTTATCTAGTTAAGAGCCCAAAATATGTCCAAGAAATAATGATGAACTTGTGGTATAAGTTAGCAAGTCCAAGAAAAATCCTTAATTTTATGCGATTGCACAAAGTAGACCAACCTTGGATCACTTTCATCTTCTCCAAATCTATATGAATGCATGTGCGATCATAAATGTATTCTAGTTACTAGATCGACGTAGTGTTGAACATACACTTTGCTAAGTTGGATTGCAACTTTTATTGATGCAAGGTGTCAAAGATGTGTGATATGTGCTCTAGGTGCTCATCTCAAGTCTTGCTAAAGATGAGAATGTCATCCAAATAGACAATGATGGAGTTGAGGAAGGCCTGATTAGATCATCTAGCAAGTACATGAATGTGGCTGATGCATTGGTTAGTCATGCATTTACCATTCATAAAATCCTTTCCATGTATTAAATGTTATTTTACAAATATCTTCAAGATGGATTAGAACCTAATGGTAAACTAACTTCAAGTCGATCTTGTTGAATTATTGATCACCTTCGATTTGGTCCATAAGACTGTCAATCCATGGCAATGGATATTGATTCTTTGCGATTATCTTATTGAGTGCACAATAGTCTATGAGAATTTTCCAAGACCCATCCTTATTATGTGTGAGGACTATTAGACTCCTATAAGATGAAGAGCTAGGCTTGATATTGCCCTGATCAAGGAGCTCTTTTATCTTGTTCCAAATTTCATCATTCTCCTAAATTGATTTGTGATATAGGGGACTATTCATAAGAGGAGATATAAGGACCAAATCAATGCATTGATTTATTACACAATGTGATAAAAGGCATTCAGGCTATGTGAATACTTTGTTATGCTAATCTAGTAACTTATCGAGTTGTTGTTGTTATGCCATTGTGTGAGTGTTATGCATTGCTAGTGTGTGCTTTGTCATTTACTATATAGGTGTGTCAGGGCAAACCATGAGTAGTACAAAATTATATGCATGTGAGATAAGTTTGTGACATTGTGTAGTAGAGACCAAGGTGACTTTGGTCATGGGTGCTAAATCAAATAGGTGGTAAAAATTATCTTGTGCACGATTAGTCTAACATTATGGCTTGGCTTGACATGTAGCTTCACATTTGTACATGTACAGTCTTCCCAATAAGATATCATAGAAATCTAGAGGTACAATGTCATAAGTGATGTTATCCTCTATAGGATTGACTTTGTATTGAAAAGTGCACTATCATCAAACCTGTATATCTTTCCCTTGTTACAACAACCCTAAAGAATATGGCTTAGGGTACACAATAGTGGTAATGACAAAGTGTTGAATTATTGATTACATAATAATGTTCTTCTAACTACCACTATTGAGGATGATATGGAGAGGTTGTCCCTTCACCTAGAATTTGGTGTGGAAGAGACATTCACGCTCTTTAGAGATGTTGATCACAATGGTGCTAGTACCTAGATAAGAGGCATCTAGATAAGTGTCATTCATAGGTGTGGATCATAATGCAGATTGTGCAAGTAAGGAACACTACACATGGCATTCATAGTCATCATGGGTGGATGAGTAATGACAGTGGCATCATTTATCACTAGACTTATTCTTACCTCTGTCTCAATTAGAAGGCACAAGAGCCTTCAAGTGTTGCATAATCTTTTGAGGTTGCTAACTTTTATGAGAAGGGTAATGCTTCTACAGAAGGGGCTGTGATGTGGAGTTGTGTAAGGGCTGAGCCTTGCACACTATGTTAGACAAAAAGGTGATATGCCTACTTTAACTTTATCTTGGCTTTGATCTTTTTGTCATTGTAATATGCTTTTCCCAGAGCGTTAAAAATCAAGAACTCCAACTTTTCATGGATATAAGGTGAGATTATGCTTATGTAATTCAACACCTAAGTTTTTCACTCAAGTTATCTTATAGGTGTGCAAAATAGTAATGAAATATGTTGGTGTAGTCTTCCACAGACTGATCCTTATGTTGGCATAGTTGTTGAAACGTGATGTATTCATCCTCAAAGTGTCAAAGAGGGTAGTATTCCTCCTTCAACTTATTGATAAAAGTCTTCCATGATTTTATTGGAACACAATCCTTGTGCACAAAATATGCACTAAAGATCTCCCACTAGTGAACAACTAGAATGGACGTCTTCAATACTATAAAGGTGATCTTCTCAACATTAGTGAACCAGTTGATTGAGAACTATTCCTTAAATTATCAAATCTAGGAATCTATTAATTTGTCATCGATCTTGCCTTTGAATAAAGTGATGTCAAGATTAACTTTTACTTTGAAGGGGGTTTATTGCTAAAATTGTTGTGGAGCATGATACTGAGATGAAGAGGGAGGCATCAAGTTGAGCAACATCATTAAATCATATAATTAATTGAAATCTCAGTATGTTGTGCCTCCAATGCATTGGTGATAATCCTTTGAATTTATGGGGTTGCCTCAAGTTGATTTTGGGCATCAACCATCTTATTTTTTCTATAACATTCTATTAGGGTTTTTGAAATAGAATCAACCATTAAACCTTCTCTCTCATTATGCTCATATGGTTATAGGCATAGAAAAGATGAGAGTGGAGCTTTGATACTAATCTATTGACTGAGCTTAATTGCTCTAATACCAGTTGATCCGTACAACAAGACTTAAGACTGAGTGTGTAAGGGATAATTGAGTTTGGTTATGCAAAGTGAATGCATGGATATGTATTTAGATAAAATAGTCAAACATACATTTAATGGAGTGGAAATCTTTCTTGTAGGAAATATAGCTTCCATTAATAAATGAAAAAATAAAAAAATAGAGTACAATGTTTATAGTGCATGTATACAAAGTAGATGCGTAGAGCAAGATATCTGTGTTACGACTGTGTATTGCATCAACCAAAATATTAGGGGTTCTATTGTGTGTGATCATATGCATTTGTTAGATATTCAACATACATAATACAAGATTAGTGATAACTACTATGTGATTACCAATGATGATGTTGGTAGTGCATTAATCCTGTCAGATGTGGTAGTTGTTAATGGACATAATATTTAATGTCTAGGCTATCTCTAACCACTTTTAATATTGAGATTCTCTTTTGGCAGCAATGGCTAGTTGGATTATTTGAATTAGACATGTGGTCAGGGTTTAATGACATGTAGTTAAGCTAAAATGGGGCCCAAAAGAGTAAACAAGTCTATGAATAAATACCAAAGAGGTGAGCAAGACTATGATATGTGAGGTGCGCAAGCTAAAATCTAAGGATACTAGCGCATGAAATTCTATGAACAAGTACATGATTTGAGCATAGAGTTGTTATCAAACTTCAGGTAAAGGAATGCACATGATTATGTGAGAGGTGCAAACTTTGTGTAGTAGAACCAACAAGGAATGTGTTCAATTGTTCAATTGTGCAGTGGTTGCAAATGGAACAGGTGGTATATCTTGTATAATTTATCTTTAAACCTTGACTGTATTGGTATCTTTCTATTTAATTTTAAATATTTTAATTATTATGATATTTTTTATAATAACAAATATATTTTCTCTATAAATGACAATGTGAGATTATAATTTTTTAATTGTAATTAAGTTGTGATGTCCAAGTCAATGCATAATGATGTATTTTTTTTGGCATAATACAATATACAATAGTTTAATTATATACAATCCAATGAAGTTTATACAAATTATTATGCCAAACATCATTGATTTGTTTTATTAGTTATATAATCGATTAAAAAATGAAAGTTATATTGTGTGTTTTAACTTATGTATGAGGTTTGTAATATTATTGAAAATATAAAGGAGTCATTAAATATGATATTTTTTAAAATTATTGTTTTGTCAATTAATTTGAATAATTCAAGTAAAAAGTATTAAATTTGTTTGAAATCAACTCTATTTGATTCTTATTGGTTTATTCACCATATCTTGAAATGTTATATTTTAATAAACCAAAATTTTTAAGTGAAGCTTAACATTATTAAAAGCAACAATTTATGTAAATTTTAACATATTTTAAAAGTTATTATACTTGAATTTACATATTTGTTGTTTCATGCCAGATATAGGAAAACATGAAAATACGTGTATCATATAATAAATTTATAAATTGGGTAATATTGACAGCACCACACATGATGAGAGAATAAAAATTTATCAGGTCACAATTTATCATAATTATTTTGCATTGTAAACTGCCAAGACTTCCATTGTCATAAATAAAAGTGATGGTGAAAGCTTGCTTAAAGATTTTGGAAGCATGAATTATTCATTTGTCAAAATTTCATATTTTTGGTCCTCTATCTAGAGGTTTTGACGTTGTTTATGATAGTCTCCATTATGATACAAAATAAGAAATTAGGTATAAATTGGAAAAAAATGGTATCATAGTTCTAAACCCTAAGGCAAGAAAAAGTGGTCATCATCGTGCACATAACATTATAAGAGGAAAAAAAAAAATTGTTAAATAAAAATAATAAATATTTATTGTATATTTTTAGAATATATATAAGATAGTTTTAATGTATAGTTTTTTATATTCAAAAAATTAAATTGCATCATCATTAAGTGCATATATTTAAAATAATATACAGAATGGTATATTATAGTATGCATGTATTGAAGTAAATTTACACTTGATTTAAATAATAGTTTTCTTTTAGTTATATCTGTTTTTTTTCTCCTTGTTAAAGTTGGTATTCTTGATATTTTTCTTATTGGTGGGTATTATTTTATTTTTAAACTTTGATCTTTTTTTTTTCACTCTAAGGTAACATATTCCTTCCAAATTTGTCAATTTCATAAAAGGAAAAAAAATCCTGAAGTTTTATTTTAAAAAATTCCTTTATTTTAATGTTTTTATGTATAGATTTAATTTTATTAGTGTTTGGTTTAAGAGCATTGGTATTGGAATCATGGTTAAATATTTAAGTAAAATTTTCATTCGTAGTTTCTCACATGAGATATTGAAACAAAATATTTTTTGTAAATATTAGAGATATGTCTTATTTGCTTGCTTTTACAAGTGGGTATATGTTATCATGTTTCACTTTCTGACAAAACATATATTTTGGAAACAAAATTTAGTGCTCTTATTACACCCAATGAGCTTCAAAATTGATATGTTTTGCATCTTATCAAGTTCCAATGTAGAATAGTCAAAGATGAAATATAAGTTGCTTGTTGTTTTCTCCATTTTATATGTAAGTAAAGCTTTTCTATTTTTTTTTTCCATAAAATAATAATGTAATTCATTTATAAATAGGACTGCTGTGATATTAAACTTACATATTATTTCATCCAAAGACAACAAGATTGACAATCCAACATGTATACTAGACAAATATAAGAAAAATGCAAAAAAATTCTTTCACAAATGTCGTTTATGGTCATACCAAAATTATTATACCAAAAATTGTCGGGATGTTTTCCATGAGTAGTAATATTCCAAAAACTATTTTTCCTATCAATGAATCAACTATAGGTCAAAAAGATGTCAAGAAAGAGAATTTTTTTAACAAATATTGGCTTTCAAGAATATAACAATAAGAAAAAACATGGAAGATTATTTGGATTTGATTTCATTGATAGTGACAAAGGAAAAATATGTGTGACATGTTTCAATGAGGTTTAAAATGAATTTTATAACCAAATTGAAAATAGAAAAAATTATGTGCAATCAAATGGATTTGTTAGAGAAAAAAATTAAGATATATAATCATTTCAAAAATTTATGTGAAATAATATTACAATCTTCATCGACAAAAAATCCTTGTGCTAAAGATATTGAAGGTATGACAATGCATTAATTTAATTTCAAAAATATTTATGATATTCCACAAACACAAAATAGATCTATGTTGGATATTATCGATATGATCATGTTAATTTATACTGTGTTAATAATACATGAAAAGTATGGCTTGTAATGAAAATATAATACTTCAAATCAAAGACATGTCAGGAAAAAACATTTCCATGACATTATGGGGTGAGAATTTTAATTCAACGAACATAGAAATAAGTGAAATTATTTATAGTCTAATTGTATCTATCTTGTAATCAAAGCAACTCATACATCATATTTTAGTGGAATAGTTATTGAGACTACTTCTAGTAGTAAATGATTTATTAACCTTGTAATTGTATATGTTGAATAAATGCATTGTTGGCTAGCTTCTACAAGCTTGAAATTTCCTTCACATTTTTTGACAAAAAAATAGTTTCAATGACTAGAGAACTTGATTGATAAGTCAACAAGTTTGAAATCAGTTACATGGAACTTCATAAAAAAAATGAAATACACTTTAGTTGAATCAATTGTGAATGAAATCCTTATGGATAAATTCTACTACTTTGGTTGTCTTCTTATAATGGATGAAATGTCGTGTAAACAAAATGCTATAAAAAAATGATTGGTATTTGGCATTTTTTAAAATGTGATGTGGTTATTGTTGAATGTAATTAAAAATATTATCTTTGGTTGATAGTAAATGATTTAACAATTGAACTAAATCCATCGGTTACTTTTAAAGAAATTGTAGATTTAATAATTTGTATTACTATAAAATATTTATAGTTTTTTATTATTGATGATGAATCTATATAAGAAATAGCTAATAGTTATGTGGGTCAGAAATTCATGTTTACATTATAAATCAATAAATATAACTATAGTAGGGGAATAAAATTAAATATATGTCATCTTATATGGATAAAACCTCCCCAAAAAAAATCCATATAAGCTAAAATGATGTCTTTTCACTTGTTTTTTTTCACCATTGATTTGATCATTTAAATACTTGTTTTTAAAACTAGATATTATCACTTATTATGCTTACTATTTTTTCTGAAGGCATGCATTTTATATTATGTTGATTGTAAAGTTTGGCTAAGATTAGTATTTTTAATTTTATTGATTTTTGTATATAGGTTGGACTTGTATTACATGTTGAAATATTATTTTCATGTTTAAATGTGTGGAAAGTTTATAGATAACTAACTTTTTTAATTATAATTAACAAATTAAAAAAATATTGCTCTTTATTTTACTATGGTTGGAAATATATTAAATATTAAATTTAATTTTACTTTAATTTTAATATTTTAGCTAAAAAAAATTTTCATTAATAATATATTTATTTGAAGTTGTTATTATGTAATTAGATTCTTTTCTCAATAAAAATGTATTTTAAAATTCTATAATTAGTAATATGTTACTTTGTTACATTATGTTTTCATAAAAAATATTTTATTATATATCCTTTATTGTAATCATATGGTTTGGGAAGAATCATTATTTCTTTCTTTTCATACATAAAAGACTATTTTCATGTTTTGATGTCTAAAAACACAATATATAATTGATCATGTTAATTGTAATGAATGAATACCAAAAAAAATCTCTTTGTTTTACTATGGTTTGAAAATATATTAAATATTACATTTCATTTTATTTTAATTTTTAGAACATTATCAATATCTCTTACTTTTTTCCACTTTTATTGAATGTAACATTTCATTGTGTTGTAATTTCAATATTTCATTTAGTAATAATAGTTTATACATTTTACATACACTTTATTGAAATATAAAAATAAATAAAATTTACAGAGGTATACTCTAAAAAGGAAACAAAAAGAATGCAAATATGATGTGAAGAATTGAGAACATTTCAAAGAAAACCAACAATGTTAATACCAACTAAAAATATATGTTATCAATAAATGTAGACAAAGAATTATTTTTGGGGGGGTTCAAGTAGACAATTATATCTACTTATTAAACTTCCTAAAAATCAATATGTATGTGATTATTCAATACACATTGAACCTATTTATTGCAAACAAGCAAACAACATGTTTAAAATTATTGAAACAGAAACTGTAACTACAAATTAATTTTCTTTTGTGAATATTGGAGGCACATAATCTCAAACATTGTATAGTATATCTATGGAAATACTTGTCATTTCTTGATTGGATATTTTTAAAAGAAAGGGAAACAAATCACTTATTCAAAATACATACAACTCAAACCTTGGTTGAGCCACATAGGTGATTTTTATATAGAGTGGATTAGTTATCATCTATTCGAACATGCTCTATATACATAAACACTTATCTAGGCATTAAAAAACAAATATCAAATGGAGTATTCATTTTTTATAGATGTTTTTTAGAATAAAAGGTCATAATTTATCCAAATGGAACAGTATGGGTCCTTTAAAACAACTTTTAGTTTTGCATGTGTAAGCATAGGTTGAGGAAATTCTTATAGCACTAGTTAATCCAATTTTGTAGGTACAACATGTTCGTAGATGACAATAAAAATATAATGGACATATTATTAATTTTTATTGGGACATTAGTTCCATTGTAAAATTTATTTCATGAAAAATTGATCAATTAGATTCAATGTTTTAAAAAAAAAAAAAAACTAAAAGGGGTAAAAAATTTATTCAGAAAAACAGAAACGACAGTTACAACGCTTTATCTTGGTCAACCAGATGACCCAACTTCTGAAAGAACTCCGCAGGCAACATCCTCTGGTCCAAAATACACCAGTTAGGCCCTTGCTCAGAAGCCCATTTAGCAAGACAGTCCGCAATCCCATTCCATTCTCGAGGAATATGTTTGAAAACCACTGAATCCAAGGACGTGCTTAACTGGAGAGCCTGTTGGGCAACAACCACCAGATGCTAGTCAACACTATGAAAATTTCAATTATTTAGCAGGTTAATCACTACCTGAGAATCTGACTCACAAATAATTCGCTCCCACCCATGATGGCAACACTATTGCACCGCTTGCAGGATGGCCATCACTTCCATGAGATTATTGGTGTATCAGCCTTTATACATAGAAAAAACAAATTGAATCTCTCCTTCACTATTACGGCCCAATCCACCAATGCTAGCATCTCCTGGGTTTCCTTTGGAGGAGCCGTCTGTATTTACTTTGATTATCCTAGCCTGAGGGGGCACCCATCGACCTGTCCTATCAATAGGTCGTTGCAACTACCTAACTCTCTGCACAGGCCGTGTGGGGGGCGCGATGTTGGGAGTAGCCGAGTGCGCACCTGCAATACAGGAAAAAATAGCAATGTCTTCCACTCCCAAATCATCAACTCTATGACCCTTCGCCAGGAGAGTCTCATACAATAAATTACAAACTTTCTACCAGAGGGCGCTCCATTCCAGCTGAGTCTCATGAAAAATGCACCTGTTTCTTTCAAGCCAGATGTTCCACAAGATAAAGGTTGGACCAGCTGTCTAAGCTTTCTGTAAGATCGATGCCTTGGAGGGAGGATGACCCATGTGATTCCATAAATCTGAGAGCGAAGCCACATGCCAGCAAGGACAGCCCCACACACTCCACCATAAGTGCCATATCTGCTTAGCAAAGGGACAGAGGAAGAAAAGATGCGACCCAGTCTCCTCACTCTTGTAGTAAAGCACACATTTGGATGGTCCTTGGAACCCATGCTTGTAGAGGTTATCCCAGGTAAGGCACCTATTATACACTAACGCCCAAATAAAGAAGTTACATTTGGGCCAAGTTAGGCTACTCCAAATTTTATTCCCCCACAAGAAGTTTGCTTCACCAAACATTTCCTTCGTCAGAGCGCCATAGCCTGCTAAAACCGAATATTGGCCAATAGAATCACCTCCCCACACAAGAACATCGAGTCCTTGTAAGGAGATACACCTGCAGGAAGCAAGGATCTTATTTAGCTCCAGTCACTCCTCCCTAGAGCCCCCCAGAGGCTAGTCAGAAGAATTTTTCCATCTATACCTAGTAGTTGTGCCTAAATTGAATCCCTCCTTGTAATGAGTGATTGAAATCCACCCAGCATCATGAAAGGCATCACATAAAGGTTGTAAGTACGGATGGGAGGACAAGAGCGGGGGTGATCCATCCTAGGAATCTTCCCAGAAAAGGGTCTCTGCTCCGCTGTGGCATATCTAGAACAGGCTGCGCTTGACCAATTGCGCTCCCAATTTGAGAGTCTGCCACACCATAGAGCTTCCCCATCCCAAAGGTAGCCTAGAGATATCAACAACTTCCACACCAGGAAAATATTTGAATGACAATATACGGGCCCATAGCTGATCTTGGTTGGAGCACCACCTCTAGTATAGTTTAGCAGCAAGAGCTTGGCTGGCCAGAATAGCCAAATGCAAGCCAAGCTCACTATCTCTTTTTGGCTGACAAATCATATCCCATTTGATAAGACTCCACTTGGTGCTCTGTAGGTTACCACTCCAAAGAAATTGGTGTGAGAGGGCATCAAATTCCTTGAGAAAGTACATAAGGGCAGCTTGCACCATGCAACGGTAGATAGGCAGCGCCTGGATCACCGATTGCAAGAGTGTGACCCTCCCAGCTGTTGAGAGCCATCTATGTGTCTAGTGACTAACTTTCTACTTGAGTATATCTAGCACATTCTTCTAGAATAATCTTGGTTGCCTTCCCACAACAATCAGAATCCCCAAATAGATGACCAGGAGAGCTTGAATTTGAAATCTCAAGATAGCCGCAATCCTCCGCTGTATAGGCTTAGGTGTGTTAAAGAAAAAAATAGAGGATTTGTGGTCATTAATGTTTTGCCCAGAAGCATCCAGATACACATCAAGGGTACTTCAAAAAGCTTCTACCTCCCTTATCCTTGCTCTCTTGGCAAGGATAGTATCATCCACAAATTGCAGGTGGGAAGTGGTTATTTCCTCTCCCCATTTCCAACCCTGCACCTTGTTTTGGGACACTTGGGCCCTGATAAGCCTACCAAGACCCTCAGCCAGAATGATAAATAAATAAGGAGAGAGTGGATCACCTTGGCGGAGGCCTCTGGAAGCATCGAAAAGATTGGTGGGCTGTTCGTTAATAAGGATCGAGTATGAAGGTGTGGTAATGCAGCTCAACACCCACTGGATCCAATTCGAATGAAAACCAAAGGCCAACAAAACTTTTTGCAAGAATCTCCAGCTAGCCCTATCATAGGCCTTTGCTAGGTCGAGCTTGATGAACATGGCTTTTTCCTGAGAGGTACTCATAGAGTGGATAGTTTGCAAAGCAATAACCACCTCGTCTAGAATCTGCTTACCTACAACAAAGCCCCCTTGTTCCTCTGAGATGATCACGGGGAGGCAGCCTTTTAGCCTCTCCACAATGAGCTTGGTAATAATTTTATAGACCACATTACACAACGCAATGGGCCTAAAAAGGTCCAGCTGATTTGCCTGATCTTTCTTTAGAATTAGGATAAGAAAGGTAGCATTCAGAGCTCTCAGCATATCCTTATTGGCAAAGGATTCCTGCACCATATCCAAGAGTCCTAGTTGATAATATCCCAGAACTCCTAGAAGAATTCCACTGGGAAGCCATCCGGCCCCAGAGCTTTGCCTCTCTTCATGCTAAAAACCACTCCTTCTAGTTCAGCCATAACAATAGGCCATAGAAGAGACTCGTTCATACCTGAAGTCACCACTGAGGGTATACATGACAACACAATATTTTCTGCCCACACAGAAGGAGGTGAGCCGATTGAGAACAAATCTAAATAAAAGCAGACGGCTTCTCTAGAAATAGCTTGGGAAGTAGTCAGATGAGTCCCATCTGAGCAGACCAGGGAGGAGATGAAATTTATATTGCACCTAGCTTGAACTGACTTATGGAAGAATGCAGTGTTCCTATCTCCTTCTTGAAGCCAATCTATTTGGGCCTTCTGCTTCTAGAAAATTTCTTCTCAAAGTTCCCATTTAGGTAAATCATTGATCACTTGAGACTCCTCCGAGTGGAGCTCGTCAGAAAAGTCAAAGTCCCTGATTTGCCTCGTAACCCTATCAAGATGATCTTGAGCCCTCTTCCTCATGGCGTGGAGATTACCAAAGCTATTAATATTCCAATATTTCAGCTTCCTTTTTGTATTCTAGAGCTTTTTAGCGAAAGAGAACATTGTCATGCCATAGCTGGGTCCTCCCTGTCTCCACCACTGCGCCATCAAGTCCTGAAGGGATGCCTCTCGAAGCCACATAAGCTAGAATTTAAAAGGAGACTTCTTTGGCCTAAGGATATGGCTGGTAACAAGCTTAATCGGCCAGTGGTAAGATCCTCTCCAATTAAGAATTTTTGAAGCCAGGGAGGTGGAGCTTGATTACTAGTAACAAGAAACTAGGAACCTATCAAGCCTCTCAGCTATACCAGCCTCGCCAATTCTCCTATTGCTCCAAGTGAAAGTTTCGTTAAGAGGTTTGACATCTGACAGGCGGAGGTGGTCAATATTTTGTCGAAGGATCTCCGAAGAAGGTCCCAGTCTGGGCAGCCCTCCTCTCTTCTCTTCCAAGCTGAGAACTTCATTAAAGTCCCTTGTTATAATCCATGGCAAAAAGGGGTAGCAGCTCCTGACAAACTAAATGTGATTCCATAGCTTCTGCTACCTAGGTAGGTCCACAAGGGCATAAACATTGGTTACCATAATGAGCTCCCTGGATTCCATAGAGGAAGCTGTCATTAAAAGGGCCAAAGCACCTAAAAGCCAGTGGTGAGGCATTATTTTCTCTGGATTTCAGCATATGGCCAGACCACCGAAACTTCCCAAGGCACCCACACACTGGCTGTGACTGAAGAACCAAATACTCAGCTTACAAGAAAACCAAGAATCAACTGAAAGTTTAGTCTCCTGGATATAGAGGATATCTGGAGAATGGTCCAACACTAATTTGTGCATAGATTTTCGTCTGGGGAAGATACTCAATCCCCTTACATTCCATGATAAAAAAATCATTGAGTGGATTGGGGGAAATGTTCATCCAGGGTCTTCACAGCCCCTGACTCCACCAATAAATCTCCTGTGAGCTTGATTCTGTCCTGATCCTTTCTTTGGCCAGCTCATGATGGAATGGATGCTGACGCTTTTTTGAAGGGTTTTTACATGAGGCCAAGGGCTGAAGAGGATCCTTTTTCTTTCTTGGAGGTTTTCGTATCCTTAATCAAATTTGCCCAATGGACTTCCTTGTCACTCGGGGCTGGCGGGCCTGTTGGTGTAACATCCTGCATTCCTTGGGCAGACTCCTGAATCGGTCGATGTTCCATGTCTTGTGAGTCATCATGGCAAGAGAGATACACTGTACCCTCAGCCTCCTCCCCCTAAAGCATTTTTGGAATGCCATCCTCAATCGCCATGTCATCTAGGACTTTGAAGTGATTGAAGCTCGTCTCAACTTGCCTATCAAAATTTGCCCATTTTAGCCCACGGCCCTTCGCCCAGCGTCAAACAGGAATGAAACCATCCTTGTCAAGACTCTTGAGGCTTGCTGAGCTATGTTCTATACCTATGGAGAGAAGGTGATTTTTCCCTTTTGTGTCATTGCCAGGACGGGTTTGATTCATCCTGTTGTAACCCATCTAGCCTGGTGTTTTGCTATCATTGTTCACCCAAGGCCCAGAAGGTTCCTCTGGTGAAGCACCACCACTAGAAGCTTGAGGGCATTACCTGTGTAGATGTCCATAAGCATGGCATATGTGACATCAAGATGGAATAGCCTCGTAATCTATCTGCTGAATCTAGGAGGAGGGCCCCATACAAATTTCCAAAGAATCTAGCAGGGGATTATTCAAATTGATATCCACACAAATGCGGGCATAGGAAATTACCTTCTTCTCTAGCATTTGGTGTGCTATAGCCATTGGTGAGCCAAGCATAGTAGCTATCTAGTGTAAAACATCTTCATTCTAGAATTCTAGGGGAAGTCTCGGCAAACAGACCCAAATCGGAACGCAGACTGGAAGATCTTCAGTCGAGTTAAACCCTGCATGCCAAGGTTTAAGAAAAAGACCACTGCGCTCGTAGAAGTATGGACCTCCTTCAAAAATCTTGTTTCAATCAGACACTAAGGAAAAGTTCACCATAAAGTAGTTGTTCCCTACCAGCATAATGTCGAAGTCACCCTCTATCTGCCATGAGCGACGAATCCATGCCTCCAGGGATGAAAGTGATATACGGATACCCAAGAATTTACAGATCACAACATGAGAAGTGAGGTATTCCACCTCCTCCTTCACTACCTCTGGTGTAATAACCAAGACTGGATGCTCCTGATAGCACTAAAAATAGCCATTAACTCGCTTAATCTTCGTCCCCTCTCCCACATATGTCGCCTCACCTCCCTGCGTTATCCCCCTAGGCAGAGGCCGTTCCTCCCTAGGGGCTTCAGCTCGGCCACCCCTGCTATGCTCCTCACTCACAGCCATCTTCTCAAATATCATCTACATTACCATAATATGAGTTTAGATTCAATGCTTTTCAAAAGATAAGGTCTTAGAGAAAAAAACATATGATTTTCATGTCATCGTATTGTGTGTTAAAAATGTCTTAGAATAAAAAATAGATCATGAACCATACTACACAGAATTCCTTTTCAATGTTGATGCATTGGAATCATTACCTATTTAACTGATTAATGTCTCATATATGCTTCCATATGTAAGTATTATTATTTAAGTATCCCAATAAACTAACCTAGCTTTAGATGGATTAGAAGCTACATGTTCATAATACATAGCAGAATCAACTTATTCATTCATCTCTATTCTACAAAATATAAGTACATAAATAGAATAAATATATTTTTTTAATCAACAAACCAATAAAAACCATGTGGAATGCAACAACCAACACTTGACATGTCTCTTGTAAATGAATACGATACAAAATAGTTTTTTGCTATGGCATTTCCTACTTTGTTTCCTACACGTGAAGCTATGTTTGGAGTACCTCACTTCAAAAAATAAATAAATGTTTGAATACACAATTAATTTGATATATTATTATGATAATTTTTTTGATATTCATTCAATATTTATGTATTTTATAATTAATATGATGAGGCATCATCATAACCAAGGAACACAAGCCATTTTTGTTAAAAAAATATTGACAATTTCAAAATTATTATTGCAGATCTTTGAGAATGGATACATAAAATGCTTAATGATGAATTTTTTGAAGACTTTATGTGATTTAATTCCACTTCATGGAGAACTAAATCATATTGGGTAAGTTTACAAATTTGGGGGATAAAAAGGGGCCTACTCACGGACATGATTTTCCTAAAATTTCAAAAATTTGAACTTCTATAGATAATTTGAGATGGCTACACTCAAAATTTTAAGATGTTATAAGAACATGAATTGTACCATTTCGAGTCTAGTTTCCAAAACACTATTTTTTTTAAAGATGTTTAATTATAACTAGCTCAAACATCTTAAATTTGAAAAGAAACTTATGTTTTTAAAGAAAATAGAGTAGATAGATGACCATGTGGCCCACCATTTTTTGAGCATCGTTTAGTATTGTTTGAAACCCTTTGGTGAATATTTATATAATATCTTCTAGTTTGTGATCAATATTTTTTTTATTTTTTCAATGAATATTTTTTTGACATTAATTTTTCAAGTAAATAGATCTTGAAAACTGACAAAAAAATGTGAAGCCGACCGTGTGGCTCCCTTTAAGTACCTAAAAAAAAATGAAAATTATTTATTATTTTTTGAATATGTGTAGAATTAGGCCTAGTTTGTGATCAATTTTTTTTGTACTTGGATCAATGAAATATAAATTACATAAACATAAATAGGCATGCATATTTGTGGCATGTAGTGGCTTAAAAAAGGTATAGTTAGAAATCAACATAGTTTGAACCCTTAAAATAGTCCAAAAATTATAAAAATCATATATTTGGAAAGAGGAGAGCGTGATCATTGTCATGGTAATAAATTTTTGATTTTTTTTATAAAATCCGTAATGTATTTGGTGATGGAAGTTAAACTTTGTTGTTTTCTATCAAAACTCTCAAACTCGATTTTAGATTGAAAGTTCCAAATCTTTGACTCTGGAATCCAAGCTATTTTCAAGCCAAAAGGCTTGATTTTTTGAATTTAAATTTAAATAACACATAATTTTATATTGTTACATTTATATTCCTTATACTTTAAATTTATTTTAGTAAATATAATAAATTAGGGTCACTTTGTATATGATAGAGTTGGTCTCATAATTACATGCTTTACGATGTGGAAAATAATTTTTCAAAATCTAATTTGGTCAGTTATTAGGCATTTTTAGGGTCTCAATATTAAACCTATGGATTTTAGGTCATAAATTTTGTAATTGATGTCCATTTTTGATAAACATATAGTATTTTTTAAGGTTTTTGTGCCTTCCAAATTATTTCATAACATTTATAAGAGTCTTAGGTTTCTTAAAATTGAAGTTTACAAACCACTCACTTTGAACTTAATCCAAAGTGGTGTGATTGAGGAAACATAGGTCACATTGATGACCTACACACATCAAATAACCACTTTATGTTAAATTCACTTGCTTGTCATCCCTCCCTCATCCCTAATAACTTCTTACTCATCCATCATCACCCCTAATCACTCTCTCATCATTCATCATTTTCTCTAATCACTCCCTCATTGACCTTCACTATCAATATTCATATATAATCACACTCTTATCATCCCTAATCACTCCTCTATTGACCTTCACCATCCCTCATCATCCATAATCACTCCCTCCTCATCCCCCATAATCCCTAATCACTTTTTCCTCATCCATCATCATCCTTAGTTGCTTCCTCCTCATCTCTCCTTGTCCTTAATCACTCACTCATTGACCTTTATTGTCCCTCATCATCTCTATCACTCTTTTATCATTCATAATCACTCTTTAATTGACCATCACCATCCCTAATGTTAGGAATTAAAAAAATTTAAACCATATTTAATATGACCATAAATCAGATCTAAACTATGCACTAGCATGCATCACAAAAACATTCCTCAAATCATAGTTATTATGAAAGCATAAATGGAGAGAACAAGATAACAATCACACATAACACAGATCTACCATGGTTCACCCAATGTGGGATGCATCCACCAAGAAAGTCCTCAAATAAAACTATAATAATAATAAAAAGATTACAATGAATTCTCACAGAGATAGAATATCTCCTATAGATAATATTACACAAAAACAATGCTATAATTTCACCTACACCTACACTTTACTATATCTCACAAACTACTATACCACACCCTATAATAAACACTTGCACTTTGAAAAACATCTACAATTTGACTATGATCCTCAAAGCCACATCCTAAAAATAAACTATCAACCTCTAACGGTCACATCACTCTCTCTCTCTCTCTCTCTCTCACACACACACACACACACACACACACACACACACACACACACACACACACACACACACACACACACACAACAAACCAAGGGAAAATCCACCAAATAAGGAGAATTATGTAATGCTTATCCAAGATAAGCATTATCCATCATGTGACAACCCTCCTCCATTTAATCAAACCCATCCATAAGCACAACCAAGGAGGGACTTTCCATGTTTATCTCTCCTCTTTCATAAAGCACATTTTCCAAAGACATGTGATCACAACCAACTCCTTGAAGCAAGGAAGGAAATAATACATTTTCCAATAAATAACTAAATCCCTAAGATCAAGGAAATAAACCTAAAAATAGGCATCTAAAAACTAACTTCACAAAATATGGAAACATAAAAATTAGATAAACAAAGAATATTCCACTCACATGTGGAACAAGGTTCCACAAAAGGTAATGTAGGGAAAACTGTGCTCCCCACATTTATGGAGCTCTCTAGGCCCCAAAAATATATCCCTATGGTCATGTGATAGCCCTGAAATTATCCACACTCAATAATCTCCTACTTGAAGACCATTTCTCCTGAACATAATCTATCATTACTCCATGACCACTGAGGCCAACCAAATATGAACATAGTCTCAACTTGTCCAATGTGACCACCTTGGTCATCATATCCATAGGATTTTGGCTTGTATGAATCTTCTCCAACTTCACCAAGTTATCCTCCAAAACTATCCTAATGAAGTGATAATAAATGAATGTGTTTCATCCTCAAGTGGAAAGTGGAGTTCTTTTCCAAATGAATGACACTCTAACTATCATTGTGTAGTCTACCAACTTCCTGCTCATGCCCCAACTCTAAAAAAAAATTCTATAACCAAATCATCTCCTTGCTAGCCTCTGTGGCAACAATATACTCTACCTTTATGTTTGATAAATCCACAACTTTTGATATCTTGAAAATCCAACTAACCATTGTATCTCCAATAGTAAATATATATCCTATCATACTTCTCCTACTATCAATATCCCCTACCATATCCAAGTCCACATAACCACGTAAAGTGGTATCTGATCTACCATAACATAATGAAACATCAAGGGTTCCTACTAAATACCAAAGAATCCATTTCACTACTTGCCAATTCTCATAACCAGGATCACTCATATACCTGCTCATAACTCCCACTGCTTGGGCAATATCTGGCCTAGTAAAAACCATGACATACATCAAGATGCCAACTGTTGATGAGTAAGGTACCTTGGACATCTTTATATTTTTAGATTCCATCTTGGGACACTACTCTTTTGATAATCTAAAGTGACCTACCAAAGGAGTACCAACAAATTTAGACTCTAAAATGCTAAACCTTTCCAAGACTTTCTTCACATACTTTGATTGGGATAAAACCAACTTCCTCTCCTTCTTGTCACGAGTAATCCTCATACCAAGGATTTACTTTGTAGCACCCAAATCCTTCATAGAAAATGAGTCACTAGGCTATTTTTTAAGTATATGAATATGCTGTATGTACTTTCTTGTAGCAAATATGTTATCCACATACAAATATAAAATAATAAAGGAACCATCATCAAAATATTTGATGTACATGAAATGGTTAGAATTACACCTTTGATATTCTTGCTCCAACATAAAATAATCAAATTTCTTATAACATTATCATGGAGCTTATTTCAGGCCATACAAGCTCTCATTTAGTCTGCACACATATTTCTCCTTCCCTTTGACTCACATCCGTGTGGCTGCTTCATATACAACTCTTCATCTAAATCACTATGAAGAAAACAATTTTCACATTTTATTGTTCTAAGTGCAAATCCTTAACTACAAATAAACTAAGAACAATCCTAAAAGAAGTCATTTTTACAATCTTAATGGATTCTATTGTTAGAACAATAATCAAAGAAATCATTACTACAATACTCACCTCCATTATCTAATCTAAGACATTTCAAATTGAGACCTGTTTCATTCTCAACCAAGGTGTTCCACTTCTTAAAAGTGTCAAATACATCATATTTATTTTTAATTCCATAAACCCAAACTCTCCTAGTTGTATAATCAATAAAAGTAACATAATAATTGGATCCACCAATAGAAGATACCTAATCTAGTCCCTATACATTTGAATGTACCAACTCTAACTTGTGCTCTTTATTTATGGGTCTAACCTCCAGGAACTTAACCCGCTTCTATTTCCTGTAGACACAATTCTCATAGATGTCTAGATCTATGTCTTCTAATCTAGGTAACTTGTCTTTTAAGATCTCCATGCCCTTATGGCTCATATGATCGAGCCCGTAGTTCCACATAGTTGTATTTCCTATTAAGCACAAGCTTATACTGAGAGGGGGGATGAATCAGTATAAGATATATATATATATATATATATATATATATATATATATATATATATACATATATATATATTTTACTTTTGACTATTAATCTTAAATCCAAAGCCTCAAATTACTCCATAATTAATATATTCAAAATAATCAAAGAATATAATGCAAAACCACACAATACAAATAGACATAGATTTGCATGGAAACCGTTTTCAACTCTTCTCCCGCACTTCACTTAGACTTGAATGATATGAAATATATTTCAAGTACTTGTTCTTCTTCTTTTTTCATCCACTCATCTATCCTTTCATAGCCTTTACTACATTTTCCCAAGAGGGGCGTCCATTACAAGAGACACTTCTTCACCAAAAGAGGTGACCATTGACATTTCCATCAAAATATATGTTAACATTTCCATCGATAATTTTGTTAACATTTCTGTTCACTTCTGACAACAATTCCGTTCACTTCCAACAACACTTTTGTTCACTTCTGGCAACAAATCCATTCACTTCTGGCAACAATTCCATTTACTTCCAAACACTTCCATTTACTCTCGACAATAATTCCTTTTGAAATTTCCATTCATATCCATTACAATTTCTTTGACATCAATGACAATTATTCCAACAATCTCCCCCTTTGTCATTGATGGCAATCTTCCAAAAAGATCTTCTTTTCTACAACTCCCCCTTGCTGTAACTCCCTGTACTACCATTCTCCCCCTTTGACATCAACGGTAAAGGGTCATTCAAGGAGCTGAAAAAAAAGTTTAGCTCCCCCTTAACCAATGCTTCTCTTGATTTTTAATGAGTAGAAGCAAAGGATATTACTCCCAACTTCTGTCGTAGGTACTCAAATGTTTCCTTTGGAAGTAGCTTAGTGAAGATATCTGCCATCTATTCAGATGTGGAAACATATTCCAATTTTACTTATTGTTCTACCACCTGTTCTCTTAAGAAATGATATTGTATAGGGATATGCTTAGTTTTGGAATGCATAACTAGATTCTTTGAAATACTTATCACACTAGTATTATCACAGAATATGGAGATTGGATGATCATACTCTACTTTGATATCTTTCAGGGTTTGTTTCATCCATAGAACTTGTGTACAACATAGCACTACCACTATCTACTCTGCTTCTACTATGGATAGAGATACAAAATTCTACTTCTTACTCAACCATGATAATAGGTTATCTCCAAGAAAGAATGCTCCTCCACTTGTACTTTTTCTATCATCTATACAACCTACCAAATTTGAATCCATGTATGTGAAGTCTTTACCTCTTGGGTACCATAACCCATAATCCAAGGTTATCTTTAAATATCTAAATATACATTTCACAGTTTGCACATGTGTTTCTTTTAGAGCTACTTGAAATTGTGCAACCATACCTACTACTTGCATGATATCTGGCCTAGATGTCAGCACATATAGTAAAATCCCAATCATTAATCTATAAAAATTTTGATCAGTATTCATAGATTCATCATCTTTGCTCAACTTTGTACCTATAGCCATAGGTGTGCTAACAGGGGCACACTCTTCCATATGGAGTTTCTTCAACATCTCCTTCACATACTTGCTTTCAGATATGAATATTCCTTTGTTGGATTGAGAGATTTGTAAACCAAGGAAAAATGAAAACTCACCTAACATGGACATCTCAAATTCCTTTTGCATATCTTTAACAAATCTCTTAGACATTTCCTCATTGTCTCCTCCAAAGATTATATCATCTACATACACCATAATAATTAACTGGTGATCTCCTTCAATTTTGATGTAAAGATTACTATCAACATGTCCTCTCTTGAATCCTTGGTATTTTAAGTATATATCAAGCCTAGTATACCATGCTCTAGGAGCTTGTTTCAATCCATACAAAGACTTCTTCAACTTACACACATAATCCTTATTTTCTGACAAGAGGAATTTTTTTGATTGTTCTATGTAAACTTCCTCTTCTAGTTGCCATTCAAAAATGATGATTCAACATCCATTTGATAGACTTTGAAATTTTTGAATACTAAAAATGCAAAAAATATTTGAATTGCTTCTAATCTAGCAACAAGAGCAAAAATCTCTTCAAAATCTACACCTGCTTGAGCATACCCCTTATATACCAACCTTGATTTGTTTTGAGTGACTTGGCCATTTTCATTCAATTTGTTTCAAAAAACCCACTTAGTACCAATCACATTATGATCCATTGGCCTGGGCACAATTTCCCAAGTCTCATTCTTCTCAATTTGATCTAACTCTTCTTCCATTGCTTTTACCCACTGTTTATCATGACTAGCTTCAAAAAAATTCTTAGGCTCTACCTTGGATAAAAAAGAAAAATTTACATGCTTAGGTATACTTATAATTCTTCTTCTAGTTTACACCGCAACATCAATGTTGCTAATGATCTAAGTTTTAGCATGATTCTTCTGAACAAAGCAAGATGATGCTTTGGTGTCCTACCTTTCAAATTCACTCAATTTTTATACATTTTCTTCCTCCCCTTCTTCTATAAGATTGGGTATTTCTAGAGGCTCTTCTGAATGTTCTTTTTCCTTTTGATTCATGATCTCATCTATTCTAACACTAGCAATTTCTATGATAGTTTGAAGCCTTTTGTTATAACATCCATAGGCTTTGCTTTTGATGGAGTAGCCAAGAAAAATTCCTTCATTATCTCTTGAGTCAAATTTGCCCAAGTTTTATTCATTCTTGTTGATAATACATTTACTTCTAAACACTTTGAAATGTTTGACCAAAGCTCGTCTTCCTTTCGACAATTCGTAAGGAGTTTTGTCATTATTAACTTTGATTTACCCTCTATTCAAGATATATACTGATGTATTAACTGCTTCTCTCTAGAATCTATCTAATAGCTTATATTCATTCAACATAGTTCTAGCCATCTCTTGAATGGTTTGATTTTTCCTTTCCACCACTCCATTTTATTGTGGAGTCCTTGCAGCTGAGTATTGTCTCTTAATTCCATGATCTTCACAAAACTCAATGAACTCATTTGAAATAAACTCACCTCCTTGATCTGACCTTAGGCATTTTATTTTTAACTCTTTTTCATTTTATACTAATGCCTTGAAAGCTTTAAACTTTTCAAATGCTTTTAATTTTTCTTTTAGAAAGGCTTCCCACGTCATTATAGTATAATCATCAATGAGCAACATAAAGTAGCTCTCACCTTGCATGATTTCAGTTTTGGTAGGACCACAAAGATCTATATGAATTAGCTCTAGTGGTTTTCTAGTTGAATATTCCTTCATTTTGAACCTTTCTCTAATTTGCTTCCCATGTTGGTGTTGCTTGCATAGAGTGCTTGAAGGTTTTGCTATCTTGGGCATATCTCACATAGCCTATTTGCTGCTAATTTTCACAAGACTATCAAAATTTATGTGCCCTAACCTTCTATGTCATAGCCAACTCTCTTCAACTTGACTCATACAACATTTCTCTCCTCTCATTTCTCCAAGAATGTATAGGTTGTTTGTGGTTCTATGAGTATATACAAGTAATTCTCCCGTATCTGCCTTCCTTAGTTCACATCCTTCAGCATAAAACTTAAGTGTGTGTCCTTGATCACACATTTGGATTACACTCAAGAGATTTTATTTTAATCCTTCAACATATAAAAGATTCTTTATTTTGTTTTACCATTATTAAGACTCAGCTTACCTTTTCTGGTAATTTTTGTTGTAGCATTATCACCAAATTTCACTGTACGTTCATTCACTTTCTTCAATGAGATAAACTTGCTTTTATCTCTGGTCATATGTCTTGAATATTCGCTATCAATGTACCACCGCTGCCCTTCATCTCATGCATGAAATGCCATTTAAATAAGCATGGATTTTTCTTTATCTTATTTATCTTCCTCTGACTTCTTTTTCCAGATCTTTGTAGGTTCTTTTTTCTTTTTCCTTTATATTTGAAGATTTTTTTCTTTGATCATGTTTGGATAATTTAAACCCATTTCTACAAAAATGAGTTATGTGTCCATAATTGTTGTAATTATAGCAGATAATAACATCCTCATTATAGTATAATAGGGGAGCAAATGAATTATAGTTTCTATTAAAGACTTAATTAATGCCTTTGCTTGTATTCTTTGCTTCATTATCTCTTGCTCTCTTTTTGCAGTCTACCTTCTTATGACCGAAGTGATTACAATAAAGCAATAACCATGAAAGGAACTTCCAAACATGGTCACATTCATATATCTGGGAATATATGGTCTCTTGATGGTGTTTTCTTCCTTCCTACTTTCATTCTTCATAGGTTCCTTGAGAATTTTTGCATAGATTTTGGTCTTATTAGTACATTCTTGTTCATCTCCATAGCTAAGACCTGACTTATTAAAAAATGATCTCTGAAGGTCTAGGATCTCATCTAAACCTCAGTGTTCTTTTCAAATTTTAGATTATTTGTATTTGCTCTCTCTAAGTCCTTTTTCAAAGCAATGATTTCGGTCTCATGCTTCTTCACTACTTGATTTTTCACTTGATTCTGGTTCTTTGATCTTCTCTTTCTTCGAGACCTTGAATGATGCTTCTTTTTTTGATTGTCTCTCAGATTCGGTTCTCATTTCGTATGTCATAAGAATTCCATGGAGCTCATCCATTTTCATCATGTGTAAATCCTTCATTTCTTTAATGGGAGAGACCTTCACTCCAAATCTCAAAGGTAGGGATCTTAGGACTTTCTAAATGATGATAGATTCTTCAATTTTCTCTCTGAGTCCTCAAATGACATTAAAAATCTCATGGACATGAAGAACATACCCAACAATGCTTTCATCATTCTTCATTTTTAAATTTTCAAACTGCCTCTAATGGGTTTGGAGTTTTGATTTTCTCACCTTACTATCACCTTCATAAATAGTGTTGATTTTATTACAAATCTCTTTTGTAGATTTATAATGCATAACCTTAACAAACTCATTTTTTGAAAGCCCGCATAAGATTGCATTCATAGCTTTCACATTGTTCTCACTGGCCTTTTTTCTAGTGGCATCCATTGGTGCAATTTATGGTGTTGTGTATCCTATTACCACTACTTGCCAAATATCAAAACCTAGGGCCATCAAGTAAGTCTTCATCCTTATGCTACAAAATGCATAATTCATTCCAATGAAAAAATGAGCTTTGTTAGTGGAGAAACCATCCAACACTTGAGATCTTACCATATGTGCTCTCCAAGATCTACCTTCTAGCAGTTGTGCTAACACCGAAGGAACTAGCTCTGATACCAATTATTAAGCACAAGCTTATACTAAGAGGGGGGGTGAATCAATATAAGATATATACAATTTTTTGCTTTCAACTATTAATCTTAAAGCCAAAACCTCAAATTAATCCATAATTAATATATTCAAATCAATCAAAGAATACAATACAAAACCACATAATGTAAATAGACACTTATTTGCATGGAAACCCTTTCGGGAGAAAATCGTATAGAAATTATCTTAATATAATTTTCAAATATTTATAGACACCAACCTACATGAGACACCAATCCCCAATTACAATTTGTAGGCACCAACCCACAAGAGCACCAACCCCTTCCACTAAGCACCAACTCAGATTTAATTCATGAGCACGATCTCACAGGAGCACCGACCCCTTACAAAATTCTTCTTACCACTATAGATCTATTGTTAACTCAATGAATGATGGAACCGTTCTTTTCTCTCTTTATTCTCTCAATGATTTTTAATGCATTTTTGGCTCTTCTCCCGTACTTCTCTTAGACTTGAATGATATAAAATATATTTCAAGTGCTTGTTCTTTTTTTTCATCCACTCATCTATCCTTTTATAGCCTTTGCTAATTTTTCCCAAGAGGGGCATCCATTCCAAGAGACACTTCTTCACTAAAATATGTGACCATTGACATTTCCATTGACATTTCTGTTGATAATTTTGTTAACATTTCCATCGACATTTTCATCGACAATTCTGTTAACATTTCCATCGACATTTTTGTTCACTTTCGGTAATAATTTCATTCATTTCCAGCAACACTTTTGTTTACTTCTAGAAACAATTTTGTTCACTTCTGAACACTTCCATTTACTTTTGACAACAATTTCGTTTGACATTTCCATTCATATCTGTTACAATTCCTTTGACATCAATGATAATTATTCTAACATTTCCATCTATAGCAACTAAATCACAAGAATCAACACTACTAGTCAAATATAAAGTACCAACTTTCTTACCTCTCAAAACCACAAGAGCACCTTTGGTAACTTTCCAAGAATTTTTTTTAAACATTACTAAACATCCCTCACTGCCCAACTGCCCTACTGAAACCAAATTCTATCTCAACATAGGCACATGTCTGACATCCTTAAGTAGCCATGCATTCCCATTCTAAATTTTAACTAGAACACAACCTTTCCCTACTATCTCACATGGTTCATCATCACCAAGATAAACATGTCCTAAATTCTCTTGAATATAATTAATAAAATAATGCTTATATGGGGTGGCATGAAAAGAAGCCCCTAGATCTAATACCCAAGACTCAGAAAAACTATCCATAGAAAGAATGAAGTTATCTTGACATGATTTACCTAATGTCATATTTACCTCATTCATTTCCTGCTTGTTGGCATTCTTATCTTGAAGTGACCAATAATCCTTATTTGAGTGTCTACTCTTTCCACAATGCCAACATATCATCCTAGATCTAGATTTGGACTTAGATCTACCTTTTGAATTTCCACAGTTGCATTTGCTCTTGTCATTTTGCCTCCCTCTAGTATCAATAGACAAAAAATTACTTGAAGATGATTCACTAGTGCTTTTCCTTCACATTTTCTCATTAAGAATCACACCTACAACATCCTCAAAATTCAAGCTTCCCTTGGCAGGGATTACATTACTTACAACCATAACCAAACTATCCCAATTATTAGGCAAAGAACACAAAATCAAGAAAGCTCTAACTTCATCATCTAACTTTATTCCAATACAAGTGATCATACTTACAACCATATTAAAATCATTAAGATGACTAACAATAAAACCATTCTCAGATATTTTTATGTTAAACAATCTTTTCCTAAGAATTTTTTATTAAAAATAGAGGGTTTCTCATACAACTTCCCAAGTTTATCTATAAGATCCTATGTAGTTTTATCATCAAAAATATTAAATGCAATAGAAGATGTAAGGCATAATCATATGGCTCCTAATGCATTCATATCAAGCAATGACCAATCAACATCACTCATACTTACAGGTTATTCTATTTTCCCTTCCAAGGGGAGCTGAAGCTCCTCCTGATACAAGTAATCTTCCATTTATATTTTCCATAGACAAAAATTCTTACCATCAAACTTCTCCACTCTTAATATGATCTCTTCTCCCATAGCTCCCACTCAAGTTTATAACCTTTCTTGTGATTTTCCATTTACACAAAACATAACCAATGGCTCTGATACCAGTTGTTAAGATTAAAAAAATTTAAACTAGATTTAATATGACCATAAATCACTTTAAACATTTGTGGAGATATCTAGGACCCAAAAATATATCCCTATGGTCATGTGATATCCCCAAAGGGATCCACACTCAACACCTAATCACTCTCTCTTCATCCCTCATAATACATAATCACTACTTCCTCTTCCATCATCATCCCTCATCACTATCTCATTGATCCTTACCATCCCTCATCACTTTATCATTGACCCTCACCATCCCTCATCATTCCTAATCATTCCCTCATTATCTGATGTAAGTAGGCCTCTTATAGGTTTACTCATATAGGTCTTATAGGTATTCATTAGGCTTTGTATCCTTCCTTTCTTATTTCATGCCACATATTTAACTCCTTATACTAACATGAGGTTATTGTACTCTATATTTTTTTATTTAATCAATAAATATGGTTTATTCTTTTAAAGTACACCATCTTTGCATGACACAACAAACATGATCTTCTCTCAAGGCTTTTAGATTTCTTCTAGGTCTTAATATTTTTTATATCCTCTTTAATTTAATTCAGTGACCTTTGACTACTATTGTATTCTTAAACACCTATTTGAACTTACTTTCACTTATTTACCTTCCTAGTGATAATCTCCATCAAAAAACTGATCCATGTCTATAACAACTTAATTCTTGTAGACAACACAAAGTTTTGCCATATCAGATCTTATTCATTAGGTCTATCACCTTTTATAGAAAAGCTTTCACTCAAGTCTAACTTCTGATGTCCCCAATAGGATTATTTTATTTGATTTGACATTATCTAATCCAACACAAAAGCTTCTTCTATTTTATATACTTAATTCTCACCAAAATGCAACAAAATAGGCTTTCTAGCCTCTCACATAAATATGATCTATTGTTTAAGGGGTTATGGATCCAAACTCATATTAAAGGTCATAAAAATGACTTCATGCATTCATTTTCACATTACAAATGATAAGGAACACATTTTACAACCTGCTACAACTTTAATTTTCAAGAGACTTTGAAAGACTACACCTTTATCCCTGATTTAGGCCTATTTGATGTCTATTAAAAAAAACATGGTCATGAATATATTATCTTCTAAGGACTTTCAAGTTGTGAAATCATTTGGATCAGTTGAAAAACATCTTTAGACACATATCTATAAAATATCAGATGTTTATGATGATTCTCTAGAAAGACATATGATTTTTTGTTTACTAAACCCTAGTTAAGGGTTTATATAGTCCTCCATAAACCTAGACCTAAACTCTACACCAGACCTAGAGACCATTTTCCCACCTCTCCTTTTTTTTCTCTTTCTTATTAGTTTATTGATTGACATCTTTGAGCCTTATCATATCTTAAGTGATGTCTAAACTTGGTCTCTTTTCTATTTCATGCACCTTAAGTCTCTTAACAACCTATTACTTATCTAAAACATGCTCGTTTTAGACTTCCACCTATTACTTATTAATTTGAAGGTTAAGAGATATTTACCATGTATGGATATACCTTAGTAACCCTTACCATGGAGAGAGTGTGTATCCATAGCCCCGAGCCAGAATAAATAGGCAAGAAAGAGAGAAAAGGGTTGGATGAAATTGTATTACTTACATATATAGATTGCGATTTGGGCATCTATTATTACGTGAATCAAAGTTAGATATAAAAAATCCAAGCTTCTCATGCTTTACTCCTTGGCATATATGAAGTAAGTAGGGAAAGATTTCATTGCCTTAACAGGTAAGGAAAGCTTGAGATCAAGGTAGGGCCTTCAGAATGGTTTCCCCTATATATCTATGGTAGGGACCCCATTCTTACACTATTATTTGATATACTATATTTGGGATCAAGGAATACTTGAAGTATGGCAAGGCTCTAATTTGGCCTTTAGGGCCCACCAGTCCATGCCCAAGCTCTAAGTATCCCCTCTTCAATACACTAGATTAAGTCATATGGCCTTCATTCCTTTTATATATCAAGTTGTGTATAGATAAAATTAGGTATAGATTGAGTTAGGTTGGGAAACACACTATATAGGATTGGTGACTGCTTGTCTATTTATCTAGAAATATGGTATACTAATGGTGAACTATGGGCTTGGGATTGGAATTCTCAACTAATCTCCAATCACCCCTATCTATTTAGTTATAAATTTAGATTCTCAACTCTGGGATCAAGATTATTAGATGCCTGAGTCCCAATCTATATATGTAAGTAATACAATTTCATCCCACCCTTTTCTTGATTTATTGCCTTTTTATTCTAGTATAGGGATTTAGATACACACCCTCTCCATGATTTGGGCATGGATCACTATATAGATCTTTTAATCTTACCTGACAATAAGATGATATATCTGAGTTCCTTATTTGTGTGAAAGAAGAGTTTATCTGGGCCTTACTTGAGTAAGTAAAATTTGGATTTAGAAAATAAGCTAATCTAACACAAACAAGAAGCTATCATACCCACCATCAAGGTATTGGATGGAGTGGTTAAGGATGAAGAGGGATGATGAGGGATTGAGTAGAGATGATGAGGGACTCATTAGGGATGAGGAGGTATGGTGAGCATCAATGATTAAGTGATCAGGGATGATGATGGATGGTGAGGGTTAATGAGAGAGTGATTAGGGGAGATGAGGGATGAGGAAGAAGTGATTAAAGATGATGATGGATGATGAAGTAGTGATTAGGGATGATGAGGAATGGTGAAGGTCAATGAGGGAGTGATTAGGGATGATGAGGGAATAATTATAAATGATGAGGAATGGTGAGGGTCAATAATGGAGTGATTAGGGATGAGGAGGGTGTGATTAGGAATGATGAGGGATGATTAATCATTGATTGAGGATAATGAGGGAGTGATTAAGGATGATGAGGGATGGTGAGAGTCAATGAGGGAGTGATTCAGGATGTTAAGGGAGTGATTAGAAATTATGAGGGATGATGAGGGTCAATGAGGGAGTGATTAGGGATGAAGAGGGAGTGATTAGGGATGATGATGGATAGTGAGGGTCAATGAGGGAGTAATTAGGGATGATGAGGGAGTGATTATAAATGATGAGGGATAATGAGGGTCAATAAGGGAGTTATGAGGGAAAATTAGGAGTCAAGAGAGAGTGATTAGGGGTGATGAGGGATGAGTAAGAAGTGATTAAGGATGATGTGTAAGCAAAATTAACACAAAGTGGTCATTTGATGTGTATAGGTCATCAATGTGACCTATGCTACCCCAATTACACTACATTGGATCAAGTTCAAAGTGAATGGATTGTAAACTTCAATTTTAAAAAAACTAAGACTCTTAAAAATGCCATGAAGCAATCCATAAGGCACAAAAACCTAAAAAATAACTATATATTTAGAAAAAATGGACATCAATTGCAAAATTTATGCCCTAAAATCCTTAGGTTCAATATCGAGACCTTGAAAATACCTAAGTACTAACCATATTTGATTTTGAAAAACCATTTTCCATATCATAAGGCATGCGGTTATGAGACCAATTCTATTAGATGCAGAGTGACCCTAATTTATTATATTTAATAAAATAAATTTAAAGTTAACTTATACTTAACATTTATTTTAGTAAATATCAACTTTAAGTAAATATTACCTTGTTTTACATTTTTTTGTGCTTTTGGGTGCAAAGAAATAGGAATGCATATATGTTCCTAATAATGTGTACATGTTCCTAATAATGCATGTGTTCCTAGTTTTAATGGTTTTGAGCCTAAGTTCAAATAGTGCATACGTGCTACAACCATAACATATATGCATTGTTATCATAACATGTAGGCATTAGTGGAAATGTACACATAATTATCCCCCAAATCTGTACACATACCCTATTAGAAAAAAATCCATGTTTAAACAACTGACATGTTTGATCAATTAGGTTCTACATTATTTTTTACATTGAGCGTTGCTTATACAAAATAGTTTGATTTGCATAGTAAAATACCATCCAAGCCCCCTAAATATATATTTCAAGCTTATCATAAGAGAATTAAAAATATTATATCCAATATATATCATACAAATATTCATATGCATAATAGATTTATAATATTTCATGAGGAAGCATTAAAAAATACACTTAAAAACACAAGACTATTAATGTATGTATGCAATAAACTATTCTAATTCATATATATACATATAAAGCTTGTTCTATTTAAACTCATATAAATAAACATTATTTTTAGGTATAAATGGAAACATAGAGGCTCTGCACATGTTCATGTATTTCTCTAGCTAAAATATGCATGTAATAGTCATACATTAGATTGAGAAGATCAAATTGTAGTTGCAAATATAAAAGCCTATTTTTGATAAATAAATATTGACTTAGAATCCATGTCATAGATTTCATAGAAATAAAATGGTTCATCTTTTTATTCTTGATGATCCATTTTATTAACTAAAGTGGGCATACTTTCAAACAATCCTTTTCTTGACTATGAAGATATTTTGAATCGTGTTCAAATATGCATACTAAGTGCATAGAAGAAATATGCTAAAGAAAAAAGGAATGATTATTCAATGTTGGTATAAGGAGCCTTGGGAATTGCATCAAGAATATTCCATAGTCATTGAAAATAATGAAGCCAAAAAATAAAATCCTTTTCATAACAATGATAGATTGAATACTCATAACCTAGTTGTGTTTTCCATTTGGAAATAAAATGTCAAATGCCATCTAGATCTTTCACTTGAAGTTATATTGAAATATATTACAAAGTATGCTTTGAAAGCAAATAACCAATCTAAAAACTATTACCACATGTTAACAAGAATATCAAAAAATGCAAGATCGCTTGAAGCATCTTGAAATGCTTTTAGGAAACTATTAACTAAAATTATTTTTCATCATAAAATCAATGAAAAATAAATTTTCTATCTTTTACAAAAACACACTAGTTTTATGTAAAAGATATTTATCTCATTAAATGTCAGGCAAGAAAATCCTATGCCATGTTTCTCATAGTAATTAAGTTAGATTATTACTTTAACCTTCATTGATGTATACATGTATTGAAATAATTCATTAGATCTACTATCACTTACAAAATATGCAAGGAATTGGTCACATGAAAAAAAATCATGGTGAAAAAAAGGAAAAGATTATACGTGGAAGTTATTATTCATGTCTTTCCTAGATTATTTGTAATTCTTTCAAAATATTTTACTGCATATGCATTTTTTTATTAGAGCAAACTTATTTTTTAGAAATCTTTATAGAAAATTATTTCAAACATTGGTTGTTCTAATAAACAAGTATTTGAAAACTAGGAAAGCATTGACTTATATGCAAAAAATTGCTTTGTCTTCAACACATAACAAAGAAATGTTGAAATCATTAAATATGTTGATTGCATAGAGTTGTGCATAATGTACAAGGAAAAGGAAATATGGAGATCTAGATGATTATAAATTAGATACCAAAACTATTCTATCAAAATGACAACTTATGCTTAAATCCAATTTGTGGCTTGAGCCTAGCTTGGTCAATGGTTCTCTTGGTGAAATATATATATATATATATATATAGACACACACACACACGCGCGTGCGCGTGCGCACACACACACACGCACGCATGCACGCACGCACACACGCACGCACACACACACACACACAGGTGTATAAAGACCACCTAGGACACAATAAGTTTAAGGTAATAATTATATTTTGGTTGGCATGGTTTGTTAATTGAAAAAAAAATATTGGAAAGGCCATTATTATGGATATGGTTAAGACATTTTAGTAGACCTTATTATATTTTTTATAGTTTTAAAATTATGAAAATGTTTTCAATATTTTTGGTGCCATTTATAAAAGTGAGTAAAAAAAGCATGCACTTCCTTCTATATGATTTTAATAACTAAAAACTTAATAATAATTTTTTTTCAAACCTAATATTTATTTTGTTTCTAAAATTGAATGCAGTGCAGGTGGAATTAAAGCTATGAGGATCGAGGTTGAGATATTTCCCCATTTTTTGGTGAATTGACACTGTCATATTGAGGGGTCCCAAGGTAAAATTTAATGTTGGTCCAACATGTCACCTACAAGATTAATGTGAGTTGCTCAAAAACATATGTGATGGTTTCTCAAATTTTCTAGTTATTTATGCAAACTATTGGCAGAAATGGGGCTTTGGTAGTCAAAATATTGGAATGAGAGGTTGGAAATGAAGGTGCAAACAATTTCTAAGGTATGTATTTGTGTTTATTTTGTTCTGAGAGTAATTGTTTGCATTGCATGTTAGTTTTCTTAGAAATTTTATGTAATCTACAAATCTTTTCCTTAAAAAAGGTTTTGTTTCTTTTACTCATTTTGACTACACATAGTTATTTCATCTGCACATGTGATAAAAGGTTGTTATGTTCTTAAAATTTGTGAAATGGGTATTTTTGAGTTAATAAAAAATATGGTTGAAATGACCATGACACTCTGTTACATTTATTCAGTTTGTTCTTTGTGCATTTTTAAAATTAGTATCTTGTATGCCAGTATTTCTCAGAGGAAATTAGTTTCTTGCTTGTTTAAAAGAAATATGTGGTAAAGACCAACCAGATAATATAATAAATTGATTATAACATAAATTGTCTATGTGATATAAGATTGATATAAGATTTTCCTAAGTTATTTTGTTTTAGTTTTTTCGTATCATTGATATAAGTTTGTTCCATAAACAATTCATTCTACATGTTTTCATAATGCCACAATAGCATATTGTCTCTACAGTTGATATATAGTTTTTTGGATGCATCATGTGATTCATATAAGTACTTTGTAGTTACAAGACATGAATCTATAAAAATAAAACAAATCTGATGGTTTCGTGCAAAATTTCCATCTTAAATCATTTTGAGACTAACACTAAACATTATAATATTAATTTTTTGCAGGCTGACTCTTTAATGGATTGAGATATCTATGATGCAAATTAAAATGTCAAATAGCCATTAACAACTCTTGCCCATTTATACATGTACCATGTAATTTTTTCTTTGATCAAAATTAATGAAAAAGAAATAAATAAAATTTCAAATTTGCCAAGCCTTTTAAAATTGAGATTTTCATTGTAGTATTGTGCATGCTTTTTAGGTCATTATCAGTTCCAAAGAAATTACTATAGCCTTCAATTTTTCTTAAATGGCATTTAAAATTTATACCTTTTAACAAATCAATAACTAATATGTTTTTGCATGGGTGGACTTGTAATGTAAAAAATTATAAACACGTTCATTTCTTAACAAAAAAGATTTAAAAACTCATTTGTGAATTATGATTACTCGACAAGTTTGAGATCTTATTCCTAGCTTCAATAATCCCAAAAATGATGGTATCATGAAAGTATACACATCTTTAATATTTATTTTGCTTATTAATATTTTCATGAGTGGTCAACAATGATACGAATGAATAAAAAATTGCTATACCAATGAGACAATCACCATATTCATCTAAATGGCCCCAAAAAAAATGAATGCCCCCAAAACTTATACTATTCCTAGTTATATCCTAATTAGAAGGGGATTTTATTCATATATTAACTCATGAGCCTTGTAACTCGACATTATAATACAGGGATATACTATTGATTGAGCCCATGTTCTACATTTTATGTCCTTGGCCTTCTAGCTACACAAACACAAAGGGCCCTATAAAAACATCAATTCTAATTTCTAATTTCTAAGGCTTCAAATTTGATTTTTCATAAAGGTGAGTGTTTGTGTCTTGCCTTTCCATGTGGTAAGATACAACAAACGTTATTATATAGTTTATAATTTTAAAACTATGAAAATGTTTTGAATGTATTTTTTAGTTACGTCATCATCGCTTTTCACAATTGTCTTTCCCTATGGCCCCATAATCAGTTTATAATTTATATTGTAATTTTTTGTCACAATTTTTTCTATACTCAATTTTTTATATTATCTAATTGGTCTTTTGAGAGACTTAGAAAGGTCTATACTCAATTTATACTAAGTACCACACATGATCTTACCATATGTACTACATAAAAAGAGTTCTAGAGAACGATATTTTTGGGATATGAAGGTTAATAATTTTTTTTTATTGATTTCAACCTCTCCTTCAAGATCATCTTGAATATTGATCATGTTACATAACTTTATTTATTGATTTTGGTAAGGTTGAAACATGATCCACTAGCTGGAAGACTTGCTAAGTTACTCTGGAAGCGTTTATAGTTGTTGTGTATAGCCCTAATAAATAAGATATATATGAATCGACTGTGAGGCTCATGTTTTGAAAACACAACTAGCCATATAAATTGCAGAGAGGTTTCCATACCATGTGTTGTTTTTAAGTTTTTAAGATAATAATTATATTTTGGTTGGCATGGTTTACAAATGGAAATTAAAAAAATATTTGAAAGGCCATTATTAATTATGGATATGGTTAAGACATTTTGGCAGACCTTTTTATATAGTTTATAATTTTAAAACTGTGAAAATGTTTTGAATATATTTTTGTTTTATATCATCTTTATTTTTTACAGTTGTCTTTCCCTATGGCCCCATAGTCAGTTTATACTCTATACTCTGATTTTTTATCAAAATTTTTCTTATTCTTAGTTTATTATATTATCTAGTTGGTTTTTTGAGAGACTTACAGAGGTTTGTACTCAATTTATACTAAGTCATATGGCCATAAAATTAGTCTTTAAAAATAAGGACACATTTAATCATTAAAAATGTTAAATTTAATCATTAAAAATAAGGAACTGTAAGATCTCTGCTTTAAACTTCTCATCCTCTAACCTCTTTTTCCATTATTATTTTTAATTAACATAAATTGTCTCTTATAATATAAATCTACATAAGTGATTAAAATTAATTTAAATGATATAACCACGAAACCCTAAAACCTAAATTCATATAACTTCATTTTTGTCAAAGTTTTATTCCTTTGTGGTTGTGGGAATCTCAAAGCGAGAGGCAATTGCAAGAGGAGGCCAAGGCAGAGTCTAAGTAGCCAACAATGAAGTATAATCCAATTAAGAAATACAAGCCCTACATATTTTTAAATGTTCACACACTGTTAATGAATTATGCCTGTTTTTAAGGGATTCAAATTGTTGCCATGTTATTTTTTCATTAATTGTTTGCTCGTAGTGTGAAAACCCTTTTAGTCTTATATCAAAACCCTTAATATCAGACACAATTTGGTTATCACATAGGATTTTTTCTTTAGTAATGAGATCAATAAGATATTTGAATTTTTTTGCGATTATTTTTTTAGTAACGAGATCATCAAGACCTCAAAAATCTTGTGAATGTGTGTTTGGGCATTGATGTGGTGGTGATTTTTTTTCAAAGTTACACACCCCTGCTTAGGGTTTAAGTTTGGGATGGGTTTGTATAATTTATTATTATGTTGTTCTCATGTCCTCCTTGCTTGGATTTATTCATTCATCCAAGTGTTTGAAATGGATGGACTACCCCTAATTTCACACGGTAAAACAAAATAGTTATTCTGAAAAACTTAAACTATACATTGATCATAATCATTATTCCACCTCAAGCATATTTTCCCTATGAATATGTTTAGGGAAAGGAGTTTAACAATAATTTTTTGCCATTATTTATTGATTTGAATGTGATGCTTGATTCACCAGTTATTTATAAGTTTTTTGAAAGAGCTAATAGAAATCACCAGTTAATTTATATCGACATGGTGATTTTGCTAAAGACTCACCAATTTAATTATACCTAAACTCTAGGATTCACCAGGAATTTATAATAACCTTTTAAGCATCCATTCTTAAAATTATCCTTGCATCTATTTTGGAATACTATAAGGGTGGATGATGGATGAGTCACTACTTACACCTTATGAGGTATTTATATTTTGAGTGAAAAGTTATATGATACACCCATCAACTATTTGAGATGTAGGTCTTGGCCTCTTCACTTTTTATAGATTAAATGGCAAGTTTTCTACTCCAATTTAATTAGGTATCCCAATATTACCTTTTTATGATGTAATGTATTAAAATTCATTGGTAAAGTTCAAATTCAGTGTGTCAATATATGATATGTGTTCAAATGTAAATACAATTGAAGAGAAAAAAATTATGATCCAAAAAACACTTTAAATATTCATGATTATATACATTTTTATCTGAATTTTTGATCATTTAGATCATCCAATTCAATCTAGAAGACAATCAATTATCAAACAAGAGTATTCACAACACACCAAGTCCTATAAAAGCTATTATTTTTGTTGTATAGATAAAACAAAATATGGTTAACATCAAAAAAAACTTTTGAATAAATATTTGTATTCTTCTCAAAAAATTATGCAATTTAAAAAAAAATAGAATGTGATTTCAAGTTCAAATGCAAAAGTTATGACCTCTAGGAGTTAGAGGACTTTTTATGGTTTCAAAACCATTGATCTGCATATAGTCACACTTTTTCAACCTACCCGAAGGTTTCAAAATCACCAAAATGTTTTTGAAATAATTATTGGTAGTTTCATAACCATCATAGTGGTTTTGGCTTGAATGCAATTTTAGTTTTACAAGCACATGAATTTGAAAGGACATGGAGGCATTTTAGCTTCAAATTCAAACTCTTGGGCTTATTATTCTATCCTAATGGATGTTCTTGTGCACATATATAAGAATTTATAATTAATATAAGGAATGGAAGGCAAAAAAAAATTCAAGTTAAGCATTCAATTAGATGCATTTGACAAATTCATTAAGTTATTCCTTCATTAACTCATTGTTTTCATGTATGTGATTGAGTTGAAGAATACATAGTTTGGGTAGCTTACTTTAGTAGTATTTCTTGCTTAAGAGGCAAGCATTCCACTAAATATTTCATACATCATTATAAGTATAGGATCATATGAATTTTGTTTCCTTATAATCCCAAGAATGATTTTTTTGTAAACTATATGACATAGTACAGATCTAAGAAAGCATGACTTCACTCTCACTATAGTTTTATCATAGTTTATCCAGGGTATATCTTATGTTATCTCTCATTATTGATGTGTTTGTTTCACTTTATTGCATGTTTCCATTCTTTCCAACTATTCTAATACAATAAACACTTAATATATCTCAAAAATAATTTATCACAAGCATAGTACATGTTCCTATAAGTTAAATAATTTCACTTTGGTATTGCACTTATATGTAAGTATTTCAATTGTAGTCATGTATGGATCAAAAAACATGTTTACAATATGGAGTAATGTATACAATGGATGTAGCATGTATATGTTTCATGTGATGGGTTGAATAGTCTTTTGTATGTTATAGATTCCAATCATAAAAGCCGAGATACATATTAAAACAACATTTTGGATGTTGTTTTATGGCATAGAACTTGAGGACAACCTCTTATCTTTAAAAGATATACATTATTAGATCCTAGAGGGGAATATCCACCTAGTTTATGGATCAAATTGGTATAAGATCCAAGTTTTAATTTTGCCTTGAAAGGATTTTCTAGCACATTTATGCATTATGTTATGTTTGTTTTTTTACAAGTGCAAGTTTCTTGGTTGCAAAATTTCAACCATGGGCAAAGCTTTGAAGAGTAAAAATATTCAAGAGCTTGAAGATATAAATCGATGAATTCAAGAGGAAAACTTTGAATGTATCAAAATATGGTGGAACTTTGAAGATGAGAATCAAGAGATGTGAGAGAGGTTGATAAGCCATGGAGAATTTCTCATAGTTATCATTCAAGAGTTTTAACTTGAGTTACAAACAAAAGAAGAGATGTTGTAAAAAAATTTAGATAATGGTGAAGAATTTAATGAGAGAGAAGATTTTATTTGATGTAAATATAGTCCCTGGGATTATTGTTGAGAAATCATACATGAAAGGGGTTATGCCTTCAAGGAAGATGACCTTGCCACTTTAAATTAGAGGCAAAGAGAAGATCTAAAATAAAAGAGAATCATGATAAAAAATATATTGAATGGACAACAAGCCTGGGACATGCAGATGTAGTAAATAATTTCATACTTACACATGTTTCAGACATAAGTGGTTGGTGATATATAAATTCAAATTAGGTTAAGAGTGTGATAATTATTCCTCAAAAGAATTAATAAACATTGGCTTTCCTTCTATAAAATTTCACACTTTGGTTAGTACATTTTATTAATATAGTTCTCTTAAATCATTGGCAAAGAAGTTCATTAATTGTATAAAGAAGGCATATGATGGTGTTATTTTTTAATGTAGGATATTATTTTTCATGTATTTACTTATTGTGGATTATTCCTACACATGGAGTTTTCCTACACTAATGGATTTAAATTTCTTAGGTGTACTTAGTCATAGGGTGTTACACTCGACCACCAATATTAGCTAGTGGAGGTTATTCTTTGATAGACTATTCTAGGTATGGGAGTAACATGCCTATTCTAAGCTCTTTGACCACTATTCATGGAGTTATGCATTCAATATCCTATTTTTACATCTTCATTTTTGAGTTATTCAATTAGTGTGTTATATGGATTGATTCTAACTTTCAATTATTCTCATTTTAATTTACTCACACCTATTCTATGAAATTGCTTGACACTTGATCAAACTAGTGCATTCGATTGATCTAGTGATATTGCAAAACAATCTGATATGGTATCAGAGCCAATCGAGTATTAAATTTTTTGGTTTACTTATTTCTATTAGTTTTTTTAATCATGATATTTTATTGTTTATAAAAAACTAGTCTTTTCATATCCTATTACTGGAAGTTCTCTTTGTTGGTGTATTATGAGAGCTATGTTTGTTAATAAATAGTTGTGTGGAGATTAAATTTGTCCTTCATACATTGATCTACATGTAAATTATGGATTTTCACCAAGGCATTCAAACAAATTATTCCTCTCCATTAGTGTCTCGATCCTTCCCCATTGAGGCCTTCCAATTCCTTATTTAGCATTCCAAATCTGTATTTTTACAAACCTGTGTATAATGACAGTTGCGTATTTTTATAAGCTCCTATAGCTTCAGTAGGCTTGAAAAAATTCAAACAAAAACTATGTAAATAATCAATTATTCCCTAAATACATTTAAAAATCTAAAAACATGTTTTAAATTATATAAAATAGCTTGATTTATTACCATCAAGACAAAAAAAAATCCTCGAGTTGCATAGGTTGATGTGTAGAGGGAATGGTTATGGCTTATGTATACCTTGAGACATGTATTTTATTTGATTCCCACCTTTGTAGTTGGATTTTTTTTTTTCAATATTGCATTTAAATACAGTGTAGATTTAATTTAATGGGCTACTAATGATAGAAAATAGATTTTGTAATAACTTTTGATTGGCTATCTGTTTTGAGTGCCATTTTTTTCAAAACTTTATGTTTTTCCATAACCATTCCATTGGTTACATTTATATTGTAGTCAAATTAAAATTATAAAGTGCCAAATCTGGGGGAGGTTGGTCAAAAATAATTTATGGGGGGATGTTGTGGTGTGAATTGTCTTCATTTTTCTTTGCATTCTTGCCTTCTTTTTATTTATGAAACAACCTTTTTGCATTATGGATCCTAATTTGATAAGTCCAATCATGCCATTTAATTATCATGAATATCAATCTAAAATGTAAATCATTTTGAGGAGTAAGTGTTTACATCTAATTACAATGGCCATTGAGATTGAACTAAATGTCATTGTAGAAAAAGTTAAATGGTTTAACCATTATGAAAAATCCTTTGTATTATTGTGTCTTTCTATGTCTCTTGATCTACTCTTTCATTTTTAATCTAAAAAAATCCTTATAAGGTATGGACCACACTAAAAAATCTCTTTGAAAATCTAAATGTGATAAGACGTCATGAACTATAGAACGAGCTCATTAGTTTGAGTCCTAAAAGTTTTGATACCCTGAATGATTTATTCACTAAGTTTAAGTCTTTGAGATTTCAATTAAAAGAATGTATAATAGATAAGAAATGTAATCAATTGGTTATTTTTGTACTCTCTAGACCAGGTCCATATTACTCTGTATTTGTCTCTACTTTCCATGCTACCAAAAGTGCTCTTAGAGTCACATGAAAAATGCTCTCTTTAGATGATTTTATTGATGACTTAACTTAGGACTAAGATAAGTTAATTCATATGGGGACAATTAAGTCCTCAAAACCAAAATATCTAATTTTTGTAAATGAGAAGCTAAAGGCTTCAAATAACAAGGAGAAGAAACATAATAAAAAGGATTAAGAGGAAAATGATCAAAATCCTCACACTGCCAAATCAAATAATAGACCTCCTCTTCTAGTGTTAAGCCTAAGAAAGAGAGGATAAAATTTGAGTATTTCTTAGGAAAACATGATTAAATCAAATGTTTTAAAAACTAGATTGACCACCTAACTAGCCTTCTTAAGAATAATAATATAGGTGTTCTTAAGTGTGTCAAACCACGTTCATCAATCCTAGAATGCTTTAAGGGAAATGGTAATGATAAATAAAAGTCAAATGGCAATGGTAAGGAGAAAGTAAAATGTAGGGCCCTAGTTGAATTTGTACCTATAACTCCTACATGGGTTATTGACTCTAGTGCATCACATCACATGACTTCTTCATAAGTTGAGTTCACTTCCTTGGAACCATGTGACATATCCACTATATGGTGAGAAAATGACACTTCTACATAGGTTTTCAAGAGAGAGTATATTGAAGTGAGTGGTAGAACATTCAATAATGTTATAATTATTCCCTTATTTTTAAATAATCTCATATCAATCTACTAGAATAATCACCTTTGTTTGGGCATTCAAGTTGAGTTAACTTCAAATTCAATGTATGTCAGAGAGTTGCACATTGATACTATAATGGCAATGGGAATAGTCGATCATTAAACTCAACTATATACCTTATTACACCTTGTTCATAACTCTCATTTAGATTATTCTTCTTAAAACTCACCTAGACTTGATGACATTTCTCAGCTAGAGCACATCTCTAATGATGAGTTATCCTCTTCTAGCACAAATGACTACAATAGTGATGGGGACACACCTTCACCATCTCCTTTTCACATTATAGATATTGAGTATTTGTTTCTTGATCCACCTAATTCTAGTCTAGTTTAGACATTTTAGGGAGAAGGTACATTGATCCAAGACTCATAAAATATTAGGCAATCTAATACATAGTTATAGGTCATTCTACATTCCTTCTTCACTTCTACTTTCAATGCACCATCATTTCATAGAGCATCTGGCTCATATACTATGTATGAGGAGTATAATTATTTGTATAGGAACCACATCTTGGTTTTAGATCCATCAGGAACTTCATGGAACACATTCAATATTCTAGGGTGATCCACTCTTCATTGCATCTACTTTTGATCCACTGTCACTCTAGAGAGCTCCTTTGGAGGATACAGGGTAAATACATATAGTTGTAACTTCTAGTGGAGTTTTTTATCCCTCTCTTCTTATTTTGTCTCTTCTAAGGTGGATATTATTCATAAGGTTTTCTCCTTTTCTCCACTTTATGAGAGTTGTATTGTACTTAGGTACCTCATTGGGCCATGTTGTCAGGACCCATTTCGTTTACCCATCTAAGCTACACTTAATGGGGGTATTGGTGTAGGATATTATTTTACACATATTTAATTGTTATAGATAATTCATACACATGGAGTTATCCTTAAATGTATGTGTACTTAGTCATAGGGAGTTACACTTGTCCACCATTATTAGCTAGTAGATGTTACTCTTTAAATAGATATTCCAGGTATGGGAGTTACATGCCTATTCCAGGGTTTTTGACCGTTATTCATGGAGGAGTTACACATTCAATATCCTCTTTTTACATCTTCATTTTTTTAATCTATTAAAGTAGTGTGTTTTATGGATTTATTCTAACTTTACATTATTCTCATTTTGATTTCCTCACAGCTATTGTATGCAATTGTTTAACTCTTTCCTGAACTAGTGTATTCAATTGATCCAGTGATCATGTAGAACACTCTTATATTATTGATCTCAACAAATATATAGATAATTTGGATGCTAAAAAAATGAATAATAAATGAAATAACAAATTCTCTCAAAGTGATTGGATTGATTGAGAAATTTTGAATAATAGAGTATGATGGAAGGGCCTTGGTTTTTCAAGACAAGGAGACATTAATGATGAAGTTAAAACCCTTAATGTTATGTTATTAATCTATATTCTTAAGATATACTATTATATGAAAGTATAAGATAAGTCTGGGAGAGATTAAGGATAATCAATGAGAATGAGAGTAATCATAAGTGGATCTATGTTACAAAGGAAGACATTAAGATCCCACCATGTTTAAAAAAATAAATTCTAAGATAAATTAAGTTTCCTAATGGAACAAATCTTTAAGTTTCTAGCATTGATGAGGAGATCAACTATATGAGTTAATATTAAAAATCACTATGGGTCCAATTGATGTTTATATTGTAGTTTTATTTCAATGGAAGTTTGAAGAGATGAGTCTAGATGGCATACCAATGGTGCCTCCATCAACAATATATTGTCCTATGGATAAATTCATCCATGTTTGTGTTCCATGAAGTTAAGATTGAGTAGTGAGGTCATGATATGTAGTGATTAGATATAATTAATGCTCAAGACATTGGTGGAATCATGAGGATGATTCCATCAAATGCCAATACATATGTTGAGTATTTTAATTAGTCTAATAGACATTTAAAGAACTAAATCAAACATATGTGATGAGGTCAGAAAATTAAATCCTTTAGAGTTTGGTTTAGGTGAGGATGGTTCGCCATAACCTAAATCCCCTCCAACTAATATTACAAAAGTTACATTTATAGATAGGTATTAGTATCATATTTTTAGATAAAAGTAAGTAGAGTGAAGATTTTTGAATTTGTGTACTTTGGTTTGGCCACCTATAATTTTAAATTTAATTAAAATATATTATTATATTATTTTTTTAAATTTCTAAGCTCGTCATATGAATATAAGTGTCATGGGTGCAAGATTAATTATGGGAATCCCTTGTCATTTCATGGGTGTGTTTGGAGTAGTTATGCATCTTAGTAGGCCATTAACAACATTTTGAGGTGTTTTAGAGTAGGAGATGTAATAAAGGGCACTAAAATAATGGTGATAAGAAGCATAACCTTTAAATTCAAAATGTAACTGAGTTGTCCCAAATGCACCTTGCATTTAAAAATTCTCTTTTTATATATTCAAACACATTATTAGTACTATAAATAATAGATCAAATGTGGTCATTAATGGAGTCATCAAAGGATTAATTTTTTGAATGATTTATAAGATCATTATGGAATGAAATTTTAAAAATGGACTAAAGGTATATCCCAATTCATCTTACTTGATAGTATTAGGGGGGTTATGTAAGAGTGCCTAACATGTGATATGAAGGTAAATTGTTATATATGCTTAGTTTTAGAGAAGTATGGGATGGGTGAGGATATAGTTTTGATAAAATGGTGAGATAAGGTGAAACAAATTAAAACTCTTTAACTTTTAGTGTCACATTTATTATGAATGGAAGAATCAAAGGTTTATAAATAAAATCATAAGCCATGTGTTCTAAAAATCCCCAAGGGCTAGGCCTTGGTGCAACAATGAATCAAAGGTAGAAATTAAAATTTCATAGGGTAGTTTCTAATCAATGACATCCATAATGTTGGATGGCAGAGACTAATATTATTAGAATGCTTAGTTCCCAATGGGGGGTGTGGGGGGCTTGCCCCTAACTATGGTCGCCACCCTGGTAGGAGTTTAGGGGAAATGCCCTCAAACCAATTTTTTTTGAAAAATGCATTGTGAAATATTATAATTTCATAGTAAATCTGGACCATTCATTATTAGGTCACAGATATGATGGTAGAAATTATGTTGGTGTATTTTTGATGTAATATATAACCATCCTTTGATATGAGGGAAATTGTAATCATGGTGGTGTACTACGTGTGAGTGAAGAGGATATTGAAATGGATGTATTGCGGGTTTATCCCTTCATTTGTTGGATTGAATTAGAGAAGAACTGATTATTTCTGTGGATGTATCCCATATTAGGTAAACCACATTAAATCTCTATCTCTCTTGTATTTTATTTTTTTGAATTTTATTTTCATCTTTATTTCATTAATATTGCTTTGCATTCTATATTCTTAACAACTAGTATCAGAGTCAAAGGTTTATTTTTTAGATAAACTCATAGGAAAAGAGAGTTCTTGGTTTGAGTAGGAATAATTTTATAAGAAGGTAAGTTTAAGGTTGAGAAGTTCAATGGCCAAAACTACAACTATTGAAGATGTAAATGGAGGACTATCTATATCAAAATGATCTTTTCCTATCATTTGGTAGAATAGGAAAGAAGCTGGTGACTATGAAAGACAAAGAATGGGAGGTTGTTGATGAAAAGGCACTAAGAACAATATGACTTTGCCTGGAAGCATTGGTGGCCTTTAACATTTCAAAATAAAAGACAATAGAGGATGTGATAAAGGCATTGGATAGAGTGTATGAAAAACCCTCAACCTCCAACAAGGTATTTCTTATGAGGCATTTATTTAATATGTAGATGTCAAAAGGTGGATCTATTATTGATCATTTAAATGAATTGAACATGGTCTCAAATTAGTTAATATCTATAGGATTAAACTTTGATGATGAATTTAGGTCTCTTTTGATTATATGGTCATTGTCAGAAAGCTGGAATGGCTTGGTCATGGCTGTGATTAATTTTGTCTCTGGTTCAAACACTTTAAAGTTTGATGATGTTATTGGTGTTATTCTTAGCAAGAAAATGTGATGGAAAAACAAAGGTGAGAGATAAGGTATTAATTTGAATATGGATAATAGGGGAAGACAAAAAGATAGAAGAAAGGGCCTATGGAATCGTTGGAAGTCTAAGAAAGGTAGATCCAAAAGATTGTTGGTCTTGAAAAGGAAAATAAGGAGATGAACAAAAAGATAAAAATTAGGAAGCAAATGTAGTAGGTGATGTGTTTCAATATGTTTTAATCCTTTTATTATATAATATTAATGATTCTTAGATGTTAGATTCAGGGGCTTCATTTCATGCTACACCCCATAAGAAATATTTTCAATACTATGTTCAAGGTGATTTTGGACATGTTTATTTGGGTGATGGTGAACCTTGTAAAATTATTGGAAAGGATAAGATATAGATAAAATTATATAATGGAAATAAATGGTTGCTTAAAGAGGTGAGGCATGTTCCTAAAATGAGAAGAAATCTAATTCAAACTTCCACTCAAAGAATTTGTTACTAGATTTGAATGAGGTGGATTTGGATTTATATGAGTATAGTGTGTATGGAAAATAAAAGAGAGTCAAATTTCTCAGATCTGGAAAGACAAATAAGGATTAAAATTTAGAGATTTTACATACAGATGTATGATGAGTGGCTCATGTATCATCCCTTGGTGTCTCTTCTTATTATGTTACTTTTATTGATGATGCAACTAGAAAAACTTGGGTTTACTGCATATGAAAAAATTTGATGTTTTTGATACTTTTAATAAATGGAATGCTTTGGTTGAGAATGAGACAAAAAATAAGTTGAAGTGTGTCAGATCAGACAATGGAGGTGAACATTATACCAATGAGTTTGATAATTACTATTCATCCCATGGGATTCATAGAAAGAAGATGGTTCCAAGAACACCAAAATAAATTGGTGTGTCAGAAAGGATGAATAAGACAATCATGGAGCATGCATGTAACATAAGATTACATGCAGGGTTACCCTTGCAATTTTGGGTTGATGTTGTGGATACTATTGTTTACTTAATAAATAGAGGGCCTTTAAGTCCTTTCGGTGGTGTCATTCCATGGAAAGCATGTATAGGTAAAAAGGTAGACTATTCTTTTTTAAAGACTTTCGGTTGTGAAGCATTTGTCCATATTGATAAAGAAAATAGAACTATGCTTGAATTAAAATCCAAGAAATGTACTTTTATGGAATATGGAATTAATGATTTTGGTTATTGTTTATGGGATTTTGAAAATTACAAAATCATTAGGAGTAGAGATGTGATCTCTAATGATAAGGTCATGTACAAAGATCAATTGTAGGGAAAGAAACAAGAAAATCCAAATACAAAATATGTAGTACTTGATGAAATCATTGAAAATGAAATTATAAAAGTTCTAGAAAATTAGAATCTGTAACAAAAATAATAAAAATTACCTCAAAATCCTGAAAGTGTAGTTAGAAGATTTACCATAGTAAGTAGACTCACTAAATGATACTCTCCTTCATTTTATTATTTATTGTTGATTGATCGTGGTGAGCCAAAACTCTGTGAAGAAGTAATGTAGGTAGAAACCAGAAAGAAGTGGGAGTAAGGCATGAAAGAGGATATAGACTCCTTGGTACATAACCAAACTTGGGATTTGGTGTATTTTTATATAGGTAAAAAAGAATTGTAGAATAAATGGGTTTATAGGTTGAAGGAAGAAGATGGAGGCAAAAAGAGGCACAAGGACAGACTTGTTGTAAATGGGTTTGCACAAAAAAAATGTATACATTTTGATGAAATATTTTCTCTAGTTGTTAAAATAACATCCATAAAAACTATTTTAATTTTGGTAGCAGTAGAATATTTGCACTTTGAACAGTTAGATGTGAAGACTACTTTCTTTCATGGTGACTTGGAAGATGAAATATATATGGAGCAACCATAGGGATATTAAGTAAAAGGTAAGGAGAAAAGGGTGTGCAAGTTGAAGAAGAGTTTGTATGACCTAAAGCAATCTCCAAGGTAGTGGTATTTAAAATTTAACGTGTTTATGATAGAACAAGGTTATAGTAGATGTCATTTTCACCATTGTGTTTATTTTAAAAGATTAGATAATGAAAGCTATATTATCTTGTTATTGTATGTAGATGACATGCTTGTTGTATGATCTAACATGCATGATATAAATTAACTCAAAAGAAAACTATAAAATTCATTTACAATGAAGGATTTAGGTGCTGCAAAGCAAATCCTTGGTATGACAATAACAAGAGACATGAAAAATGTAAAATTGACATTGTCTCAAGAAGAGTACATCAAGAAGGTGTTAGTTAGGCTCAATATGCAAGATGCAAAACTAGTGAGTACACCTTTGGGAGGGTAATTCAAATTAATCAAGGAATAGGGTCCTAAAATGTAGGAAGAAATCAATTACATGTCTAAAGTGCCCTATGATTCAATGATTAGAATTTTAATATATGTTATGGTGTGCATGAGACTAGACATTACTTATGTAATGGGAGTTGTCAAAAAGTTTATGAATAATAAAGGAAAAGAGAACTGGGATGCAGTTAAGTGGATTCTCAGGTAGTTGAGAGGGACCACTGATAGATAGTTGGGTTATGAAGGGTTAGATGCTACCTTACAAGGATATGTTGATGCATACATGGCTGGAGATTTAGATGACAAGAGGAGCACCGAAGCTTATGTATTCACTATTGGTGACACAATAATTGGTTAGATTTCAAAATTGCAGAAGATAATTGTTTTGTCAACTAGATATGTAGAGTATGTTGTAGTTATAGAAGCAAGTAAGGAGATGAAATGGATGCAATAGTTCATGGAAGAGGTAAGGTAGAATTAATAAGATTACAGGTTGTATATTTATATCTAGAGTGTGATTAATTTAGCAAATAAATTAGCATTCCACTCAAGATCCAAATATATACAACTTAGGTATCACTTCATTCATTCAATTTTGGAGGATGGTCAACTGAAGTTGGAAAAAATCCATATGAGTCAGAATCCTACAGATATGCTAAAAAAGGTAGTCAAAAAAGAGACTATGGAGAGTTTTTTAGATTCAATAGGACTCCAAGCATAACAAGGAAGATGAGAAACATGTCAAGGTCAAAGTTCAAAGAAAATTCTAAGGAAGAGTTGTAGTGGTGGAGTTGTAGCAGTCAGTCTCCAAGTGGGAGATTGTTAGATGATGGAGCATGATCTTATTAGAATGCCCAGTACCCAATATGGGGGTGTGGGGGGGGGGCTTTCCCCTCCACTATGTTCATCACCATAGTGAGGGTTAAAGGGCAACACCCTTGAAGCAAAAAATTTGTGAAAAATGCATTGTAAAATATTATAATTTCTTAGTAAATCTGAACCGTTCAGTATTAGGTCATATATGATGGAAAAAATTATGTTGGTGAATTTTTGACCTAATATGTAACCCTCCTTTGATATGAGAGGAATTTTAATCATGGTGGTGTACTGTGTGTTAGTGAAGAGGAGATTACAATGGATGTACTGCATGTTTATCCCTTCATTATTGGACTAACTAAGAGAAGAACTGGGTGTTTCTGTGTGGACATAGCCCATACTGGGTGAACCACATTAAATATGTGTCTCTTTTGTATTGTATTTTTTTGCAATTTATTTCCATCTTTATTTCATTAATATTGATCTTCATTATATATTCCTAACACATAAATCTCATAAGATATAATTATTGTAGTCAATCTCTAGATGAGAGGTGAATTAAAACAAATCAAAGGTTTAATTCATCACCAAATGAAGATGAATATTTAAAATTTATAAAGGTTTAACTTTTTGATGACCATTGTTTTTCATTGTGAATATTAAAAAAATTCAAAGAATTTTTAATTCATCACCAGATGAGAGGTGAATATTATAAATTTAAAAAGAATGTTTAATTCATTGATGATTATTTTTATTAGTAGATGTGATCTCAAACTTTCATCCATGTAGAGTGGCATAATGGTGATACTTGATGCTATACCAATGGGATATGGATAATATTTAATTATAAAATAAAATAAAATTTTAATCCATGTTAATGCACATGCATGTATTTGAGCATATTATAAAATGGATGGTTTATTTCTCGTATCTTTTGTATCTAAGCTCCGATTTCAACTTTAATTAAACCATTAGAAATCTTGTTGAAAGGGATATGCATTGGTTATGAATTGGGAAGGAATTGACATAGAATCAAAAATTTATGCATTTTTTTTATTGCTTTCATATGCTTCGAAGGGGAAATGTTGATGCACATGTCATATAAGTTGTTATAGATTAAGTGGTATTCATACAATGATAATTATTATCAAATGATGAATTTTTAATATGCCCTAACATTTTACCATTATGAATTTAAAAGTGTGAAATGTCCCATGCCCATAATGAAAAATAGATGCCCAAGGACTTGAGTGATGATCTATATGCCCTCTATAGACACCCAAATTTGGCACAAGCCTTGTATTACAATATCTTTTAGTTACTTTTCTTGTATGGGTCTCTAGATAACAAATATGTATTTAGTGGTGCATGTATTTTATGTTTTATATTTTAATTGTTGGCTTTCTATTACCTTGTCATCCCATTTTTATGTCCATGTTACTTAAGTCATGCTTTAAAATTAGATATATCTAACCCTTTTTACTATTTTTGAGGTTGTTATTATCCCAGGTCAGTTTTGACTCCTATGGTCAAGATCAACTATCAATCTTGACCCATTCCATGTTGAGCATTAACATTGATTGCTGAGTTTTGGCAATGATGTTGTCATTGATGTCAAAGGTTCTTGTGAAAGTACATGGTCAAGTAAGCTTTGAGGTATGTGTATGATGAGTTCTTATGCCAGCATATTGAGTGTTGTTGTTATGAGAGACATTATAATCATGGTGAATGAGGTTGATGTCAAGTAATTATTTTGAGATTGATGTCTAGGTGAGAGCAAGGCCAGTTTAATTAATAGTGAGTTATGTCAAGGCACATAAGACTGTTGCATTGATGAGAATTATCATAAGTGGTGTGAGCATGGAAGACATAGGTCAAGGTGTCTAAGGTGTTTAGGTGCATTGAAGGCTTGAGTCTAGTCATGGCAAAGATAAGTATGAGAGCAATTACATGAGTGTGTTATGGGTGTTCTTATATCATCTTGAGTGATATATTCAAGATGAGATTGTTGATAATTGTCTTCTCTATTTATTAGTGATCAAGATTGATATCAAAGAACATCTTATGAAGATGCATATTGCATAAGGTGGATGTCAAAGATGAATAGATATAGTTGGTAATGACTAGGTACATGGAATAGTTGTCATGAGTGAGGTCATTCATGAAAGAAAGAGTGTTTCCATGAGTGTTTCCATGACAGAGAAGTGTGTGGTCATGAGATAAAAGAGTGTTGTTGGCAGTGTGAATTATGACAAGGTGATTAAGTACATATTGACAGTATGTGATGTGACCAAGTCATTTTTTAAAGAGAGAATTTGAAGACAACTAATGTCTCAAATCATTGGTACAAGTCAAGCATGGAAGGCATAGTGCATATTAAGCATAGTCATGTCAATGAAGAGGTATGTGCATGGTGAGCATAAAGACATATGTGTAGAGGTATGACATTATTTTAGGAGCATTTAAGGCATGTAATCAAGGTATAGAGGCATAAAAAAGAGCTTTAAGGTGAGCTTACAGGGGTAAAACCTTCAGTCCAAGTCTACAACTAGACAAGTCCTAGACCTTGCCTGGTCTAATGAGGTATCATGATATGTTGTCAAGGCATGTGAAGGATGCATGGAAGTGTTTAAGCATGAGAGAGGTTGTATGACATGATAGTGATATGTTGATCATGACAGTGAGGTGTTGAAAGCATGAAAAGAGGCATGAAGATCAAGTGTTTGAGTAGCTTAAGACTAGTCATGGCATGTAAAGTCCTTGTGATAAGGTATGAGTATGGTGACTTGATGATATGGATGCATAGAGGTATGATAGGTTGTATGATGTTGTTTTAGAATGTTTATGAGGTGTAAAGTTCATTGATAGTGGCATGAAGGTGTGTTTATAGGTGTAATGTAACATGAAGACCATGATGTAGAGAGAAAGTGTGGCCTAATAGGGTATGAGGTTCTGATTCCAAGGTAAGTATGGATAGGTGAGTATTTTCATAAGTGTGTCATGTTTTTTAAATTATTTTGACCAAGTTTTAGGTCATGTTTTTTAGGAAAATTTAGGAAAATGTGTTTGGAGTCTCTCACATGCACAGAATGAAGGGTTGTCTACCTGAAGAGGTTTTTATTGTGCTCATTGGCTCATCAAACCTATGTATAGGAACATAAGATATTCATGGTATATGGTTAATGGTATTATATTAAAATTATATGTATTTTTTTTGGATTGAATGACTATGATTTATGAACAATTGTTAAGAATGGAAACAGGTTTAAACCCTCTTAGAACCCTAATAAGGACCTAATGTTGAAGATGTTGATAAAAAGTTACTAGAATGCATTTTTATGTTTATTTTAGATATTTAATGTTGTACTCAACTCTCCCAGAAACCTCTAGGTGTGCTTGAGTTGTCAGGTGTGTGAGTAGACCCTATAAAAATGTGCACATTTCTCAAAAAATTATTGTAGCAATCTAAGTTTACCAAGTCAAATTATGAAAATGGATGGAATATTAAGTTTTAGACTTTTTTTTCATGTACATTAAGGTTTAAGGATAGGTTATATCCCTAAATTATGATAAACTGGTCATCTAAGTTAGCGAGTCGCTAACAAGCCTAATGGTGGAAATAGTGAGAAATACAGGTAGCAGTGAGAAGTTGATTAGGGATGTGTTGTCATGAAATGGTGATGAACCCAAGTGAATTTAAATGTTTATTAGTAATTTTAATACATTTTCATGTTTGGTATAATTTTTGGAGGTCATTGGTTATAGTAAAAAAGTTACTCACAAGTTGACTTGTCTGGTTCAAATGAGATAATGAGATATAAGGTTATGAGATTGGTTTGCAAGACCAATATTGCCATTTAACCATATTATATTTATATATAATAATGGTATAATTATATATTAGGATAATATACATTCATCATAATTCATTATATATGTTGGAGGTCTGAGTCACCAGGACTGGTCTTTGAGGAAAATTGGTAATTCTGAGTGAGCAAGTTGTAGGAGTGTTTTTAAGTCATTTTGCCCTGTGTAATGGAGTATAATTAACTTGGTGAATTTTTTTAGGTATTTTATATTATTTTAATATGATTTATTTTTATGTTTGTGTGGCTAAACATTTTGTTATCTTCAGTTGTTCAAGATAGATCTTTCTATGTGTGAATGTCTAATGTAAACAGTACTAATGGTGTGCTTTAAGTGGTGATTGGAGATAAAAAGTGTCATGGAAATAATATAATATTATTAAGGGTATATTTGAGTGGAATATTAATATTTCCTTCTGTGTATGAAGTTTGAAAATTTTCCAAGGAGATTAAAGGTTAACGTGTACTAATGAAGGCCTAATTGAATTAGGTCTCCTTAAGGCCTAAAGAAGGATTTGGTCCATTTGAGCTATGACCGACCTAATGTAATGATTTATTTATGTTTTTGGAATTTATTAAGGCCTATTTTTTTTAATATATAAGTTTTAAAGTGTGAGTGTCTTACTGATAGGTGTATGATCAAGAGCCTAGTATAAGAACAAAGCTTAATAGGCTTAATTGGCTAGTTAGATATGGTGTGAGTAAAAAGTAAAGGATATATCACTTTGAAGAGATCAAAGAGGTATTTTAGATCATAATAAGAGTGTATAAAAAATATAATTAAGATATTATAAGGGTAATATAGATGAATATCATGGTCATATGACCTAATTTGTCTTAAAGAGACCTAGTTGAGCAAAGGAACCTAGAAGGCAATTTGAGAGGGATAGAAGAGTGTGAAGACATAAATAAGGTTATAATCATATATTAGATGAAAAAAATGTGTTATTAAGTTTATAAAATTAATTAGGTGTGTGATTTGGTGCTGAGTCATCTAACGGGGTTGGTGCCTCCTTGTAAGTGGGTGCTTGTTAAAGCCTAGTCAAAGTGGTTGCTTAGCTAGTTGGGGTTGGTGCTTCACTAAATCTTGGTTTTTGTATTATAGGACTATAATCTATTTTTAGATATCAGTGGGTTTTATTCCCCTTGAGGGTTTCCCATGTATATGATGTTTTATCTTATTTCATATTCTTGTATGGTTTTTTATGGTTGATAGATGTTCATATTTGTATGAATGGTTGATATATGCTTAAATAAAATTAAATGAATGTTTTGATGACACTGATTCACCCCTCCCCCCAAGTGATTTTTATTCCAACATTATAGTCAATCTTGACCCTTGATCATTTAAATTATTTTATGGATATATTTCCTTTTATAGATGTTGTTTTGATCCTTTTGATTTTCTTTTGGGTATGTTGAAGTGTGCCACTAGGTTTTAATTTAATTTCAAAAAATTTATTATATATATATATATATATATATTTGCTAGGAAATATTGAGGTACAAGAATTCTTACATTACAAGAGCTATACAAATGTTACATATTACTTATATTGAATCAATATAACTACATCTGAACTATTTTTGTTAGGTTGTGGAGCTAAAAGCTTCACTGATGCAGACACAGAGAAGGCCATTAGAGGAGTTGCTGAAGGTTGCTAAGTGTCAGAGCAACCGGCGTCGGTCTGATCAACCGACGTCAGTAGGACAGTGAAAGAGAAGCAACCAACGTCGGTCAGGGATCGGCCGGCGTCGGTCACCTCCAGGTAGACAGGGACCGACATCGGTCACCTATGTGGTTCGACTGCGAGTTTATTACGGGGAGTTAGCTAATGAACTAAGTGTTTGCATGATGAGTGCTAATTTTAGACTCATAGTTGCGGATCTAATTATTGTAATTATATGTCTAATTATTGTTTGGATGAGTTCTATATAATAGACTCATGGTTGTATTGTAAATTAGTGCTAGGGAGTAAGAGAGCTTAATTATAAGCTCTTTCAGTGTGTTAGGTAGAGCAATGGTGCGTTCCTCCTAGTGCCACAATACCAGTTATGTTGGTGCTAGATTGGAGAGTCAGCTAGATTCTTCATGTATGTATGATCTTGGTGAGCATGGCTACGATAGGAGATCTACATGGTAAGTAAGATCGTTGATCTATAGGTGTGTGTGTGTGCAAGGTCAAGGTTCACAGGTGTGCAAAACTAGTATTGATCTGTAGGTTGGAGATCAGATAGGACAACAACACAACAGAGAGCAGAATTAGGCAAGATCTACTTGGAGTACGGTGTGTACTCATTGGTATGTACGTAGAGTACATGGAGAGCTAAGAGGAAGGCAAGGGAGTTCCTTCCATAAGTATGGTCTATTAAATTGCAGGTTGTTGCAGGTTCATGGGAGATCTACTTGAAGTACTTTGAGTACTTGTGGAGTGCGTGGAGCACTTGTGGAGTGCGTGGAGCACAGGTGCAAGGTGAACACCAACTCTGTGTTTGAGTTGGGTGTTGGGACCTAGTAGAGAGAGCTTTGAGGAGAGAATTACTATTCACTTGAGGTGTGGGAAACCTCTGTAAGGTGGTGGAGAAGAAGTGGCATCTTCTTTATTGTATTCTTTTCTATAAAAGTGTTAATACAAGTTGTGTATTGTCTCTCATATCATGTGTTATTTTGAATTCTAGTTACTTGTGATTCTGGTTAATTTCCGCATATTAAGTTGCTTGGTTTGATAATCATATCATGCTCTTTTGGTGGAGCAAGATCCTAACAAGTGGTATCAGAGCTTTTGGTTGGGATACTAACAGATTGGTTTAGATCTGGGTAGTGTGTTTTGATCACAAGTCACTCTCAGGGGTTTCTGATTGAGTGGGAGCAGAGCAATGGCAGATGAAAGTAAGCTAAGAATGGAGGAGTTGAAAAGCACAGATGGTCACTTAAGGTCCCATGGAAAGAAAGAGCAGGTAAAAGAATATTGTTGGTTTATGGAAGATCAGCATGAAGAAACTGAAGAAGCAGATGTTGCAGGTGATGTTGCACAGGATGCTCTAGGAGGTTTCTTGGATAAAGTTGAATCTTGGATAAAAGATTCAGTTGCCTCTTTCCATGCAGCCCCAGGTAGAGGAGCTGGTAAGCCTTGCCAAAGAATTGGCAAAGGGAAAGTGAAGCTGAAATTGCAGGCGGCCAACACACAGGTGTTGATGAAGGTCATGCAGATCCCAGGTTTAGAGATATGGCTAATTTCTTCAGAAAGATTGGGTGATGAGAGATGCACAAGAACTCTCACAGCGGGTGCACTTGAATTAGCTAGTGGTAAGAAAATAGGTACCCTTTATCTACTTGTTTATATTATTGATTCTTCTTCTGTTGCAGAGACGTGGCTTCATAGGCTTGGTCACATGAGCAGGAAGGAGATGCATGTTCTTAAGCGAAAGACAAATATATTTGACAGGGTTAAGAACTGGAAAGCCTTGGTGTTCTTGGAGGAGATGGTGGACAAAAACCAGTGGATGGTGCTGGATACTTCTGAGCAGAGCAGTTTGGACATGGATTTTGATTCAAAGGAGCTCACGATAAAAAGTCATCACTCACAGGTGAACACAGATACCGACATCGATCAGGAAGAATCGACGTCGAACAGACAGGTGCCGATGTCGGTCATGTGCAAACCAAAGCTGGTGATGTCGTGCAGGGTAAGACCGACGTCGGTCAGAAGGACCGATGTCAGCAGTATGTAAGACCGACATCGGTCAGGATGAATGACGTCGGCAATAGGGACACCGACGTTAGCAGGTTGGTAGTTAGGGACAGACGCATGGGAACCGACATCAGTCAGATGCAGACTGTGGAGTGACTGAGGTCGGTCACTGTAACGGATTTTGGGTGGACAACATGCTGTCAAGGAGTCTCAAACACCCATATGGAGGATTGAAGACGTAAGTAGGACCTCAAATTTGTTGTTCCTCTTCTTTATACTCATTGCTGATTATAGAGCAGGAAGGATCCAGGAAACAGGTGGGAGCATGGCAGGGATATGATGCAGAACCAAACAAGAGTTTTGGTAGGGTTGCCAGCTGGTGCAAAAGCACAGAGACGAATGGATTCCTTAGTTGAAGAATAGAGAGAATGGACACGTGAGATGGAAGGCCAGGCATATGGTCTTAAGGAAGCTATAGGACAGTGGGACAGGACTGACAGGTGGTACCAGGTGGATGACAAAGTAGGGCTTTAGTCAATGTCAGTATAACCATTGTGTTTGACTTACCAGGTGGATGATGAGTCGCGACATCATTCTATTACTGTATATGGATGGTATATTTGCTAGCAGGGTTTGTACATACAGGGTTTTACTGAGCTAAGGGTAAGATTAGTTCAGTGGCATGTCAGGAGGAGTTTGGAGCAGCAAAATTCTTTGACATGGGAGACATGGAGATCATAGGTAGATTTTGTCTCCAGTGGGAGCTGATGTGAATCAGGTGTTGGTGAGGTTCAGGATGTAGAGCCAGAGCACACTAAGGGCTAGACAGGTACAGTGTTTGAAATCACATGAGGTCTGGTATAGACCTGAGTATTCCCATGCAGTGGGAGTTGTCAGAGAGTTAGGAGCCAATTTGGGGAAGTGGGTTCTTAGGTATTTGAGAGGGACCAGCAGCAGGGATTCATGCTACGCATGGTTAGGACTTCACTACATGTGTTTGTAGGTTCGGATGTGGCAGGGTACTCGGATGACAAGAGGTGCACCATGGGATGTGTGGTGGTTAGTCTTCAAGTGGGAGCTTGAAGAGGGATACAAACCAGGAAATAGATTAGACAGAGTACAGGTACAGGTACAGTGCAGTTGTTTATCTCCAAGTGGGAGATTGTTAGGTTGTGGAGCTAAAAGCTTCACTGATGCAGACATAGAGAAGGCCATTGGAGGAGTTGCTGAAGGTTGCTAAGTGTCAGAGCAACCGGCGTCGATCTGATCAGTCAACGTCGGTAGGACAGTGAAAGAGAAGCAACCGACGTCGGTCAGGGATCGGCCAGCGTCAGTCACCTCTAGGTAGACAGGGACCGATGTCGGTCACCTGTGTGGTTCGACTGTGAGTTTATTACGGGTAGTTAGCTAACGAACCAAGTGTTTGCATGATGAGTGCTAATTTTAGACTCATAGTTGCGGATCTCATTATTGTAATTAGATGTCTAATTATTGTTTGGATGAGTTCTATATAATAGACTCATTGTTGTATTGTAAATTAGTGCTAGGGAGTAAGAGAGCATAATTATAAGCTCCTTCAGTGTGTGAGGTAGAGCAATGGTGTGTTCCTCCTAGTGCCACAGTACCAGTTGTGTTGGTGCTAGATTGGAGAGTCAGCTGGATTCTTCATGTATGTATGATCTTGGTGAGCATGGCTACGATAGGAGATCTACATGGTAAGTAAGATCATTGATCTGCAGGTGTGTGTGTGTGCAAGGTCAAGGTTCACAGGTGTGCAGAACCAGTATTGATTTGTAGGTTGGAGATCAGATAGGACAGCAACACAACAGAGAGCAAAATTAGGCAGGATCTACTTGGAGTACGGTGTGTACTCATTGGTATGTACGTAGAGTACATGGAGAGCTAAGAGGAAGGCAACGGAGTTCCTTTCATAAGTATGGTCTGTTGAATTGCAGGTTGTTGCAGGTTCATGGGAGATCTACTTGAAGTACTTTGAGTACTTGTGGAGTGCGTGGAGCACTTGTGGAGTGCGTGGAGCACAAGTGCAAGGTGAACACCAACTCTGTGTTTGAGTTGGGTGTTGGGACCTAGTAGAGAGAGCTTTGAGGAGAGAATTACTATTCACTTGAGGTGTGGGAAACCTCTGTAAGGTGGTGGAGAAGAAGTGGCATCTTCTTTATTGTATTCTTTTCTGTAAAAGTGTTAATACAAGTTGTGTATTGTCTCTCATATCATGTGTTATTTTGAATTCTAGTTACTTGTGATTCTGGTTAATTTCTGCATATTAAGTTGCTTGGTTTGGTAATCATATCGTGCTCTTTTGGTGGAGCAAGATCCTGACAATTTTTTCATTTTGCATGTTTGTTCCAAGGGTAAAATAGGACAAATATCATAAAGGATTTCATCTATAATAACACATATACACATTAGTGGCATAACTAAATTTGATTTTTATCCCTCTTCAAAGCATTAGTAATGTAGTGCATTTTTTGGTGTTTCAACGGGGATTGACCAAGGTCAATCCAACTCAATCCCTTTCACCTAATTCCCCCATCCTCCCCATTTGATGTCTCAAATTTTTGTCTAGAAACCCAGGGCTTGATATTTTAGGTGGATGCACAAATGTTTAAAAGATTAAAAAGGTATAAAATGGCATTGTGGACATAGGCAAAGTATCACAAAATTGCACTTGTAGGGTTAAGATTGACTATCGCAAGTCAAGATTGACAATTAATATTGTTTGATAACATTTGATATCAACTAGAATATACATAATAGCCAATTTATTAAATTAATGGAATATATTCATTCCTAAACATCATCAAATTGGAAAATGGGCCTGTACAAATTTGGGAAGTGCGATAAATAAGATAATCCTTCTCTATCATTTGTAATTTTTTATTATGACATTATAATTTGAATTTTTGAATCATATTTATAGATCTGTATTTTTTGTATAGTCTACCAACCTATAGTTATATTTTATTCTATAAGTTTTTATCTAATTAAAGAGTGTTTATTTCATTAATCCAATTTTATATAAAACATATTGGTGAACCCATATATTTTATTTGAGCATTACTTATAATTTTTTGTCTTAGGGTTTCAAATAAATTCCTAAATATTTGACACTTCCTTTCCACCTTAGATTTAACATTTGACACTACAAGAATTTTATTTCAACCTTAAATACAATATCTGACATTAAAATCACTTTCTTTTCACCTTATATTTTAGGGGAATTTACTAGTTTCCATACACAAATTCTCTTTAGGGTTTATTCCTTCCATCAACTATTTCTTCCAATTTTTTATTTATTCATGGGGTAGTGTGTATTGGTAATAGGTCTTCTCCTCTTAATTATTTCCATCCTAGGTTTCATTAACTTTAAAGTGTCTAGCTCCACTAAGGACCCTAAAAGTCCCCATCCTTTAGATTTTCTATTTTTTATGATGATCATTATGTAATTAACAATGATCATTATTTACATGAAGAATATGATTCTGAATGCAATTATTATTATTATTATTATTATTATTATTATTATTAAGAATCATTTAGTGAATAAGAGGATAAATATAGTACTTCAGAAATAGAAGAGCCTAGTTCCCCTAATTTTTCTTTAGACTCTTCTCTTAATCATGCATTAGAACTAGTGGAACATAATAATAATGCACATATTCCCATTCCTCACATGTTGCATGAGAAACAATCTAAATAATATTTATTTGAGAATACACCTCAATTATCACTATAGTTTGATATTATACTTCATCGCATTAAGTATTATAATAAAAATAAATAATGCATAAATCAAAGTTATGGCAACACTATTCCCAAATGTATAAATTATTCCCATGATGTAAATGATATAAAAATATAAAGTGATCGATCATCTTATTCTTTTTCTAGATAATGTAAATGTTATAAAAAAAGAATGTGATTCTCCTTTTCTATCTCTAGAGAATGCAAATAATACAAAATTAAAATTTAATTCTCTTTTTATCACTCTATACAATGCAAATGATTCAAAAATAGAGTTTGATTCTCCTTTTCTCTCTCTAGATAATGCAAATGATAAAATAAATAGAATATGATTCTTACTTTCTCTATTTAGAAACATGTGTTTCACATTCTCATTATCTAGAAACACAAATATATGTACATGAAAATAATCTTCACTTATTTCCTTTAGGAAAACATTGTGATAGTCAAGTTGTACATGAAAATTTTAGTGACATTCAAATTCAAGCAATTTCTTCTTTCTAAACTTCATGTGATATGAATGATCCAATATGCAATGTTTCTAAATTATTCAGAGATGCTATTTTAGAATGTAATCCTATGAAATGCAATGATAATATTAATGATTCTATTATAATTATGTTTCAAACAGATGGTAATCTACAACCTATGAGTACACCTTTCCAAATTACTAATATGACTATTAGCCATATTGTGTCCATGATACATGCTATAAAAGACCTTCAAAAATAAGTATTGAATCTTAATTTGCAACTTTGATCATGTCATGTTAATATTAATTATAATATCATTAATTACCAATATCTTACCCAAATTGTATTTGACTATCCATACCCAAAATATTTAATCTGCCTATGATTCATTTATTTCATGGTTGTGGAGATCCTGATAACCATTTAACATAATATGTATGCTCTTTTGGTCATTGGGCCAAGGATGGATGTATATTATTAAAATATTTCCATAGGAGTCTAACAAGAGATTCTTGGGATTGGTTCTATATTCTCCCTAATGTTTCTTTACCTACCTTTAAAATATTATAAGACATTCTTATCAAATTATTATAAGCATGGAATTCCTAAATTAACATTGGCATAATTTATAAGGCTTAAATAAAGGTCATGATGAGTGCATTGGAGACTACATTTTACAATTCAAGAATGATTTATACACTTTTAAATATCAACCCTTAGATTTTGAAATATAATTTATATTTAATAAGGGTCTTAATTCCCCACTTAGAGAAAGAGCATTATATAATCTTTACACTTATTTTGAAAAATGATATATGTATGTGCACCACTATGCATATGAACTAGATGGTAATAATACAAGTGAATAAAAAGCACCTTCTCTAAAGCAACAAACTACCCCTCAAAATTTGTAATTCAATTCATTTTTTCTAAATAAAAGAGCATTTCCAAAAGCTCCTACAATGAGAAAGAATTGACAAAAGAGGTTTTCACCAACATGGTTGACAAGAAAGCGTATATTATTTATCCTTAAAAAAGCTCATAGATAAAGAAAATTCATTAAAGGTTTGACAAAGGGGAAAGAATTAGTTTATAGGGTGATACCTATAACAAAGGTATCTACTTATGATAAGAGGCAATCACTTAAGTTTGATCACTTTAGAGATCGACCACACTATATTTTACATACATTATTAGATAAGATGATGATTAATCTTCCTCTAAATTACTATCATCCACCTCATAAGTTTTATAAGATAAAGGTTAAACCTTTTTTTTACTTACCATGTTATTAATGGACATCATGATAATTATTTATATGCTTTCTAACAAAAATTTACTCAACTTGTTGATAGAGGAGTTATCACATTTGATAGTAAGACAATAAGGTATTCCTCTCCCACTTATTCTAGTAATTAATATAGGAATACTGAGACATCCATAAACATTCATACCAATAAATAAATGGTCTATTAGCCTTTGAATAAATAAAACACTAGAATAAGTCCTTCTATTTCGCATGCTACTACAACTAAATTATCCCAAGATATTCTTAGTTGGGAACTAATGGTCATTCAAGATCTCGATAGAGGTGATACTAAAAAAGGCTTGGTCATTGACATTTAATAATAACATGGTAAAAGTTTTTTTATATCCTTCCCAAAAAATATATGGAATTAAAAAATGAATCAAGTATATATGGAACAACTAAAATTTTAAGTCAATAAAGTATTACAGAAGTAAGAATCAAAACCATTTTGAATTTTTTAATAATAGATTTTCCAACTAGATTATAGTGACTTTATTTTTCCAAATGGTTTTGAGTAACATTATCACATAATATATACTGACAAACATGAATGCTAATATAAAAATAACATTATAAGTGCATCATATATACATATTTTGGTGATATTCTATTCAAAATAATTAAATCATGAAAATCATAAATGCATAAATTTAAACATATAACACACTCATTAAAAAGACAACATATGAGAAAATATATCATGTGTGTGTATATATTATAAAATCATGTTTATAGTACCATAAATGTCAATCAATGATGGGGGCACCCTCCCAATCTGAACTATCTAAACTAATTATCCCTCCATCCTATGAATTTGAAGCTCAATCTCTTCTTACTATTCCTCGTGATCGAGATTGTGACCTCTATCATTGGATACAAATCTCAATAACTCCTATTTAAACCATGACATGTGTATTCTCTAACTGCAAAGTAAAATATCATTCAAGTAAATCCCTCAATACATTAAAATCATGAGTAGGTGCAAGCTGTCTATTGAGCTATACCTAAAAAATAATCTATCTCTATGGTGACTATATTATAAATAACAAAAAAAATTGTACAAAGATCAAACAATTGTGTATGCTCATCGAAAATCTGTCAATCCACTCAACTAGACCACTACCTACTATGTCATAGGAAATTTTTTGTGTCAAAGTATGAATGGCCCCATATAACATAGTAGACTAATATGCATCACCTAAAATATCAATTACATGAGTATATTAAAAATTAAATATAATACTACCAATAATCAAATAAATCAAAATGTAAACACTCATACACATACTCATGCTTAGATATAATAGTAACAATAGTTATAACAATAAGGACATCCACATGATCAACTGGGTTATAGGTTGGGCTATAGGCTATAGTGCATGTGGTGATCCTAATTCATCTCCACTCCAACTATTTCAACCCCCACCATATCCACCTCCTCCATATTCATCCCCTCCACCATTGTAGGGGCACAATATTTGATCACTTGCTATAATTGAAAACAATATAGCCCACATGGTAGTAGTTTACTATTATGGCTATGTTATTATGCATCTTACATCATCACTTTCTACCAATGCAACCATAGGATATTGATCCATTAATTATCAAGGATCTAAGTTATACCTATTGATCCTAGCCTCGTCCAAACTTTGATAGTAGCCTTAATACTTCTTATCAATGGGTAAGGTACTAGGGGTACATCTTGAGTCAATCCAAACTATCATATAAAATGCTCATGTTGAACTCTCTTAACCACACCACACCATGGAATCGATCATTTATCCACATATTAAGTCATATGCACCAAAAATATTTATCATCCTTTGGCCAACTCCCAAATCCCATATACGACCACCATTGAATCATTGCTAGAGTCAATCTCTCCAAAATAACTTTATACTCCATGCTGATAAATCCCTTCCATCATGGTAATACCTAAAAAGATTAAAATACATTGAGATACACCATAGTGATATGATCATATGCCCATATATGTAATAACGTGGATGATTTTATACCACCAAAATGCACCTCTAGAGTAAATATATAAAAATCTTGATATGACTGGTCTAACATGCTATGCCCCCAAGAATATTTGGTGTGACCCCCCTTAATATAAAAATAATATAATACATAAAATAAGAGGTCATAATGGCTACTTCATCAAATAATATAAATGATGAAAGTATACAACATTTAAATTTTTACAATTATTGAACATTTGATCATATAATCTGCTTAAGTAAAATAGTACCACCCTGATCAACACCCTGTCATTGACCTAGTGTGTATCTATGGGCCCACCACATGTATTATAAACCCTTATCCATCACAATGGTTCTCTATTTAAAAATTAGAAACTATAAGATATGCCATACATCCTCTAGTGTGACAATCATCTTACCCATTGGTAACTGAAAAATACAAGTACCTCGATTCCACCTCTCAACCAAAGTTGTCATCAAGTGCATGTTAAAATGAACTTGGTCTAATCAACCAACATGTGACAAACCCACCTCCTCTTGTATATGACAATTTGAAAAGTATAACCCAAGCTCCACTAATGTACTCATATTTCATCCTCCTCAAAACTCACATGCATGTAAATCATGCTACAAAATAAGAAACACAAACAAAGTCATATCAGTTTTGGATCAAACTAAATGCAATAAACATGCATAAATATTTTTTAAAAGTATTAAAATTAAAATGGATGAAACTGACTCAAATGGTTAGGGATATCAAATAATAACATTGAATATTAGATATTAATGTCCCATTTAAGATAATATCATCTAAAACTTGACAAGATTGGCCCAACATGTCAAAATCATTGACTTTGCATTATGGGGTTTAAAAATTTCCAACAAAAATAAAAAACTCATAGAAATATAATTTAAAACATGAAATTTTATTACAAAAATGAGATTTTTTTATACATATTATCTCATCCACCATTTTTTCCTGTAAGATATTCTACAAATGCTTAAACCAATTTAGAAATGCATCTCGTCGTCTAGGGATGTTGGAAACTCATATCTTAGTTCACACAATGCAACAAAGAAAATGAAATTACAAAAATATTTTTAATCCTACCATTAATATGATTTAAATTTTTACATTATTATTTATTATGCCTATTGTGAAATTAATTCAATTATTGATCAACAAATTTTTTGAGTCATATCTTGAGTAATATTTATTGAAAATACATCCCATCCATTGCATTGGGACACACATGACACATCATAACACAACTTGGTCACCAATGTCAACTTCAAAAAAATTGTCAAATTTTATACATTATAAAAATTAATACATACGTGAAGGTTTTAAAAGTATGGAAGGAGTGCAAATTAGCTCTCATTTAATTTGAAAATTTATCTATATATCATCCAATTTACCTTAGAATTACTAGTTTTTTATCTAGTAGTGTTGTAAGTGTGATTGATGACAAACTATACACCAAATAACTTCAAATTAAGATACTAAATCTTGATCGTTTTCCTTTTTAAATGCTTGCAATAAAAAATCAGAGATAAAAATATGAAATTATAATTACCAAGAAGATTAATTACGTCACACTTGTCCACAATAATTTTTAATAAGAAAGATTAAAACTAGTCAATTATAAGTAACTTACATGACAAGTTAATGTTAAATTAAGACATTACTTAAAAAATAATTTAAATATAAATATACTCTATAATAACTGAAATTTGACTCAATAAAACAAGTTTTACTCAATGATAAGAGTAGGTCAACATGCAAGATGCCTTTCTCAACAAGTACGTACAAATGTGTGCACTAGATAATTTAGGCACCCTAAATATTTATAAAGAAATAAATTGAATAAAATAATATTAAATTTAGTTAACTAAACTTTATAAAGTGTACCCCACATATTTGGGATGAATGAATAAATATTTGAACACAGTTAAGTGTACATCAATGAATTGGATTCTAATTGGCAATCTAATTATTTTTAAGGAAGTTCTTAGAAAATATTCAAAATTAACCAAATAATTAATATAGGACAAAACTAAATTAAATAACTCTCATTAAATAATAAAACACTAATAAACCCTATTCTAATATAAATAATCAATTTTCCATATTGGCATCATACTCAACATTCCCCCCTTTGATGCAAAGATGATAAATACCTATGATCTCTTTAAGTCTTCCATGAATCTTCTTCAACAAATCCCTCGGTGAAAATATAATCAAATTCATATTCACTTATAAAACATAATTATTATTTTCAATCCAATGTAAGTGTTGTATATTTAGCTTCAATAAAGTATAATGTATTTGTAGCTTGTTTCTTTGAAGACCATGAAATCAACCCACTTCTCAATGTGAAGCAATAACCTAAAGTTGACTTTTTATCATCAAAATATTATTCCAAATATTAAAATATGTATCTAATTATAAATAATTAAATTTATAATTTAAAATAAATACCATGATTATAAGTACCTCTTACATATCTAAAAAATATTTTTACTCCTTGTAAATGTTTGAGTGACGGATTGCCTATAAATCTAGAAACTAATGAAAGCCCATAATTGATATTAGGTCTTGTCATAGTGAGATACATCAAACCTTCCATTATTATTGTAAAAGTATGAATCAAATAAATAACTCCCATACTATCTCATTATAATTTTATCCACTTTCAATTGGAGTGTCCATGGGATTATAATCTTGAAGATTGCACTTCTTTAACATGTCTTGGGCATATTTGGCTTGACAAATTAATACTTCCTCTTTTTTTTTAATCAAAGTCCATGATAATAAATTAATTAATAATTCAAATATAAATCATCTCAAATTATTATTTCAAATATTCTTTTAAGCTATTAAACATCTCCATAGAGTTACCTATAAAAATTAAGTCATCTACATAGAGATAAACATATAACACATTAGAACTGTATGTAAAGATTTGGTTCATTTTGAATTCTTAAAAAGCCTTGATATAATAACTATCTATAAATTTTTGAGTACCAATATCTTGGATATTTATTCATCTCATAAATATCCTTATTCAAATTATATAGCCAAAACTATTTACCCTTTACCTCAAAACCATGTGGCTGCCCCACATGTACTTAATTCTCAAACACTCCATTTAAGAGTTTAATTTTCACATCCATTTGATATATTTTAAATAATTTATGAGAATTTATAGTAATAATTAGTCTTATAGTATCTTTACATTCCATAGGGGCATAGGTTTCATCATACTCAACCACATATATATGTGCAAACCCTTTTGCAACTAGTCTAGCTTTTAACTTGTCAATTGTACCATCACTCTTGAATTTGGTCTTGTATACCCACTTGGTTCCAATTACATATTTATCAAATTGAGGTTGAATAATATTATATGTATCATTCCTCTCAATTTAATTCATCTAGAATTTTAGAGCATCAACCCATTCTTTCGTTTGATTAGTGTTTGCATAGCTTCTAGGTTCACTAGCCATAGATGACAATGCATTTTCATCATAAGCATCATCAAAAAGATTACTTTATTAATTTTAAATCCTATGATCATCTTCTCATAGTTATGATATAACATTTTATTGGATATGTAGACACTTTGTGATAATTTTAACTAATCAAACTTCTATTCGCACTAGCATCCCTAGCCTTCACTATTCATTACCCCCTAGCCAATTAAGTCATTTCTTTCATAAAAACCTCCAATCCCATAAAATTTGCATCCTATTCCATTATTTAATCAATCAAAATTAATTAAATAATCCTTACCTAATTCTATATATTTTGAATATCCATAATTTGAAAAATCCAAAAAATAAATAATCCCCACATCTTGACATCATCTTCCACCCCCTTCCACTTTCCAAAATTTAATGATGCCATAGGATTAACCTGTCCCCATCATATAAATTTTATAATCCAAAGATCCTTATTTCTAAATTTCATTAATGCCATAGGCTCTGCATGTCCCCATCATCTGAATTTTATAATCCAAATATCCTTCTTTTTACATTGCAATGATGTCACAAGCTCCACCTATCCCCTATCATCTCAATTTTATAATCTAAAGATTCCTATCTCAAAATTTAATAATCAATCTCAAATCCGACTATTAACCTCCAATATCAAATTAAATAATCTCATTTAATCCTCCATGTGTCTAATGACCCCATTTGTTTCCCACTTTTAAGATTCCCACTATATAATTTAGTCATCTCCCATTAATTGAATCATCCTCTACTGTTGATCTCCAACCAAGATCAATAGATCTCATTAATCAAACCAAATATATAAATTGAGCCATTCACCTCCATTTCAACTAAGCTATAAATATACAATGAAGTTTCATTAGAAATCCATCCATCAAAGCTTCAAGCATTCAACATTCAACCAATAAAACATTAAAATTGCAAGGACAAATGTTATTGAATCATGAACGTGCCTCAAACAAGCCTTTTGAAACTAGAATAATCAAAAATAAATCCAAGTGACATCCAATCTAAGAAAGAGTAAGTGAAGGTATATTATTTAACATTTGTTATCCTCCTTTCTTTAATTTATTTTTAGATAGCTCATTTGAAGTACACTAGAATAGATTTAGTTAGTTTTCATTTTATTTGGTTTCTAACAGTCTAAAAATATTGTTCTTGTGTTGCATTTTGGCATGTCGGGTGGGACTTTCAACCCTCAAATCATAGTTAGAAGCAAAATAAATCTCTTCTTTAATAAAATAAGAATTTTTTTAGTTCTAATTTTTGTGCCTGCAGATTTCTTATCAAGGATTTCTTTTAAAGATCTAGTTTACTTATATTTATTTTATTTTTTTCTAAGTTAATTAATTTTTTTTAAATACGAATGTTAAAATGGATATAAATTTTAAATTATAATCTAGGTTTTTCTTCTTTTTTTAGGTTGGTTCAGCTTTGCCTTGACAACATACTGTCAAAATTTTATAAAAAACCATATTGTATTTTATGATATATCATTAAAATAGTGACTGTCATTTTTTTTTTTTTTTTTTAACATGAATGTTAAATTAGTTATAACTTATAAATAACAATCTAGGTTTTTATATAAAAAAAATTAGGTTCGTTCAGATTTGACTTAACATGTACTATCAAAATTTCATATAAAAATAGATTATAGTTTACAAAATATTGTTAAAATAGTGATTGTCATTTGTTTATTTTTTTAATTTTATAACTTTTAAGTTTGCAGGTTTTCTTTATTTAGCATTTTAAATTGCATGTTTCTTGTTTGATTCAGCTTTTTAATTCCTTTGTGTGTAGGTTTGGTTTGTCCAAGACAACACCTATAAACTTATAATCTATTTTTACATATCTGCAAGTCAAATAAAGTGGTTGTTATCAAACATAAAAAATTTTATATCGTATTTCTTTTGGTTTTTAAATAATACACCCACACTTACATTGGTGCTATAAAAATTCATTTAGTGTGTTTACAATAATTTAGAGTGTGTATTCTCTCCCCTTTCCCCATTTGAGGGATCCTAAGTGATTCAAAAAATACAAATTACTTAATTACTTATTTGTTTAATTTCATTGTAAAGTTACTTGTGTGTGTGATAAAGTTTGTGTATGATCTTTCATTGGCATCACATTGTTGAAGATACCTAAAAATCAAAATCAAATTTTTGATTTTCTATTACCTAGATTGTGCTCTTCCCTCAGTTTTACATTGGTGACAATAGTTAGAAATCATAAATAAGTGCTGATCATTTTCTTTTGGTTGTGTGGGGTGGATTTCATCACCATCTTATGAGTCCGTAGGGCATGATGACTAATAATTGATACTCCAATGTACGTGCCAACCCCATACATTTGATAGCATATATAAATTGAGTGGTAGATGTTGTAAGAGCATAGCAACTATGTGTATGAATCACAACTCATGAAAGTAAAGGATTTATTCCTGACACTAAGCTATCATACATCGCCCTCAAAACATTCAATTTATGGTATCACTTCACTAAGATAATATGATTGAAGTGGTCACGAAGGGGCATGACCCTCCCATGAATGGCCTATTATTGGATTTTTTATTTGATATATTTTTTAGCCTCACCTTCTATAAAGTATATAGATGACCATCTATAAATACTTTTATAAATTTTAATCTTTAGGAAGCCTTTTTTCTATTGAAATTATGGTTCATTAGTAAGCAGTCAGCATGAGAATTTACTCTCAACATGCCATTGAAACTGGGTCAAGTGGGATACAAGAATAAAAACCTATCTATTCAGTAATCTAAAACATTGGGCCATCATTATCCAACAGATAATCAAGTAGAACTAAGAGTGCTCAAATTATTCAAGACCTTTTCTATATCATCATTTTGTCATGGGGTTTTGCTTGCAATTATTCTCCTAGCATATAGGCTTTTTTGGTTTATTTTTTATGTGTACATGAACATTATTTTTTCAATTACAAATCAAATTCAACATCAAACCAAACTTCTATAGTGTCAATTCCAAGTCAAAATCCTAAATATGAATTATATAAATTTACATTCAATCCAACATTCATGGCATATTTAACTAGAAGCCAAGATAGAAGTTATCCAAAAAAATTTCAAATTCGGGTAATAACCCTTTAGTTGAAATGGACTTAGGTAAAAATTCATTCCCTCCAAATCAACAACATGATTTTCATATTGATAATGATGTTGATTAAAGTAATTATGGCCAAGACAATACTAGTCAAAGGTTCAAAAATATAAAGGAAAAGCCCACTTAGAATAATATCTATGCCAAAATAAAGTTCAAATCATGTCAGATTTGGTACATGTAGGTGATTCCACATATGTTGAAAGAGACTTTATACACCTAGACTATAAATAAAACTAAGATTTCCGTGACCAGAACAAGACACTACTAGTTATCACATAGATCAATATCAACACCGTACTAAAAACCTCCATTTGGATCAGAAGCTACTGACAAAGGAAAATTAACTTTAGTAGAGCAATCTTCTCAAGACCCAAATAGAGTCATAATCAACCAAATTCATTAGTTTGGCCAACTCATATCTACTTTGGTTTCAACTTAGCACCACATTACCCAATCCAAAAACATCAACAAATCCCATCCGATCAATAGTAATACATCCCATTTAATCAACAACAACAAATCCCCAATAATGCTAAAGTTGGAAATAGGGTATACATACCCACTAAATACAATGATAATTTAAATTTATCTCCTAATAATATTGTCAACCCTATTCAACCTCCATCCACTAATCAACATGTGTCAAATATTTATCTAAACTCTCATTTTGCCTATGAGTGGTAAGAGATTAAAAACACACTTTAAGGGTTACATGCAGGGAAACAAAGCATGAAATTCAAGTTTGAGTAACTATGTTTATATTCTTTTGATGAAATTATATTACAAAACCCCTTTTCCCCTCACTTTGAGGTACCAAATTTTGATAAATATAAAGGGAAAGGATATCCATGGAACCACCTTAATTATTTATTCATAGTTTTGAAACAAGCCCCTCAACCCAAATAAAAAAATTAGAATCATATATCAAAGTACGTTTTGGACACGTGTTAGGCCCACTTACTTTGATTGATAATACAATGATAAATATTTTGCGTACTAACATAACACAACTAGAACTGAAGGAGGTGAACTAAGGCATTTAGCTAGAGGTAAACACATACCAAAGGTACTATGGGGAAGTATGTTATTATTTTACAAGGATTATGGGTTTCAGGGCATATCAATGTACGCATACATAGATAAGACCTAAGTGTCATATGTGGCACTCATACTTCCATATATGACTATTTTTAGGTCTTTAACCCTAGGTAAATACCTCACTCTCTTTAGTGGATTTTAGTCTCACTCGAGGATGGTTAAGTTAAAGGATTGATTTAATCGAGAAGGATAATTCTATTTCCCTAAGTTATCATTCAAGTTAAATATAGGTTTATACATGTTTCATAATTCAAGCAAACAACATAATCAATAATGAAAAACAATTCAACACTTGTAGATTTTGAATCATTCACATAGAAAAATATACTAAAGCATAAGAAGAAACATATTTAAATACAAGGTTATCTAGTGCTACTAGTTAGGTCATAATGTTTTACAACCTTTAAGGTCATCACAGTACTCATATGATTCAGACACCATTTGTTTATCAATCATGGATGTTCATGCTAGAAAATAATCAATGATATAGTTATAATTCAACATTGTAATTCTATAATCAGATAAGTAACAAGACATATAACCATCTAGATTAGCATAGCCATAACGATATTAAAGAGTTTAAGACATTAAATCAAATAAATATGGACTATCTATTTATTTTTAATAGAATTAACTTATGTAAAAAGCAAAGATAGATCAAAAATTTAAATAAAAATAATTCATTTCCTTTCATACAATATTCCCTAATCAAATGCCTAATATATCATTATATTTGAAATACATTTATAATCCAAAAAGAAAGCAACAAGTGTTCAACAATAATGTTCAAGCATAAAATTCAACATCATAAAGCAATGAAGTTCATCTAAGTTTCAAAATGAGTGGAACCCAAATAAAATATTCCACTTAAAAAACTTTTACAAATTTCTTGGTTGGCCAGCCAAGGTAGCAAGGTAAGTAAATTTAGCTATCTAAAGGGAAAGTGAATTAAATATGACCCAACATGAAATAAAATAACAAGCACAAGTATTAGTTATTAAACTAAGTTTCATTAAGTAGATTAAAGTGATATAATAACTTGTTTATCATCTTCCTAAGGTATTATTATAGTTTCATCTAAGTTCCTTTACTTAATCAGATGAATAATCTTTGCAAAACATTATACATGGCTATTATAAGATTATAAGATTGAGCTAACTGTTATTTTATTATTAACCGATGTGAGAGTTAACTCATTGAATTATGTATTGCACAAATGTGACATACATGAATTAAGAGATAATATATTTTAATCGTATGTAAAATACATACCTTGCATGCAACTAGGTATATCTAAAATGCATGTTTAGAAGGAGAGATTTGACTTGTCATTCTTATGAACCAGCTACCAAGTTTATGTATTGTTGAAATGATTAAGAGATCCATATGCATCTATTTATCTATATCCATAATGTAGTAAGCTAAATTAAATTTTAATTTAGTCAATCCAAGATAACATTATAACTTATATTTGATTCCTTTAGATAAGCTATTCATTCTAATTTGAAATTTTTTTTAGGATTAAGAAATAATAAAAGACATCTAAGTAAATCCCAAGTTAGTATTCATAGATTAATTTTGTTGGCATCAAAAATTAATGAGATAATGAACATTTTTAATGATGTATATATCAAAGATTAATCAAACTTGGATATAATCAACATCATAAAAGAACATTAGACCAAAGTATAATTAATATGGCAATCAACATGGATATATGGATTGATTGCATACCCAACTAAATCTATCTTTGATATGATTATATATAATATTAAATCAATGTATAATTAATTGAATAATTAAATAATACAATGTACCTGATGTATACCATCTTTATCCAACAATTAATTTACCTTATACAATATTTTTGATTCAACAATCCATTCATAACACCATTTAATAACCATCAAGTTCAATATGTTAATTAATGTCAAAGCTAACAACTATAGTCAATGCTACATGATATATTAATAATTAATCAAATCAACAATTAATTTGTTACCATCTTCCATATGCATGTGCAAAGTCATTGAAGCATGGAGTCAAACATGGGTGAACTGATTAGGATAAACCCGTTCAACCAGCATTATGATTCCAACCATCAATGGCCCTCACCACCCCAACCATAAGTAGGATGGTGGTTATGATAATCGAGAACATGAGATGAATTTTGAGCAAGTCAATTTATAAATAAAGAGACATATTGAAATAAAAGAATACATGAACACCATCGTATCATTCCAAGGCAAAATGGGAATAGTTAATCCATTTAAAGTATAAATTAGGAGTAGAGAAGGTTGATCTTGGATGCCAAATGATATAGAATAGATTAAATCTAATCCATTATATATCCTTCAAAATTATCATACTTGGATCCTTGTCCAACTGTGGCTAGCTATAACCATCCAGACTCCTAATATATACTCTTTAATATTTAGGTCTAGTCTAAGAAAGATAATTCACATATTCCAACCAGTAACCAAAAACATCCAAGTAAAACCTAATTAAATAATAACATAAATAGAATAAAACTTACAATTATTTATTTAACACAACAAAAATCAAATAGACATGCCTCCAAGGATAACAAGGTTAATTTTTTCTACATGATCCAGTTAATTCCAAACTTAAATTGACTGAGTCAGAATATCAACAATAACACCAACAATAATATATTCAAACTATTAAAGACCCAACATTCATAACTTAAGATACCACTATGAATATGTACTCACACATCACAAGTATATCCTACAGCTTTAATGCAAAGGTTAACACAGTCGATAAGAAGACATCATAAATATAAAATGAAACAATGTAATCAGATTAATAATAACCAAACAAAAATGATCAAGACTATACACAATAATAATCATAATCCAATTAAATGACATACTAGGGTTGAGACACAAAACCATGATGAAGCAAGTAAAGTCCATTCAATAATCCAAACATAATAAGATAGCACAGTAGCATAAATACATCTCGAAGTCACACACACACACACATATATTCTTATACAGTTCAATACTTAGAAGAAATAATAACGCAGTTGACCCATGACATAAACAACTTAGTTGAATAAGAATACCATAGTCTGGTTTGAATGAACAATGATTATAAAAAGGCAAAGACTAGAATGGATTTATGGCTTTAACCAAATGAAACACCAAGTTCAAAAGTTCATATCTATCATGCAATAAAATGCAGTCAAAGATTAAAGGTAAGTATAACATAGAACATAGTCAAATGATTAAGGTTTCAAAGTGTTAATAATCCTAATCAAGACATGCATGCATATATAAAAACCCAACATGATTATGACATAAACACATCATAATAATAACATGGCACGTAACAATATAATCAAATACCAAGATAATAACACCTAGAGTAGAAATATTTTTAAGCTTCTAACAAAATAAATGAATAAGATTATCAAAAGATAATAACCCTAAGGTGATCCTAATAATTTCAAGATTACGTCATGACTATAACAAAGCAACCGATTCACACAACTGAGTCATAGTCATATAAAAGGAAAACATGATCAAATATATAAAGAATACAAACACTTTCAACAAAAAAGGCAACTCCAATCAACAATGTTGTTACCCTTTATAAATAAATATAGTTACTTAAAAAGGGAAACACATAGTTACCATACTATAAAAATATAGTCATCCATAGTCATCTAACGTATTCACCTTTAAAACAATGCAGTCACCTATATATATATAACACAATCAATACTAATGAATCATTCTTTAATCATATATATGCAGATGCCACCCAGTGTACAAGCTATTTATCTTAATGTATTTAAAGTTATGCAAGTATATAGTGGGATTCAACCCAAAACCCACATATAGTGAAACACATAACTCCATATCCAGTTCTAAAATAAGCAAGCCAATGAACACAATGCATGCATAATCGAGTCACAAATCAAAAGATTCAAACTAGTTATTCATATATCCATATATATATCCATTAAAAATTTATATGTAATTATATATTGATATATCGTTATATGGGGTTTGTGTATGCACTGAAAGTCCTAAGACTTCTAGCTACATAGGCAACATCTTGGCATTATTTTCATTTAATCACAGTCAATGAAAAAATGAATCTATAAAACCAAAAGATTTAATTGAAAATCTAGAAAAACTCCAACAAGCTAGGAGAGAAAAACCTCTAACTTATTCCATGCACTGTTGTGTATGTTTCCCAATCTGCATGGCCATCATTAAAACTAGCCAAGGTTTTACACTATTTTATTTCCCAACTTTCCATCTTCTTAACTCTTCTATATGTCGTCTAAACTCCCATCCTTTCCATCCACATTCTCCATACCCAATTCAATTTTGCATTAAATTGGGAGGAGAGAGAAACATCTTTATGTCCCAAGGTAATCCACCACTAACCTTTCTATTAATGGCAAGTCTAGAAGGATCAGTGGTTAACTAATCCATCAACCAATAGAAAAGAAGATTAAAGGTTACCCCCATGTTTAAACATAAACCTCAAGGATTAACATTATAGCTCCATCGATTATGCCACCTACCTCATTAAATGGGGTTAATACATTTCCCAATACATCATTGACCTAAGTAGATGGCATGGAATTTTTAAAATTAACAAATCAAACCAAGTTTAATGCCAAAGTCAAGTCATCAAAATACAAGCCACCACCTTAGCCTAAGGTTTATCTAGGTCAAATGGGTAGATAAGGGAGTGGGGTGATAAGGGTTCCCTAGGGGGATGTCGAGGGTTTCAAGGTGTTAGGTCTTGATAGGTCTAGGTAGTTATCTATGTAGGCTAATAAGATCAATAAAGGGATGAAGAAAATACTCAAAAACCTACATGGGAGAGAAAAGAGAATGAATATGTGCACATGGCATAAATATTGCTAATAAATAACAACCTTGAACAAAGTAAAACAATAATAACAAGTATAGAGACCACAATTGACAAACATAATGACCAATCAAGGTGTCCTTAGGACAACACAAAATCAACAAGTATACCTGTCAAACATGCTGACGTGCTAAAAATTCGTTCGATTCTGGGAGTACAGCCTCTAACATTTGCTTAGCTCATAGACAAAACTTGCAACAACCAAAAAGGACATTAATCACATTATGTTGATAAATTGATAATTAATATAGATTTATAGTATCATCAATAGAAGTAATAAGTCCATAAAATAATTACCATAGATAATCTAGATAAAATAGTAACTAATAACTAGTTTAACAACATAATGTCAATGTTATAACAACATAATATATATAATGAAAATTTGGAATCGTAATAAGTTTTTCAAGAAGTGGTACCTAATCACATGTTTTTGCTAAATCTATTTTCTTGAAGCTTGGATGACCAAGCTTCAAGGTGTTAGGTCTCGATAGGTCTAGGTAGTTATCTATGTAGGTTAATAAGATGAATGAAGGGATGAAGAAAATACTCAAAAACCTGCATGGGAGAGAAAATAGAATGAAGATGTGCACATGACATAAAGACTGTAACCAAAAAAACATAAAACATAATATAATGATAAATAATAATAAATAACAACCTTGAACAAAGTACAACAACAATAACAAGTACAAAGACCATAGTTGACAAACATAATGACTAATCAAGGTGTCCTCTGGACAACACAAAATCAACAAGTATACCTATTGAACATGCTGATGTGCTCAAAATTCACTCAATTCTGAGAGTACAGCGTCCAACATTTGCCTAGCTCATAGACAAATCTTGCAACCAATGAAAAGGACATTAATCACATTATGTTGACAAATTGATAATGAATACAGATTTATAATATTATCAATAGAAATAACAAGTCCATAAAATAATTACCATAGATAATCTAGCTAAAATAGTAACTAATAACTAATTTAACAACATAATGTCAATGTCATAACAATAGAATATATATAATAAAAATTTGGAATCATAATAAGATTGTCGAGAAGTGGTACCTAATCACATGTTTTTGCTAAATCTATTTTCCTGAAGCTTGTATGACCAAGCTTTGGAATGGTTCCTCCATTTGTCGAATGAATCCATCACTAAATTTTTAGACTTGTCAAAACATTTTTGAATCATTTTTCATGCAATGTAGAAAATGAGTTGACATTGATAGACCTTTGAACTCCAAATAGAGAAATGAGGAAATCTTCTTATCCTTTTTGCAATGACGGAGAAGTTTGGCCAGTTGATTTCTTCATTCATTTATCAAAAAATAATTGGCAAATATTTTTTTGAAAAATATTAATCATGAAATAAACTATCATGTGAAACTCCAATGTGCCACTACATTTGATGAGATCATCCAAAATGGATTTAAAATTGAAAAGGTACTCATTGATAAGGGTTTATTCAAAGTTTTCTCTAAAGACACTCCACACCAACCTCATGCTAGTGCTCCAGTGCAAACATAAAGACCCAAGTTATTTAATAAGAACAAGAATGTAGTGGGTGATGGAGTTATAGAGTATAAACATATGCAAAAATTAAAAAAAAGGCATATTCATAATGTCGAAACAACTCCAAAAGTCACTCTTAAGATATGATCTATCAAGATACCATATTGAAGCAGGATCGTTGATCCTCTTAGAGAACCCATAGAATCTATTTTTAATAGTTTTTATCGGCAAGCATGATCATATTACCACTAACAAATCCTTTTTAAATATGACAAATTAAGCCATAATGGTACTAATAAGATGAATAAAGTGATTACATCACATCAAAGGGCACATTATCCATCAGTGTATGCATCTCAAACACTATATTGAGGATCTATTATATCATGATGACATTGAGCTCAACAATAATGCATCGACATCACAAAATAAAAACATGGGAATTTTCAAGGGTCCATTCCCAAAACATGATTAGCAAAATCAACAATAGTGAAATCAAAATCAACACCATGGTCAAAAAAATCTCACCAATCATGTGGACTATCGTAATGTCTCACATAATTATGATAATTTTGTGGTCACTATCAAAATTAATTCATGCCATCAAACAAACATAACTCAACATGGTATACTTATTATCTTAGGACCTTTTATGTCCCAATCTAGTAACCCTTTCCAAGCTTGAGAATGTATTGTTACTACTCTAAGCTCAAAGGTCACAATTCAAGGGCCTTCTACATCAAAATTTCAAAATCAAATCCCAAATCCTTCCATATCCAAATCAAAATCATCCACATCCATAGCTAAAAAATAATATGACCTTATATAACTATTGGAAAAAATACCTTCACATATATCTATCTTGGATTTGTTATGAACATCATATGCTCACAATGACATCTTATACCAAACCCTACAGTATTCAAGGGTCCCTATTGATATTTACCCCTCATAATTTCAATCACTTATATGACATTTGTCTTTAGGTCGACTAATCACCTTTGGTCATAGTGATATTGCACTAGTGGGACCATCCCATAATAATCCTCTCTACATTGAAGTGATTATTTCCATGCATAAAATCAAGTGAGTCCTTGTTTATAATAGGTCAACACTAAACATTTGCACACTTAAGTTGATCATGTGCCTCAGGTAGTCAGAATTAGACATGGAATCAATTTTGTTATGATCAAGGGGTATGATATTATTGAAAGAGAATCATTTAGCACCATTTATCTGCACATCATTATTGGGCATGTCCTTGATATTGAGATACCATATAACCTCCTCCTCATTCTTCCATGGATTCATGACATGCACGTCATTCCTTCCAAATTGCATCAATTTTTAAAACTCCCACACTCTGGTATGGAGGTCATAATTATTGGTGACACACAGTCTTATCAGTATTGTAAGATGTTGGAATTTGAACATCATTATGCCCATCATTATACCATTGTATAATATTCCCATAAAAATGATAAGAATGTGCTTCCAAATCCCAAATCATCCTACATTCATCCAGATGACCTTCTATCTACATCCAATAATCCATCCAAAAGCATCTTCACACTTCACAATCAAAGATAATGGTTATGGAGAATATTAAATGAAAGATGTTTTACATGTTGCAAAACTTCCATAATCCTCAAAAATTCATGGCAGGCCCAACATGGTATGGAGAAATAAGGCTAATTCATTTAAGGTAGGTTCTATTTCATTTGCCAAAAATGGTCTTCTCAGTAACGGATAATTAAAATATCTTAGTGATTCATGGTTGTATGGTGATGGACTAACTTCATGTTATTTAAAAAAAATTCTATCCCTAACAAGATGTTAGAAAGGGTAAATTACAAGAGTAAAGGCTTGGGAGGAAAGTAGAAAGGAATTATTGAACTTATCTCATCTACCCAATATAAATGAAATCATGGCATCAGATACAAACCACTTGGAGGGGACCCCTCTAATCTTGAAAGTGATACAATTATGATGTCTAATGATTAATTTATTTCAATGATATAGTCATTTTATAGTATCTACAATGAAATTGTCGATACTAATCTCTTTGATACTAATGCCATCCTTACTATCTAACAAGACCTCCATGTGGATAAATCATTGACATCAACATCATAATTAGAACCAACATCAACAACACCATCAATATTAGATTCTAAATCTAAATCACAATCAATATCCATATCGATTTCCACATCAAAATCAGCTACATAGTTTCTAGAAATCCATTTGAATACATCAGTGATCCTTCCATAATTTTTGAGTAAGTTTCCTTCAGCATCAAATCAAGTTATCCTAGTATCCTCTATGAGGATTATTTTATATTTAAGACTTCCATTAATATCACCCATCCTTTTTACATAAGCCACAATATCCCTTATTTTGATATCTAATCTCACACACCCATTAATTAGGAATGACAAAATCACACATTGTTGAACTTCTTCCATAGTAACATAACAATATAAGAATTTATAGGGATTCAAAACAACATTCAAATATAATTTTTTTTCCCTATTTTAACCTTGTTTGAGGTAGTATGGGACTATCTAACAAATTAAAATACAAAATTAGCATCCCTTAGTGAAACCTTCTTTGAGGCACTAAGGGGCAATCAAAATAAAAAATTCCAATCCCTTAGTGAAAACCTATTTGAGGCCCTATTGGAGAATCAAAATCAAAATCAGCTTAATCAAGAAGACTTTATTGGTGAAACCTCTTTGAGGTGTCAATAGTAAAAAAAAAATCAATTCTTCATTGCTTGACAAAGACTTCATTGAAGTCAATATCAGAACAGTTGATAATCCAAATTATAACAATTCTCGGGTCTAAGGAATAGAAAAATATTATGGCCTTTTTAAGATAATTTTCAAAGGTCTTTGACCCCACAACATGAAAAATTATGTTGCATCTAGAATCAGAAACAATGTGTGTGATTATTAGTCCCAATTTCCCTCAGTTTCCTAAAATTTATACCTCCCTTCAAAATCATATCATTCTTCCAAATCCTATATTCCACCATCAAATCAGATCCTTCATTTAATGCTTATCATAATTTACCCTCCTTGACAACACTTCCTTTAATAGAGGCTATAAAGACACTTTGTTTAGAGGTTTAGAAGAAACAGAGTCAATAATCAATGAAGATCACAACATCAATGGATCCCACATCAATAAAAGGATTCTGGTAGAGAAGATATTCATAATGGGTATGGCCTGGCCTAAAAGGATAAAAATTTAAAAATTAAAAAAATAAAAAGATAAAGAGAAAAAAATCATCTATTGGTGAAAACCATTTTTATGGTAGCTTAGATAAGTACTATGTTGAAAACCAATTTTTTGGTGCCATGTGTAAAAATCCATTGTCTATGAGTACCCTTGTGCTTGGGGGTAGGTGCACATCCTTCTGCATCCCTCAATCCTATCCATATCATTATCCAACAAACCCTTTCATATTTTAACCTTGGTGGTGATTTATAGCTACTATAAGGTGCAATAGGTTTTGATAAATCAAAGTATGGCAACTTATTTACAACAAGGTATCAAAGTGACACAAGGGGTAGCTTCTTTGTTTGGTGATCCTTGGAGAGCTTCCTTTTGTATTCATCCATCCATTCATCCTTCACATCCCATATCTCTTTCCACATCAATTTATAGAGTCAATTTTTCCTTTGTTATTAGCTCATATACACACATCATGGACACCCTTTTGTTTATATTTATTTTAAAAATCCAAAAATAATAGTAAAACCCAAAAAATACCAAAAATGATGATATAAAGCCACAAAACCTAGAGTTCTCATAAGCACTCTTGTTTTAGGTTGGGCTTAAATCCTTCATCAATTTTGACCCAGATCATAGTCACTTCATCAAGAACATTGTATCCATATCTTCTTCCTTGCATGTATCCTTTCTTGGGGGGCACCATCTAGTTATATCATTGAGCTTTCAAACAAGGATTTTGACTTGATTAACAACAAGATGTTTTTTGTTGCTTATATTTTCAAGTTTGTGTGTGTTTTATTGCTTGTTTATTTATTTAATTTCTTGTTGTGTCTTGGCTTAATACACATGCATCAATAGGGTCATCATGGTTTTTCCATATCATGATGATTTATTGTACTTTTACTTGAGTCCATCCATCAGTATAAGACAATAATGTTATCTTGATTTTTCCATGTCAATAAACATTTTCTCATTTGTCTATTGGATTGAGGGTCAGTCCTTATGCACATTATGGCCAAGTCATAATGGTTTTTTATATCATGGTAAATACCATTTTGAGATAAATCAAAAATTAGGTTACAAAATATGTGAGGAGGTACACTAAAATGATAGTATATTATCCTTGAAAAAATATATCCACACTTTAACGTCCATGTTTGAACAAAATAATTCAAATCAACATAAATCACCATATCTTTATCGTCATCATCCATCCCCTTTAAGGATACTGCATTAGCCTAAGGTACATTTAGACTATGTATGCAACACTCAGTTACATGGGGTTTCTGAGGTAAGATCAGACAGTCTCATTATCACTATTACCATTCATTTTCAATATCATACCTAATAATTTTATTTCATTCCTCAAAAATAAACTACTCACACCATAAATACCCATCACCTCATCCCTTACAGCTTATCAATCTCTTTTAATCACCCATCTACTTTATCAATCTCTTTGAATAAGCTAATTAACAACCATCTTCATGACAGGCCTCTATCTCTGCCAATCCTTCACTTTACCCCTCTTTTCTAAACCCCTTTGACATTTTCCATTCCATTTTCATTTCCTAATCCACCATATGATCTTAAATTTGGCTAATCACCTTCCTCTCCATCACTTTTCCTAACAACACTTAGTTTATCATGATACCACATGTTTGTTCACTCTTCTATCATTCTTTTTTTTATCCTTTTTCATTCCTTTGATTGCCCATTTCCATTTTTCCATAATTTTCCTTATCCTTCATTTATCTCACAATTACATTTTCTCCTAGGTCTACTTTAGACCTATTTTCACTAATATCATTTTCTACGACATATCTCATCATCCTGATCCCTTGCACAAAAGCAATAATTCCATTGTATATGTTTTCAATTCCCTAATCTATATATTTTTCATCTCTATCCTTTTAGCCCCATCTTCTACATTTTATTCATCATCTCATTTTTTCATTTCACTTAAGTTTTCTCATCTTCCCTGATTTAACCTGGTTTACTTTCCAAGTTTCATATCAATATTTCTTCCCAAAAATATATCTTTTATAGGTATTTATCATTTGAGAAGACTTCCATAATTTCTTTTTTCTTCTTATCTGAATAAGCAGACAATCTTGGCACTACTTAGTTCTTCATCCTCACCATCATTTATTTATCTTAGATATCATTTCCCTCTTTGTCCTATTTTATCCATCTTATCATCAAAAATAAGGGTGTGTTATTGGCTTGTACTTATTTAACATCCATGCTTACCCATTGCCTCCACTTCTTACTTCATGAAATCTGATCAAATTTATTGGTTGATACATCTACATCTTTTATCTCCATATTTCAACATGTTGTGCATAAGAATATCTTTTTCGTCTTCTAATCAATTTTTCTTAGTTACTCACTTAGCATCAAGGCCAATTTTCCATTCAAGTTATCCCATGGGTTGTGTTCTTCTCAGTGACGTTGGCTTTTTTATGTGCTGAGATCTATGCCCCCATGATGAAGTAAGTCCATAATTGTTATGTAAACATGATTTCTTTAATAAATCATAAATCAAGGTGGAAAGACATGATGCATATCTAATTCATATGCATCCTTGATTGATATGCCTTAATACATATGTATCTCCAAGAATCTAAATATAACCACTAATGTTTGGCAGGGTGCTAAACCAAACCACTAAGAGGCTAGAAGGGTAAGGGGTTCTATGGGATACAATAGATCTATAGTGGCTATCCAATTTTCCAGCTTTCACCAAGCTATAGAAAAAAATTTAAACCAAGTTGGGGCTAACAGGAATAGGCACACAAAGTATGCAAGTAACTCTAAAAGGTCCAACCATAGTAAAGCAAGTAGTTAAGACTAGACTACTGATTGCATAAACAAAGTGAAAACAACAATACCAAATGGTGAGAGATAATAACTAAAATGTAAATCTAGAAGCTAAGGCATTTTGAGGCCAAATGAAGACATTTTAAGAAATAAATACATTTCTAAGAAAGGGTTTAAGAGCATGCTTATTATACATTCAAGTTATCTTTCCAAATCAATACTATTGTTTTCTAATAATGCAATGTTCTAGTTTAGCAAGAGAGAGAGAATGTTTAAGCAAGTTTTCTAGTTTTTCTTGAGCATATATATCTCTAGTGTGCAATGAGGAATGGTTAAAAATAGAGAAATAATATGCATTAAAGGAATATTTCAAGCAATGAAATTACTCTTTAATCATATACAAATTCAAGAAACTTTAAAAACTACCCTAAGTAATGCACAAAACAACTATTTCACTAAAATAATTCAAACCCTAGCATATACACTACAAAAAACAATGGAGTTTCACTTTGTATAGCAAAGTACCCTCATATCAAGATCAAAGATGAAGTGTAGATGTTCTACCAACTAGGAATTCAAGTTAGGAGGCAATGTAGGAGGACGACCAAGCTATGTGCAAGCTGAAGTCTAAACCAAAATCCAAGAGTAAAGGAGGAGGTCAAGTGAGAAATTGAAATGGTGTAAGAGCTCCAACCAAATTCAAAAATAAGGTGAAATTCCAAATGTAGAAGATTGGAATCAAGCCACAAGGAAGTAGAAATAATTGAGACCAACAATGGAATCTCCAAGCAAGTGTGTAGCAGTATATGGGATCCTTTATCACCAATCAAGCTCAAGAGTGTCAAGAATGATTCAAGAGAGTTTCAAGAAGGCATGAGATTCAATAGAGGGAATAAGAATGAAGAGAGAGTGTGGAATGAGAAGATAAGAGTCTCAAATGAATGAGAATGAGGCATATATCCCAACCCCAATCTACCAAAAAACCTAAAACTAGTTGTTTTTTACCGTTTAACTTCATTTTGGCACTTTTAGGCACGTTTTGCTAGTTCATGAATTTGGTGAAAGAAACATGCATCCTAATCTATGAGTTTCCTTCACACAAGCCATGACTTGCGTCAAACAAGGGCCTAGCCTAGTCAACAGGCTCTCGAAAGGCCTTGGGGGGTCTCTAGAAGGGCTATCTTGTGTACAAAAGGGCCAATATGGACTAGGGATGTATGGAGGGTAAGAATATGATATGAGAGAGTTCCAAGTAGGTGTCATATGTATCAAAGTGGGATGACTAGGGTTAGTAATCTGCACATAAGTTGATGTGTAATCATAGGGAAGAGTAGGGTCATGGGACGTACAATTATAACATCATCACATCATTCTTAATGTCATTATTTCATCACTTTGGGGCATCCTCATGTGCTTAGTATTTTATGAATTCTTTATTATTTAAAAATTTATTATACCATTCACTTATACATTTACATTAACCTATCACACCTTTGAAATAGTCATCAGTATTATCATTCATCATTATTTGTAATCACTTAAATCCTAAACCAATTCTTATAATTCAAACTCACATCTTTTGCCCTCCTTAGGGCACATTAAAGTTTTCATCATATCTCTAATTTTCCCTATTTTGGGTATATCAATTCATCATAATCACAAAATAAAACAAACAAGTACTATCTCAAAAGAGTTAAATTCATCCTTGGGTAAACTTCATCGATTGCTTCATCACATCCATAATCATACCTCCCTCAATGGATAACTACATTTGGCATGAGGTCCATTTGGAATATGTAGGTAGTGCTCAGTTACATGGGGTTTCTGAGGTAAGGTCGGTTACTCTTCATTTGCATTCCCATTCCCCTCATCTCATTCTTAATATGTCCAATATGTTAAAACATTGATATATACTTGTAAATCAATAAATCAATAGTTATCCATCTAAGCTTGGAACTTTCACCCTACTTGGGGAAAATCAAGCTTAAAACTTTATCATTGGGATATTTTCCCCACATCCACCTTATTTGGGGAAGATTAAAGTGTGCAACTTATCTTCAGATATATCTTTCCCAAATCAGCCCTACTTGGGGCAACTCAATCCATCATCAACATAAATCAAAGCATGCAAGCATTAGCTCAAATGGGTTAAGATACATCTACAAATTAATCTCATCATCACAGCATACATCCTAACACCTCTTTATTCATCACCCACCCATTGATTATTCCATTCTAGCCTCTTTCTCTCTTTTTTGAGATCCCATCTACATCTATTCATCCTCATATGTCCTCTTAAGGGGGCATCATCCCTCACATTATTTCATCATCATCTTCTAATTTTTCATCCACCTTTTTTGGCTTCTCATTTATTTAAAAAGTCATTACTCCATTCACCATGTCTTGCAATACATTCTCAAAGAGGGATAAAATGTTGACACTTAAAATTGAATAGTTCATGACAATTTTAACTAATCAATCTTCTATTCACACTAACATCCCTAGCCTTCACTAGTCATCACCCCCTATTCAATTATGTCATTTTTTATATAACCATCTCCAATCTTATAAAATTTGCATCATATTCTATTGGTTAATTAATCCAAAGCAATTAACTAGTCCTTCCCTAATTTCATGGATTTTGAATATCCACAACTATTAAAATCTAAAATTAAATAGTCCCCACATCATGACATCATCTTCCACCCCCTTCCACTTTCCAAATTTTAATGATTCCTTAGGCTCTACCTATCCCTCATCATCTGATTTTTATAATCCAAAGATCCTTCTTTTCAAATTTTAATGATTTCATAGGCTCTGCATGTCCCCCATCATCTAAATTTTATAATCCAAAGATCATTGTTTTCAAATTTAAATGATGTTGTGATCAAGAAATTTGACATAGAGGGGAGATTAGAATCATGTTAGTCAAAAAATAAAATCAAAACAAACAAACTAAAAATTAAAATCTATACCCTTGACACTCAAGGAGATAGATAACTACATAATTAACTAACAAAATGAAAGCAAAATAAGATATTTTACCTTCCATGAGAGCAAGTGTTGTGAGTTGGCCATGGAATGATGTGCTTGGCTATGTGCTCAATAAATCTTTGTCAATTCAGCTCTATTGTTCCACTTCTCCTTGGCACCTTAGCAATGTTGGTTGGATTTAACTTGGCTTGGTTTATGAAATGGGCATGGTAACACTATAATGAATCTTTTTGAAGGTATTTTGACATAATAACATTACACTAGACGGTTGTTTTCCAATAGGTGAGGCCTTATATTTATAGCCTCCAAAGTTAACTCTAACCCAAGTGTAATTAGGTTAGGATGAATCATGGTTGAGTTAAAACTAACCTTGATTGAGTTAAGGTTAACCCTAGTTGAGTTAAGGAGGGGACATGTAATTAATATTCAGGATAGAGATCCCATTAATTAGGCATGGCTCTCCATTTTTGCATTTAAGGTTTTTAGAGAGATATTTTAATTCCTTGACTTTGAGGATAATGATGTCATCATGACCTCATATTTATTCAAATTTCCTTTTTACAAAATTTATTTTCACTGATTGCACATGGAAAATTCACTTAAGCATTTAATTTTATTTGATTAGTTAATTCATTCTACTTATTATTTTAGCACTTTATAAGTTATTCAAGTGCCCTGCTTAATGGGTCCAAAGGCCAAACTACCAGTTGATAGGTCGCAAGGTGATTGAAGATAAATCCATGAGAGGTTATTGTTGTATATAGGATAATACCCCAAATAGGGATGCCTCAACATGATTCTAAGTACTAATGTTCATTGTGTGGATGAAAGTGGCATGTTCAATGATTTTTAAGCTTAATTTGTACTGTTTGGTATAAATCAAATTGAAGTCTGATTGAAAGTTGGTTATGGACAAAATAGGGTGTCTACAATTTACCCCTATTTGGGAAGGTGTTTCAATATATAGGCATAGTAACATATTCTCAAAGAATGAAAGATTTGTTAATGCCTAATTCTATAGAAGGTGATGGTTTAACCCTGAATGCCCCCTTGAGGGAGTAGATGACAAATAAGATCAGTTAATTTTCCCTTAAAAAGAAGTAAATGATGAGACCTAAAGGTAAAGGGGGTGGAAATACTAATTTTCCAAAAGGTATTTATAATAAGTGGCATAGTGAGATGTCTCAATTGGGCAAATAAAAAGGGGTATTTTTCTCAAAGGTGGTTATAATCATCGACATATTGAGGTAAAAAATAATGATTTGCCCAAAGGAGGTTATAATCATTAGCATAATGAAAAATACCTTAGTCGAGCAGATAGAGATAATAATTTGCTCAAAGGTGGTTATAATCATTAACATAATGAAAACATGCCCCAGTAGGGTAGGAGAATGATAATGATTTGCCTAGAGGTAGTCATAATCATTAACATCTAGATAGATTGAAACATAATGATTTGACCAAAGGCGATTATAATCATTGGCACGATAGTTAAGGATAATATGGAAAATAAAAAAAGGGGACTTATAGATTGAATTCATACTCATGGAATAAGAGTAAGCTAGTACAAAGGAGAAACATGAATTTAGGCAACCTGTTAGTATGGAGATGCATGTCCTAAATATCAAGGATTAAAATTTATTCATGATTTAATTACTCTATATTTGGGTAATATTTGGATAGATCATAAATTTGTTAGGTGAACAAGGAGAATTATTATGCCCCATTGATTTTAAGATCTATCAAATTGATTTTTGTTATAGCACAAGATGGTATGCACCATGATATAAAATATCATGATAACTTAGTTGTAATATGCTTAAGGACTGACACTCGATCCAGTAAACAAGTGAAAATAATGTACCAATGATAAAAACCATGATGATAATGTTGATGCATGAATATGGATGAATTTAAGTATAATTCACAAGGAATAACCCAATGAATGCATATAGACTAAGTCAAGGTATAATAATGAAAGTAAATAAATAGGTAAAAAATAAATAAATACTAATAAATAAAAATAGTGAACAAAATAATCAAAATAAAGGTAAACAAACACAAATAATGGTTAATCATAATGTTGGTGAAAATATTAAACAAAGTCTTAGTGCATGTGGAATAGAGGTATTAATCTTGACGACAGGGTGACCCCTAACATAGATAACAACAACATAGGTATAACAACACAAGAATAAAAGACACAAGGTTGTCCCTAAGTTATAGGGAAATAACGACACAGACAAGATGACAAACATTTCCTCTAGGCTATAGGAGATAATGAAACAAATAAAATGGAGGAATAAAATAAACAAAAGGGGTAGCTAAATTGACTACATATGCATAAGGCATGTGGACGCTACCTATATAGTTCCATGGATGCAAGATCCAACATGAACTTCAGGCCAAATGTTTCTCCCAGGATATGGGTTAGAATAAAATTGATTATAAGAAAACATGATTATGTTGTAGTGTAAATATGGGAATGGTCTCATAAAATGATGAGTGAATATGAAAAGAGAAGGATGATGTTTCACAAACATGAAAATGTCAACATAAACAAATTGCAAAAGCATGAGAGTATGGTTTAGGAGAAAACCACACTAAAAGGTAATAGATGATTATTTACAAATAAATGAAATTGGGAATTCATAGTGTTTGCTATGTCTAAGGTTGATAAGCTCAAAATTTGATGAGAGTGTAAGTAACTCGCAAAATGGTTAGAGTGTAAGGCTTAAGGCCAATAAGGATGGGGAAACTAAAGGACAAGTGGTTACTTATGAAATAGCTTAGAGTCCTAAGATCTTTAAGACAAAGAAGGGGTCAAAAAAGAAAATAAGGTGTGATCGAGCTAACCTAAGATACCCCATGTATCCAAGTGCTACCTACATAGTTTGTGTAGACTTTAGGATGATGTAGTTCTCCCATAAATAGGAAGAAAAAAACCAAGGTGGTGATGCAGGAACATCAAGGCAAGAAAACATCATTTGTGTGATTTAGTCTATAAGGGGTCAAATATAGTCAAAAATAAAGTGTTCAAGGTTTTAGTACATGTTAAGAGGTCTAATGAGGGTCCTATAGGTCTTAAGAAGCCATGAGATGGCTTAGAATTTGAATTGGAAGTTTTCCCTCCAAAATAGTAATTTGAAAATTCAAATGTTGTAAAGAGGTTAAATACATGTGTATGCATTTTTTAGGTGAATAAGTTGGTTTAAGGAGTCTTATGAAGTCTATTAAGGTTATATAGGGGGTAATTATAAGTCATGTTTTAGAAAGAACCATCCTTGCCCATATGTGAGGTGATGAGTAAACAATTAGTTTAATAACTACCTTGGAAAACCAATGTAGAAGTTGGTGCAAAATGAAAGATGAAACATAAGTCTTGGAGTGGTAGGAAAGAGGAGAGGAAGCTCCAGTCAAATAAAAAATAGTGAACAACAGATAAATTGTTTAAGAACCTCCCAAAGGTTGACAAAACCTTCATGGTCCATTCTTGGACTATATTGTAATGAAAGTTTTTGTAAATGAATCAAGAAAAGATTCTTGTTTTGTGCATTACAGGTATTTCATTTTCTTATTTGATATTTGATTGAATAGCCCTTTGAGATTCTAAGAAACAAATATTTGGACAATGTTTGTAGGATAGAGTTATGTATGTAGGATGGCAAGTATGTGAAGTGGAGTTTAGTAGTGGTTGAGGTATTTTGCTAAAAAAATATAGTTTAGATTTGGTATCTGAGTCCTTGTCTAAATCCTATAACCTGGTATGTAGTCTTGATGGCATTTTAGAAAGGAAAACTGATGAAAAACAACTCAATATTGATGAACTTGTGTGGTTGCTAGTGGGGTGGTACAGTTGCCAAGAAAGATTGTTATGAGTATTTAAGAGTTATAAAGGCTTGAGGGATGCGTGAGTATTATCAAGGATTTATAAAATTCTGTATCATGATCTAAGTTGAAAAGGAAGTTTCAATATCCATGAGAATTTCAAAAAAAAAAGTTGTGAACTCTACCTAACCCTGTTTGGGTGAACTATAGCTTACAAAGTTTGGAAGGTTATATACCGTGTTTTATAGGAAACATATCTTGTTCCAAGGATAAGGTTTAGTAGACCAAGAATCATGTAAGGAGATTTCATACTAAGCCATTCAAAGTTAAGGTAAAGGATGACACTGAGTAAACCTACACTTCTTTGTTCACAAAAAATATAATGGAAACCCCCTATTTTGGGAGAAAGCCCTATTTTGGATGAGGAAAAGGTGGTTATTATAATTTTTTATTAGAATAGATATAAGAATGACTAAATCTTATAATATATGGGAGACAGATTTTAGTTTCTAAGATGCCTACAAAGTATACCCTGATTGCGCACATAGTCCATAGATTGAGCAAGTAAAGGTATATTCTTGTCTCTAAAAATATTGCCATGATAATGTGTGGTGGAAAATATTTTTCCCTTTTTTGATAAGGAAATGAATCTATTGGACACATTGTAAAATTCTTGAAGGTAAAATAAATTTCACATCACAATTGTCACAGACCTATAGGAACGTTGGAAAGCACAGCCAACAGAGAAAGACAAACATAAGAGATCATTATAAGTGAATGTAATGAATGTAAGGTTATTTTGGGGACAAAGTGATGTGGAGGAATCATAAGATTTAACCTTGTTGTAGTTTGAAGTTTTTTGGAAGAAAAGTTTCCAATAAAACCCCACATAATCTTGGAAAACCTACACAATCGACTGTATAACATGATCTAAGAATATTTAGAGAATTAGTAAAGTTTTAAACTTGTTTTAGGAAATTTTTAAGGATAATAAAAAAAATTAAAAGTGATTTAGACTCTTGAATCGAGATAAATCTCAAGATAGATATTTTTGAAGGGACTCGGCCTGCGTAGACTAGGTAAAACCCTAAAATTAGGGTTTCTCCATTTTTGAGAATTTCCACCCTTAGAAAAAGGTGAAATTTTTTATTTTGTCTCTATTCAAAGTTATTAACATTATTCAAGTGTTTTTGGAAGGGAAAAGTATGGTTTGTATGTATTTCTAAGATTGTTGCAAGAGAAAAGGGTTAAAGAGGCCTAAAAGAGTGTGGGTTTACAAAGGAAGTGGTAGAAAGGAAAGGAGTCTAAAGTTGAATATTTAACCATACCTCAATGGGAGTAAATAAATCTTGAAAATATGTCCTATATTTATCAGACAGAGAGAATTTGCCTACAAACAGGGCTACAAGCCCACTAAAGTTGTAGAAAGCTAGATAATTAGAAAGGAGTAGCAAATTAGGGTGTATAGTTTGAAAGGTATTATAACATTTTTTATATGAAAATAAGAGACCATTAAAGAAACAACAGTAAATTATCTATTGAAATCAAGATTTTAGTTTCCAAAGCTAGGTAGAGAAAAGTGTAAGGAAATGTTTGCACATGAAGTAAATGTAAAGAGATAAAGTGTGGATGGATAGAGATAAAAACTATTAATAAGGACCTATTGAGGGTACAACCAATAATAAAAGGTAATTTTGAGATAAAGGATCAAAGGAATATCTTGAGAGACAAATAAGTATCAAGATAAATCTAAACATTAAATAAGACCTTTGACAGGACTAGAAGCTTGAGATGTTTGTTTGAAGACTTCTCCCTATTGCCTCTGCATCAGGTGGTATAGAAATAAACTGAACAAACAAGATGGCCCATCCTAAAAAATTTTATAGCTTCATTTATCACATGTAAATCTAAGCCAATTTTCATGATTTTACAATTTTTAGGACTTTCTAAATCTTTTACAAATATTTTTGGAATTTTCTAAGTGCCTTAAATCGATGAAAATTTATGAGAGACTAAACGGTCCAACTCATAAAATGGTGAGAACGTGTCTTAGGATGCTCAAAAAATGGAAAGAGAATATAAAAATAAAATGTTTTCAAAATGGAAAAAACATTATAAAAGGTTGAATGAGATGACCTCAATGTAAATTGAGCATTGCCTACATAGTCCCATATTGAGACCTTGAGTCAATATAGTTCTTCCCTATAGCAGAGGAATCCAACTAGGTGGTATAAAGTTCATGAATTAGTCAAATGGAAAAATATAGAATAGGAATGGAAAAGTGATGTGAAAATTCATGGTAATGGTGTTGTGCCTAATTTGCCCATAGGTGGTTATAATTAGGAAATAACATCATAGGTCAATAACACTAATTTTCCCAAAGGTGGTTAGAATTAGTAGCATCAGGAATGGAATAAAATGTGATAATAATGAAGAATGTAATTTCCAAACCACTGTCATACTAGTCCAAGATATAACTTATGTGTAGAATACTAAATCAGTTACCAAAACTTTATCTGAATCTTCTTGTTGAAGGTACCTGAAGAATAAATGGATTAGAACCAAGGTCATAAAGGGTGGGGTTAAAACAACTTTGGTTGATATTGAAGGTATGTTAGGAATAATATGTGATATAATACAAAGATAGTGATGTTATGATAATTGGTTATAATGGTAATAGGGTTGCCCCCAAGTGACAAGGTAAGGTAAATGGAAGGGTATTAAATAATGGCAAGGCAAATGGAAAATAGAAAAGGCAAGGTAAATAGTTCTGGCAAGGTAAATGTTCTTATTGTTCCTGTTGATGTGGAGATGCATGTCTTGATCAACATATGATATAACCAAAATAGTCAATCATTTAAGTTGGTATCCAACACCCCTTATGAATAGTTACTCTATCAAGAACTTAGTATTGATTTGGACTACAATAGCACTATTGTGATCTTCATTGGTCATTTATTTTGTTTCCTATGAACTATGAGATAAGATGTCTTCATAGCCTTTGTAAAGGAAAGTGTGGCTAGCGATGGTAAATACAGACAAATAGTGGCTAAAAGGTCTAATTTGGCAATGTGATATAGATCTAGAATGAATAAATAGAGCATAATGGTTGGGAAATAAATGAAGATTAGGATTTTCAAACACATATAATGTTGTTGATTTTGGATTTGACATAATTTTGGTTGTGGTAGGGCCAAAGACTTCTAAATATGCTCTCAATAGGACCGCCATATATTTTTGTTGTTTAGGCCTGAGAGATGTTATGCTATAGAATGAAAGTTATACTAATGTTATCTTTGATAATATCTTCATCAAGTGGTGAAGAACTATTGTGCTAAGCTATTGGTACCTCAAAGAAGTTTTCACCAATAAAGTTGTCTTGATTGTCCCATAGCGCCTCTAAGAAAGTTTCATTAGGGAACATTGACTTTTGACTTTGATTATCTTCTTGTGCCTCAAACAAGGTTTCACTAGAAGATGTTGAGTTTGGACTTTGATTTCCCCCTAGCACCTCTGAAAAGGTTTCACTAGGAGATTGTTTTTATTTTGTATGAATGTGGTCTTATTCCCCCTAATATTCTACAACTACTATGTCATTATAGATGCAGTTCAACAAGGTGTGCCTCTATCGGTCACAATTGACACTTGTGGGAGGTGGTATGTCAATATAATGGCTATGTTTGTAGGTATTAATGGAATTTAGAATGGTAATGAAATGGTAATAGGAAGAAATATCCTCATAAACTATACTAGGATAACTTATGTTGATGTTGAAGTAATCATCCTTAAAAATCATGGAAGGATCATAAATGTATTCAAATTGATCTGTAAGGCATGTGTAACTAATGTTGTAACAACCATGAATGTATTCTGATTCTAAAGTTGAATCTAAATCAAAGGACTCTAAATTTGATGTTGAGACAGATGTTGATTCTAATTTTGATGTTAAATCAGATATCGATTTAAAAATAAAACCTAATTTTAATGTTGATTCTTCTTCTGGTGTTGTGGTAAAGATTTTATGTTGAATGCTCAGTATTGGATGAGTACTAGCCTGGGGTTGAACAATGGGCTCTTTAATAATAGTCTCAACTAATAAGGACTCCACAACTATTGGCTTGTCAAAGTGAGGCTCCTTAAAAATAGGGTAATGGTCAAGATAGTGGTTTGCACAAAGGCATTTATAATCATTAAGGGTGACTCAACAAAGACTAGCTTGTTAGAGTGAGACTCCTCAACCAAAGGGAAAGGGTCAATAAGCAACTCCATAGAGACTAACTCATCAAAGTTAGGCTGCTTAAAAATAGGGCAATGGTCAAAGGATGATTTAACACATGTTAACTCACCACAAATAAGGATTTCAATAAAAACATAGCAGAAGGATTGGTTCTATTGGCCTTGGTTTATACTTGGATGCAAAACCTTAGATTTGGACACATCTTTTTCTTTGAATGATGGCTCTTAGAGAGGTATTGATTGGTTTTATTTTGGTTTTCTAAAGTAGGGGAAAGTTGTTAATGCATGAATAATGGCATTTGGTTTAATGATAAGGTATTTTCAAATAGGCTCCTCTATGATGGGCTTAATAAAGGTTTACTGAAGGTCTACAATGGTAACTGTGATCCATCCAGTCGCACTTACATAATCTTATTTGGATAACGAGCTATTGGATTTGGAAGGGGTTGAAATGGTAATGAATGGGTGATGTGAATCTTGGTTGCTAATGTAAGCCAAAGGAAGAGGACCTATAATAGTAATGAATGGGTGTTGTGAAGATTGGTTTCTAATGTAGGCCAAAGGATGAGGGCCTAGAATATTAATGAATGGGTGCTACGAAGCTTGGTTGCTATCATAAACCAAAGGAGGGTTACTAGCATAGGTAGGAGATCAGATACCATTATCATTTAAAGGATGAACTTGGTATTTTAATTGGCCCAAAAAAGGATGATCTCGGTATATGATAATCGACATGGTTGGGTTTGGCAATTAGCCCAAAGAGGGTGGTCTTGGTCTATAAAAATAGTCTTGGTCTAGGCTAGGTTTGATAGTAACATTGGTATAGGAATAGTTTTTGGTTTGAAACACAATAGGACTCGGAATAGGTAATCAGTCTATTACTAGAAATGGTTTAAACTTGGCCTAGAATGGAGCTCTTCTTCAAATTTTATAATGATAAACTCGATTTAAAATGTCTTCAAGGTCTAATGTCTAATGACACGCATAAATGGTCAATTGGATGACAAATCTTGAATCCTAATTCTCTAAAAAGTGTTTCAAACAAATCTAATCTAGGTTTAAAAATAGAAAATATTGCTAGGTCTTTGGGAATAAGGCACAAATCTAGGCTAAAAATGAAACCTAAAAACTAAGACAAATGCTAGGTCTTTGGGAACACAACACAAAGCTAGACTTTAAAATAACTAAATCTAAAATGAAAGGTAAAAAATGTTAGGTCTTTGGGAACACGACACAAAGCTAGAATTTAAAACAACTCAATCTAAAATGAAAGGTAAAAATGCTAGGTCTTTCAGAAATGACACAAAGCTAGACTTTAAAACAACTAGGTCTAAAACTTAAGGGCAAAAGCTAGGTCTTTGGGGACATGACACAAAGCTAGATTTGGGACAAACTTGGTTGAGGTAAAAATGACAAATCAATTATTCTAACAATTTGAAACACTTAGACTCAAACTAGGCATACGCATTCAAAAACAAACTTTACCATTAGTAAAAAACATTGGACCTTAGGCATATGTATAAAACTAATTGGGAAAATCAATTCCAAGTAAGCAAAATTAAGAACAAAGAGTAAAACATTCAATCCTACGTGATGAGCAAGACTCAAATGTAAACTAATCACACTTAAGGTTGTACTTGAAGAGAGAGTTTTGACCTTAGTTATAGGCAATAAAAGAGATGTGAGGCTTACATAAAATATCACTTCTAGAATTTAAGCACAAATATCTTCAAATCAAGGAATAAATTAGACTAAGTTGCATAATCCAAAAGTGAGAGGTAAACGTCTAATCCAAAACAAAGCGAGGCATAAGCATAAACCAATCAACATTTGAATTTGAACTTCAAAAGACTAATTTTAAACTCGATTTTCTCAAATGGATGAGATTCTAGACCAAAATGAATGGCATAATAATACTAGGCATAGACCAAAAGGGCACAAGTGGTTTTGAAATTGATTAGACACAAGGAAATGGTTTTGAAATAATGTGAGCACATAACAACTCTATCTCGCTCAAAAGGGATGATAAATGGTTTATTTTAAAAACTCTAAGGTAAATACTTGGAGTGAAATGGGCAATGTAATAACACCACTTTAATAAAAAGTGACACACACATGAATAATTTTTAAAATAACTAAGGAAAAGTGTGGTATCAAATGGATGGCATAACACCTCTTGACTTGGACATGGATTTATTAAACAAAGTTAGTTTTGACTTAAAATAATGCAAGTAAAAGGAAAAGACACAAAAACACCTAAGTGTATCGTCTTATTCCTAAAAACTGACAAGGTAGATTTGTATCATCAAATTCTATCTATATACTTTTTTGAGAGAGAAAATAATTTGTTAATCCAAAAATTTAGATGCACATGAAAAGTAGGTTTTTAGGCCCCCTCTTCTCTCAATAATTTGTATGGAAACATGGAACTTTGGGGTACTCACCCTGCATTGACAATATTTTTGCTACAAGTGGGGTTTGTCTAAAACTATAAGTTTTATGCATTTTAGATAGTCCCAAGTGTGGTTAACACTAGAGATGCAATCACATAAATTGAGTTCATATTGGCTAACTTATTATACAAGGGCCTATTCCTTTACATAATGAATCCATCCATGTAATTCTTAGTGGATTCCTTTGATTATCTAGACTTAACTCAAGTTTTTATTACAATTAGAGAGGTTAGCCACTCAGCCCCCTAGCAATCACAATATCCCATGCCCTAATTTATATACCCCATCATGGAGCGAGGTTGAAACGATGCCAGGGGATGAAATCATAGGTTAATGCTTCCCTAAAGAACTTATGGAGAGGTGATAAAATCCCACCCACAAGCCAAGACACATACAGAAGGAGTTTAAGGACATTTTAGGATCATGCAAGTCATTCGGATCTTGGGGAATGCCTTAGTGACATTCCTTCTATGCTTGGACTAAGTGATTAAAGTAATAGACAAAGTAATTTTGGTCACCGATTTCCATAAAGATTATGGGGGAAGAGCATACATGTTAAGTCTATTTTTCAAAAAATATCACAAACCACAAGTAAAATGATAAACAAGTAAGCTTTTAAGAGCAATTAGTCTAAGTTTGAGTTCATTATAAAAACACCAAGTGAAATATGATGTGAAAATTAATCTCTTGGCTTCATTTTTTTTATTTTTGAACTTTAAAAAAAAAAAAAAGTGACTAAGACAATTTTTAAGTACCAAATGTAAATGTGATTTGAAGATTTAAAGTGCTAAAAAATCTTCTTATTCGGCCTTTCGGTCTTGAAAAAAGTGTTAGGGGTTCTCGTGCTTAGAAGCTAAAAATCAAATGAGTAAATAATAATTGAATTTTAATGCTTGGGTTTTCTAAAAAAATAAAAACATAGAGAATCGATGCCAATTTTCAAGGAAGTGATCAATGTTTGAGATCGACACTAATTTTATGTAATCGTCATTGATTCCTAAAACCACATAAAATATAAATGTGTTTTTGATAGAAAATGGTTAAAAATCAATGTTTTAAGACTAAAAAACCTACAATAAAAAGGTTAAACAAATAATAGACACCTTGCTAAACACTAATAAAATCAAGGAGAACAAATAGAACTTCAATTTTTACACCATTTCTAGCTTCTTATTCAACTAGGTTTTTGACAAAAAAATCGTGGTTGATTCTTTATAATCGACGTCGATCCTGGTGATCAATACCAATTTTCTCTAATCATTACCAATCCTTATGGCTTGGTTGAAAGTCAAACTCCTTTAATTTTTAGGTGATTTATTTAAAAAATTTGACATGAAAATGGTTAGTAAAAGGTAGCTAGAAGAGTTTTGTGGGGTGTGGGTCCAATTGGGTGTACCATTATGTGATCAAAGAATTTGACATAGAGGGGAGATTAGTATCATGTTAGTCAAGAAATAAAATCAAAATAAATACACTAAAAACTAACACCTCTATCCTTGACACTCAAAGAGCTAGAGAACTACATAATTAACGAACAAAATGAAAGCAAAACTAAAGATTTTATCTTTCATGAGAGCAAGTGTTGTGAGTTGGCCATGGAATGATGTGCTTGGATATATGCTCAATGAATATTTGCCAATTAATCTCCATTTATCCACTTCTCCTTGGAACCTTGGTAATGTTGGTTGGCTTTAGCTTGGCTTGGTTTATGAAATGGGCATGGTAACACTACAATGAAGCTTTTTGAAGATATTTTGGCATAATAACATTGCACTACAAAAAAAAAATTCCAATAGGTGAGGCATTGTATTTATAGCCTCCAAAGTTAACTCTAAACCAAGTGTATTTAGGTTAACATTAACCATAGTTGAGTTCACAAAAACCTTGATTGAGTTAAGGCTAACCCTAGTTGATTTAAGGATGGGACATGTAATTAATATTTGAGATAGAGATCCCATTAATTAGGCATGGCTCTTTATTTTTACATTTAATGTTTTTAGGGAGATATTTTTGTTCCTTGACTTTGAGGATGATAATGTCATCATGACCTCATATTTAGTGAAATTTCCTTTTTTTTATAAATATATTCACTAATTATACATGAAAAAATCACTTGAGCATTTAATTTGATTTGATTAGTTAATTCATTCTACTTAGCATTTTAGCACTTTAGGAATTATTCAAGTGCCCTGCTTAATGGGTCTAAAGGTCAAAATACTAGTTGTTAGGTCACAAGGTGACTGAAGATGAATATGTGAGAGGTTATTATTGCGTACAAGATAATACTTTAAATAGGGATGTCGTAACATGATTCTAAGCACTAATATCTAATGTGCTGACAAAATTAGGATGTTTAGTTATTCATAGGCTTATTTTGCACTATTTGGTAGAAATCAATCTGAAGTCTAGTTAAAATCTAGTTGTGTCCAAAATGGGGTGTCTACAGATGTCATAGGATTAATATGTCACCATCATATAAATTTTAAAATCCAAATATTACACTCTCCAAATTTAATAATACACTAACCTCCACTATCAAATTAAACAATCCCATTTAATCCTCCATGTGTCCAATGTCTCTACCTATTTCCCACTTCTAAATTCCCACTAAATAATTTAATAATCCCATCAATTAAATAATCCTCCACCATTAATCTCCAACCAAGATCAATGACTCTCATTAATCAAACCAAATCTATAAATGGATCGATTCACCTCCATTTCCACTAAGCTAGAAATATACAACGAAGTGCCATCAAAATCAAAGCTCAACATCCAATCAAAAAAAAATGTAAGGAGAAGTGTTTTTGAATCACTAACGTTCCTCAATCAATCTTTTTTTAACTACAACAATCAACAATCAATAGGAATGACATCCAATCTATGAAAAAGTAAGTGAAGGTATGCTATTTGGGATTTTTAATCCTCCCTTCTTTACTTTATTTTTAGATAGCTCATCTAAAATACACTAGAATATATTTAGTTTTCATTTTATTTGAATTTTTATCAATCTAATAATATTTTTCTTATGTTATAGGTTGGATTTGGATTCAATAAACCCTTTTACTTTCTTGGAATTGATGAAGATAGATGACTAGTCTCTTGGAAAGAGCTAATATTATTTCTTATTGAATTAGAAACATGTGTATGACTTTGTAAGCCCTAAAAATAAAATTCAAGAGGCTTCCCTACTTCACTTATGACCTCTATAGCTATATGATCAGAATCAATTATACATATCATTTTTAAAAAAAATGCAATTCCGAAAAGCAATTGTGGATTTACTAGTAGGATTATATACTTTGTGTGCTTTTCTTTCATCACTATATCTTATGAAATAATGATCAATAAACTAAGGATCAAGATTTGGAGAAAAATAAACATTTTTTATTTCACCCTTATCTTGACTTGTAGTGATTTTCATCCTGTTGTTTCTTTCAATTTGGATGGACTTTCCATCTCCCGATTACACTTGGATTTAGAAAGAATCATCTAACTTGATGAAACCATTTTTGTGACTTGTCATGTATTTTAGACATTTGAATCAAGAAACGAATTAATTTCTTCTTATATTCCTACATTACATGTGTGAAAATAATCTGAGTGTTATTGAAACTCACTTTATTTAGGTTGGTTAGCTTGATTCTTAGTTGCTAGTATCCTACAATCTTTTATAAAGTGTCTTAGTTTTTTACAGTAATGACAAGTAATGTATTTCCTGATTTTACTTGTAAGTTAGCTTCAATTTTTCCCTTTGAATTTAAGTTTTTTTAACTTCCTTGATTTTTATTCTTATTTTTCTCTTTGGGCTTTGAAACGTTTTCCTTGGTTTCAAGTGCTTGTTATGTATCTCTTGTATATAGTCTCATCCTATCCTCATGGGACAAGAGAGAACCCAATAATTCATTAACATCTATAGTGTTCATGTCCTTACACTCCTCAAGATTGATTACAATATGCAGCCATATTTTAATCAAATATCTCAAAAAAAAAAAACCATAACTTTATCTTATGTGGTTTCTCCATAAACCCTCAGTTTATGCTCTAAGTTATTTATCTTAATGCAATATTCTCCAAATACTTCATTATTAGACATTCTATAAATTTTAAATTTAATTTTAAGAGTTTATATTTTTACTTCTCTTACATTAATATATCCTTGATATGAAGTTTCAAAGGTATTCCATGCCTTATGGGCATTTTTACATCCAATTTTTTTTGGATAGATGTTTGGGTCTATGGCACTCTGAAGATAGAAGAAAACTTGTGCATCAGTCATTTCTTATTATTATTTTTTATCTTATGATCTTGAATCAAATTATTCCAATATCCAATTGGTTTGTATAAATGAATAACATACTCCCAAACTCCTTTCCATACAATAATTATCTTTAGTTGATCCCTTCAATATTTAAATTTGTCGAAGTGGTAGAAGCTTTAGAGGTTATTCTGGGCACATAGTTGTTGTTCAAGAGAAAGAGAATGAGTGAATTCTATTTGGGTGGCTCTTTTTATGATAAATTTGTGTATAGTGGTGTTTGATCAAGATTAGATCAAGGAGATGGTGGCATTTTTTATCTGGCCAAAGAATAGGGTGGATTTACTTTTGACTCTAGATTTTTTGCCTTTAGGCCTATTTTGGGAACAGTCATTTTCCAAGAAAGATGCTCTTGAATTTGTTCCTTTATTTGTGTTTTGAATTTTATAATAAATATTTGTTTCCCTGATTAACTTTGCTCATAAGGTGGAAGAAGCATGCTCAGTAGAGGGTGGGAAGGAGGACGTCAAGGGTGTGGCTATGCCCTACATGCAAGATTTGTTAATTACCATTCCACAATTGGAAGTGTGGTAAGCTTATAAGAGGACTCCAGGTAGATTTAAAGCTATTAAATAGTTAGCACATGGTGTATCTTGAGGTATTTTTTAGGTGCCTCTGTGGTGGCTTGAACAGAGAAAAGTGTTGAAGTTGTAGGGGATTCACAAGAGAAAGTTGAATTTTATAAAGTTTATGGATATTGAGGCCCTGTTATATATTCAAGAATTGAAATTGGATAGTTTGAATTTGGGTGATTATTCACAAGTTCAACTAGTTCAATTTCCTTAGGCACAAAAGAAACCAAGGGTTCAGAGATCATGTCTTCTGGTTGATGGAGTTTGGAAGGAGGTGGATGTGATAGTAATTGACTAGAGGCAAGTTTTATATGTAGTAGGTTATTTTTCCTTGTTTTTTTAGTTGGTCATCTATGGTTAGTTTTTAGCTATAATTAACTGGTATACTGCATATCATAATGTTATGTAAATAAAACCTTTGGTTTAAGAAGTTTGGTTTGTTTTTTTGATGGTTTTATGCCTTGATAATTATGTTATCAAACCAGACCATATGGTTTTATAATGTTTCTTTGTTACTATAAAGGGGACCCATTAATCCCTGATATTGATCTAAAAAACATATTTAAATTTTTCACCTTTGAAGAATGGAATATTCATAGAAGAAGAATTGATAAAAGCCATGATACTCCTAATAATGAATTGAAACCCTCCTAAGCTTTTCTTAAATGAGACTCTCATACCAAATGAATGTTTTGAATGTATGTAGAGAGTGAAAATAAACTTGAATTTAATCTCAAACTATATATCATTCAATCTTGTGCAGAATTACTAATTATTAATTTAGTAACGTTGTAAGTGTGATTAATGACAAAATATGCACTGAATATCTTAAAATTAAGATACTAAAGCTTGTTAGTTTTTTGTTTTCACTGTCTACAGTAAAAAATTAGAGATATAAATATGCAAAAATAATTTTCAAGAAGAATAATTGTGCCACACTTGTGCACAGTCAATTTTTAACAAGAAAGGCTAACACTAACTAATTACAAGTAACTTGCATAACAAGTTAATGTAAAATTAATAACTTACTTAAAACTAAGTTAACTAAGAATATACTCTAAGAGAACTAAAATTTGACTCAAGAAAAAAAGTTTGACTCCATGATAATATAAGATCAACATGCAAGATGCCTTTCTCAACAAGTAGGTACAAACATGCACATTAGACAAGTTAGGTGCCCAAAATCCCTATAAAGTAGGAAATTGAGTAAAATAAGATTAAATTAAATTAACTAAGCCTTATAAAATGGGCCCAACCTTTTCAGGATGAATGGATAAATATTTGAGCTTAGTTAAGTAGATATTTAGTGAACTAGATTCTGACTAACACTTCTAGATATTTTTTATAAAGTTCTCAAAAAGTGTTCAAAATTGACCAAACAATTAATCTGGGATAAAACTAATACCAAACAATTAATCTGGGATAAAACTAAATTAATTAACTTTCCTAAATTAATAAAAAACTAATAAACCCTATTCTAACATAAAAAATTAAGTGCCCATATTGGCATCATACTCAACAATCTATGTATGAATGTCATTGCCTTTAGAAGTCATATTATCAATCAAATGTGATTATTTATCATGTTGTCACCCATACTAACTTGCGACTAACATTATTTGCATAATTATAACATTCAAATCTAGTATTGATATTCTAACCATTCTAATTTATCACACTTAGATAACTTGATATATATTTTGATCTGGTCGATTAGATAATCTTATCTCTCACCTCTGAAGGGGGGCATACATGGGGAAAATCACAAAAAAATCCTACTTATATAAAATAAACACAACTTATAAATTTAATTATTTGTTATGACATAGTTCAACCTCATAAGTTTCTAGATATTAGAGATGAATCAATTACATGATGAATGGGGGCATATGATGTACATATAAACACACCTTACAAATTATAGATTTTAGATATATATTACAATCTCATAGATTTAAAATGGTTCAAAAAAATCATAAGGTTCAAATATTGACACATCAATATATTGTTTTGGGGCATATGCGATACATATGCAATCACTTTACACAAACATGTAGAAATTTATGCATATTTGAGTTTTTATGCATGGGCATATACACACAAAATGGAAAAATGCTAGTTACATGTTACATCTACATATAGTAATAGATTTACGTGTACATACATTTAAAGTTTCTTTGTTAAGTATATGGATGCATAGCATGCCATATAAATAACATCATATTATTTTGAATTCAATGGGTATGATACAAATTCATGCACACATTATATTATTTAAAATTCAAGGGGCATGATACACATTCATGCACACATTATACTATTTCAAAATTCAAGGGGCATGATATAGTTCATGCCATACTTTCATTAATACTTGTCATCCAAGGCCATGGTAGGGGCATGGATGTTATCCACTCTCTTTTTATCATGCATATAAAAACCAAAGAACAAAGTGACAATTTAATCTAAAATCCATATACATTGGTTGATTCAATTAAATTGCATAATTATTATTGTAGATTTCATGCCCTCTAGCATTATAACTTGTGAATCCATTATGGATTCCAACCTATTTCTGTCTTGGGGTTGCAAACACCAACAAGATAAATTTAGGTTTTTGTGGTCCTAAATGGATTCTATTTTATATACATGTTAAGTTTAAATTGAGACTTGATCACCCTCAATTTTCTAGTTATTCAACAGAAGAACCAATCTATCCATCAACACGATTCTACTCATCATATTAACCACTTGAAATTGTATCCATTTTCCTTACCAGGAAATGAAAAGACACTACAAGTTCTCTCTCTTTTTTCCATGGGCATTCAGTCAATCCTTGACCATCAACATTTGTATTTATTCGTGGCAAGAAAATATTCCACAAGCAATGTCACATGACACACATACATATGTAGTTGTTCTTTGAATAATAATTTAAATATTTCATTTATGATTATACCTTTGTTTCATTTGGATAGTAATATATTTAATTACATATATCTTATTTTTTCAGGAACACTATGGATCACTGTGATGAATGACAAATCCACATTGTGATCATGTACAAAAGTTTGTATTTTATATTTCCATTCTATCTAGTATTTATCTCTCCACTAGAAATCTAGATTAAATGGGGGGTAAATTTAGACATATAAATTTGGCACAAGCCTTGTCTTACAATGTCTTTTAGCCACTTTGCTTATATGGGTCTCTAGCTAAGAGTTAAGTTTTTACTGGCACATGTATTTTATGTTTTATGTTTTATTTGTTGATTTTATATCACCTTGTGGTCCTCATTTCCCATCCATGTTAATTGGTTCATGCTTCAAAAATAGAGATTTGTAATCCTTTTTACTATTTTTGAGGTTAGTCTTATCATAGGTTAATTATGACTCCTACAATCAAGATTGATTATCGATGTTGACTTCTTCCAGTTGATCTTGACCCTTGATCTTTTAAACTATTTATTGGATATGTTTTCTTTTATAGTTGTTGTTTTAGTCCTTTTGATTTTATTTTGGGTTTGGATAAGTGTGCCACTAGGTTTTGATTCGAATTAAAAAAATATTATTATATATACATGGTTTTTAGGAGATATTCAAGGACAAGCATTTTTATGTTAAAATATCTATACAAAGTTACATATTGCTTATATTGAATCTATAGAGATACATATGAAGTATTGTTACATTTTTCATGCTTGTGCCAAGGTTAAAATAGGAGAAAGAGTGTCTAGACTTGCATCCACAATTACACATATACACATTAGTTTGAGAACTACATTTGAGTTTGAGACCTCTTCAGAGCATTGGTAATGTAGTGTAGCACTTGGTCTTTAAATAGGGATAGACTAAGGTTAATCCAACTCAAGCCATTTCACTTATCTCCCTTATTTGATGTCTCATGTGTTTGTGCAGGAAACTAGGGTTTAATATTTCTGGTGCATGTATGCATGTTAAAAGGACTAAAAAAGGCATAAAATCACATTGTTAACATAGGTGAAGCATCATGGAAGAAATAAAAAACTTACACTTACAAGATCAAGATCAATTTCCATGAGTCAAGATAGACAATCAATATTGTATGATAACATTTAATAATGACCAAAATAGAAACAACAGTTAATTTTAGAAATAAACATAATACAATCCTTATTACACATCATCAAATCATAAATTAATCATGTATAGATCAAGAAATTACAATAAACAAACTAAGTCTTTATATATCCTTTGTACTTATTTATTGTGACATTAGAATTTGCATGTTTGAATCATAATTATATATATGTATTTTGTGTATATTTTACCAATCTATAGTTAGTGTTTATTTTATTATAATTAAATAATTATTATTTCATTAATCTAAGTTTAAATAAAAACACCCTCTATGATTCATATATTGTCCAATGACATTGGATCCTTCATTTTGAGTGTATCAATTTTATTTCCTAATAGAATATTTCCCTCTATAATAGTATGCATAGTGTATCTTGCATATTTAGTATTTTGTAAATGTGTATGTCGAAGATTATTTCATCCATTGCACCACTTGTTGAGAGAGCATTCAATCATATAAATGTTCTTTTCTTCTTCAATAATAAATATCTTTGTAACTATTCATGTATATGTTTATAGCAAGGTAGGAATGTTGTTGTTTTATTTGTGTCTTCCATTTAGCTATTTCTATTAGTAGTTTGTAAGTTTTATTTTGTGTGTGATTTTAGTTTTTAGATTATATTGAGGTTGTTGAGAAACAATGAAAATTATAGGGAGCATTCAATCTACAAATATTGATTTTTGGGTATTTTTTAAGATTATAACATCATTTTTTGGTCACTAAGTTGAAGTAGAACAAGTAGGAATGTTTTTAAAAAAATGTAAAACCATTGAATTTATATCTTGTAATGAGTTATAGATGTATTCTTATTAGTATGTTGATATTTATTTTATTGTTATCGTATGGGAAACTACTCCGTAATTTTGAAGGTAATTTAGAAGTGATGTATTCATGTATATCATGTTTATTGTTGGCCACAATGTGTGCACATTTTTTAAGAATATGTAGGTCTTAAATTAATGTCACCTTAAGAATTACTTTAATATTTTTGAGTGCTTTTAATTCAAATGTTTTCTCAATAGATTAAGCACCATTAAAATAAATTAGATCAAAATTATATTAAATATTTTTTCCTTTTATTTTTAGATTTTCAGATTTTATCGAAAAATATCATATAAAAATTATTTCTTTTAAAAACTCTGTATTTTTTAATTAAATCTAAAATGAGTTCTTATAAATTAATCCAATACATATTGAAAAATCTATTGGTTCATCAAGAGCAATGTATGTTATTCTAGTGATATGTTAAATGTATAAATATGTGTTTAACTTTTATAGATTGTGTTAGTTTGCATTTATAGTGTTACTTTTATAAATGTATATGACTCCATTAATATACAGATCTAGTTATTTCAATGTGTATTGATGAATTAAAATATGTGGACCATTTTTAATGATAATATATAGGGAACTCCCCTTAACTTAGATATCTTCAAGTGAAAATAGATCAAGTTCATTATCTATTGTATTGATATAGTTACATGTTTGTTTTATAGAGTCCAATTATGTCACGTGTTAATATATTTTTATGTTTTTCCTTATTCTAAGGATTCTAGGTAAATGTGAGAAATGTTGTAACTAAATTCTTTTTTAGCCTTTAAATATTTTACATGTCTCAAATTGTTTTTATTTTTATGACTAAATTAGTATAATCTTTGGTGTAGAGTGAGTAAAAGTGTAGATTTGATAGGTCATTTATATCTATTTATTTGAGTTTTGGTCTAGAATTTAACACATAAACAAGTGTCTAAGTTGTTATTAACAAATAATAGTGCATATAAGTGTAATGGGTTTTGTTCATTTTTTCAAATCTAATGCATTCATAAGTTATTGAATGTAATATTTTAAAAAAATTATAGAGATGCCACTCTTGATGTTTCAAACCAATAAATGAAGAGTACACTCTTTCAAGTTTGTGCTTTCCATTAAACCCTTCTTGAAAGGATGGTAGGGAGAAAATTATCATCAAATGACCAATTCCATCCTTTTCTTCATTAGAATCTATGGGCAGATATTTGAGTGTCAATATTATCCAACTTATAAAAGATTGACTAAGTATTATCTATTATAAATGATATATGGGTTAAAAACCACACTACCAATTGAGTATATTATTTCAAGTTTGAGATTGGTGGTGAAATTTAAGATGAATGAAGAATATTCACTAAAATAAAAGTTTATATAGTTAGATAAATTGTATGAGAAAAGATTCATTGAATTATATGATTAAATGAAGAGAAGAGGTGGTAGAATGCTTGGCGTAACTCTAAATACAAAAACAATGTATTTTTAACAGGAGATAGGGTGATTTTAAATAATATAAAAAATAAAATCATTTGAAAACATAAAAGATAAGATGGATAATACCATATTTTATAATCCATATATTTTTTTGAAGGAAAACAAAAATAAAAAATCTATCCACAATATCTTAGAAGGGTTATGTGAATTATGTGAATATCAAAACTTATATGATCAATTAATAATAAATATATAAAACTAGAAAAAATGATAAAATTTTTGAAATTTTGAAAAAAAATACAATAATACAATAATTTTGAAACAAAATGAATTGTATACTAAATTGAAACCTAACAATAGTCATTTCAAACCTACGTCTTAAATGGATATTGAGGCCCTGTTATCTATTAAAGAATTAAAATTAGATAGTCTAAATTCAGGGGATTATTCACAAGTTCAACTGGTTCAGTTTCCTTAGGCACAGAAGAAACCAAGGGTTTAGAGATCATGTCTTATGGCTGATGGAGCTTGGAAGGAGGTGGATTTGATAGTAATTGACTAGAGGCAGGTTTTCTATGTAGTAGGTTCTTTTTACTTGTTTTGTTAGTCGGTTATCTGTGGTTAGTTTTTTGCTATAAGTAACTGGTATACTATATATCATAATGTTATGTAAATAAAACCTTTGGTTTAAGAAGTTTGATTTGTTTTTTAATGGTTTTATGCCTTAATAATTATGTTATCAAGCCAGACCATATATTTTTATAATGCTTCTTTGTTACTATAAAGGGGACCCATTAATCCCTGATATTGATCTTAAAAACATATTTAAAATTTTCACCTTTGAAGAATGGAATATTCATAGAAGAAGAATTCACAAAAGCCATGATAATCCTGATAATGGATTGAAACCCTCCTAAGCCTTTCTTAAATGAAACTCTGATACCAAATGAATGTTTTGAATGTATTTAGCGAGTGAAAATCAACTTTAATTTAATCTCAAACTATATATCATCCAATCTTGCATAGAATTACTAATTATTAATTTAGTAACGTTGTAAGTGTTATTAATGACAAAATATGCACTGAATAACTTAAAATTAAGATACTAAAGGTTGTTAGTTTTTTGTTTTCAATATCTACAATAAAAAATCATAGATATAAATATGCAAAAATAATTTTCAAGAAGCATAATTGTGCCACACTTGTGCATAGTCATTTTTTAACAAGAAAGGCTAACACTAACTAATTACAAGGAACTTGCATAACAAGTTAATGTATTACTTAAAACTAAGTTAACTAAGAATATACTCTAAGAGAACTAAAAGTTTACTCAAGAAAACAAGTTTGACTCCATGATATTATAAGATCAACATGCAAGATGCCTTTTTCAACAAGTAGGCACAAACATGCACATTAGACAAGTTAGGTGCCCAAAATCCCTATAAAGTACGAAATTGAGTAAAATAAGATTAAATTCAATTAACCAAGCCTTATAAAATGGGCCCAACCTCTTTGAGATGAATGGATAAATATTTGAGCTTAGTTAAGTAGATATTTAGTGAAATGGATTTTGACTGACACTTTTAGATATTTTTTAGAAAATTCTCAAAAATTGTTCAAAATTGACCAAACAATTAATCGAAGATAAAAATAAATTAATTAACTTTCCCTAAATTAATAAAAAACTAATAAACCTTATTCTAACATAAAAAATTAAGTGCCCATATTGGCATCATACTCAACAATCTATGTATGAATGTCATTGCCTTTAGAAGTCATATTATCAATTGAATGTGATTATTTCTCATGTTGTCACCCATACTAACTTGTGACTAACATTATTTGCATAATGATAACATTCAAATCTAGTATTGATATTCTAACCATTCTAATTTATCACACTTAGCTAACTTAATATATATATTGATCTGATCAATTTGATAATCTTATCTCTCACCTCTGAAGGGGGGCATACATGGGGCAAATCACAAAAAAATACTACTTATACAAAATAAACACAACTTATAAATTTAATTATTTGTTATGACACAGTTCAGCCTCATAAGTTTCTAGATATTAGAGATGAATCAATTACATGATGAATGGGTGCAGATTATGGGGGCATAAGATGTACATATATATGCACCTTACAAATTATAGATTTTAGATGATATATATTACAATATCATAGATTTAAAATGGTTCAAAAATCATAAGGTTCAAATATTGACACATCAATATATTATTTGTGGGCATATGTGATAAATATGCAATCACTTTACACAAACATGTACTACATATTTGAATTTATATGCATGGGCATATGCACACAAAATGGAAAAATGATAGTTACATGTTACAACTACATATAGTAATAGATTACATCTACATACATTTACAGTTTCTTTGTTAAGTATATGGATGCATAGCATGTCATATAAATAATATCATACTATTTTGAATTCAATGGGTATGATACACATTTATGTACACATTATATTATTTGAAATTCAAGGGGCATGATATAAATTCATGCACACATTATACTATTTCAAAATTCAAGGGGCATGATATAGTTCATGCCATACTTTCATTACTACTTGTCATCCAAGGCCATGGTAGGGGCATGTATGTTATCAACTCTCTTTTTATCATGCATATAGGAACCAAAAAACAAGTGATAATTGAATCTAAAATCCATATACATTGGTTGATTCAGTTAAATTGCATAATTATTATTGTAGATTACACGCCCTCTAGCATTATAGCTTGTGAATCCATTATTGATTCCAACCTATTTCTGTCTTGGGGTTGCAAATACCAACAAATTAAATTTAGGTTTTTGTGTTCTTAAATGGGTTCTATTTTATATACATGTTTAGTTTAAATTGCGGCTTGATCATCCTCAATTTTCTAGTTATTCAACAGAAGAACCAATCTATCCATCAACATGATTCTACTCATCATATTAACCACTTGAAATCTTATCCATTTCCCTTACCATGAAATGAAAAGATACTACAAGTTCTCTCTCTCTTTTCCATGGGGATTGGGTCAATCCTTGACCCTCAACATTTGTATTTATTCATGGCAAGAAAATATTCCACAAGAAATGTCACATGACACACATACATGTGTAGTTGTTCTTTGAATAATAATTTAAATATTTCATTTATGATTATACCTTTGTTTCATTTGGATAGTAATATACCTAATTACATATATCTTACTTTTCCAGGAACACTATGGATCATTGTGATGAATGACAAATCTACATTGTGATCTTGTACACAAGTTTGCATCTTATATTTCCATTCTATCTAGTATTTATCTCTCCACTAAAAATCTATATTAAATGGGGGGTAAATTTAGACACCTAAATTTGGCACAAGCCTTGTCTTACATTGTCTTTTAGTCACTTTGCTTATATGGGTCTCTAGCTAAGAGTTAAGTACTTAGTGGCACACGTATTTTATGTTTTATCTTTTAATTGTTGATTTTATATCACCTTGTGGTCCCCATTTCCCATCCATGTTAATTGGGTCATGCTTCAAAAATAGAGATTTGTAATCCCTTTTACTATTTTTGAGGTTAGTCTTATCATAGGTCAATTATGACTCCTACAGTCAAGATTGTTTATGAAAGTTGACTTCTTCCAGTTGGTCTTGACCCTTGATCTTTTATATTATTTATTGGATATGTTTTCTTTTATAGTTATTGTTTTAGTCCCTTTGATTTTATTTTGGGTCTGTATAAGTGCACCATTAGGTTTTAATTCAAATTAAAAAAATATTCTTATATATACATGGTTTTTAAGAGATATTCAAGGACAAGCATTTTTATGTTAAAATATCTATACAAAGTTACATATTGCTTATATTGAATCTATAAAGATCCATATGAAGTATTGTTGCATTTGTCATGCTTGTTCCAAGGTTAAAATAGGAGAAAGAGCATCTAGACTTGCATCCATAATTACACACACACACACACACACACATTAGTTCGAGAACTACATTTGAGTTTGAGACCTCTTTAGAGCATTGGCAATGTAGTGAAACACTTGGTCTTTAAACGGGGATAGACTAAGGTCAATCCAACTCAAGCCATTTCACCTATCTCTCTTATTTGATGTCTCACGTGTTTGTGCAAGAAACTAGTGTTTGATATTACAGGTGCATGTATGCATGTTAAAAGGACTAAAAAAGGCATAAAAGCACATTGTTAGCATAGGTGAAACATCATGGAAGAAATAAAAAACTTACACTTACAAGGTCAAGATCAATTTCCATGGGTCAAGATAGACAATCAATATTGTATGATAACATTTAATAATGACCAAAATAGAAACAACAGTGAATTTTAGAAATAAACATAATACAATCCTTCTTACACATCATCAGATCATAAATTAATCATGTATAGATCAAGGAAGAACAATAAATAAATTAAGTCTTTATCTATCCTTTGTACTTATTTATTGTGACATTAGAATTTGCATATTTGAATCATAGTTATAGATATTTATTTTGTGTATATTTTACCAATCTATAGTTAATGTTTATTCTATTAATTTCTATTTAATTAAATAGCTGTTATTTCATTAATCTAAGTTTAGATCAAAACACCCTCTATGATTCATATATTGTCCAATGACATTAGATCCTTCATTCTAAGTATATCAATTTTATTTCCCAATAGAATATTTTCCTCTATAATAATATGCATGGTGTATCTACCATATTTAGTATTTTTTAAATGTGTATGTTGAAGATTATTTCATCCATTGCACCACTTGTTGAGAGAGCATTCAATCATCTAAATGTTCTTTTCTTCTTCAATAATAAATATCTTTGGAACTATCCATGCTATATGTTTATAGCAAGTCTTCTATATGATATTTTTTCCTAGGTAGGAATGGTGTTGTTCTATTTGTGTCTTCCATTTAGTTATTTCTCTTAGTAGTCTGTAAGTTTTATTTTGTGTGTGATTGTAGTTTTTAGATTATATTGAGGTTGTTGAGAAATAATTAAAATTTTAGGGAGCATTCAATTTACAAATATTGATTTTTGGGTATTTTTAAAGATATTATATAACATCATTTTTTGGTCACTAAGTTGAAGTAAAATAAGTAGGACTGTTTTAAAAAAAAAGTAAAATCTTTGAATTTATATTGTGTAATGAGTTATAGATGCATTCTTATTAGTATGTTGATATTAATTTTATTGTCATCATATGAGAAACTACTCCGTAATTTTGAAGGTAATTTACAAGTGATGTATTTATGTATATCATGTTTATTGTTGACCACAATGTATGCATATTTTTTTTAAATGTGTAGGTCTTAAATTAATGTCACCTTAAGAATTATTTTAATAATTTTGAGTGCTTTTAATTCATATGTTTTCTCAATAGATTAAGTACCATTCAAATAAATTAATTTAAAATTATATTAAATAATTTTTCCTTTTATTTTTAGAGTTTTAGATTCTATCGAAGAATATTATATAAAAATTCTCTCTTTTAAAAACTTTAAATTTTTTGGTTAAATCTAAAATGAGTTCTTATAAATTAATCCAATACATACTGGAAAATCCATGGGATCATCAAAAATAATGTATGTTGTTTTAATGATATGTTAAATGTATAAATATGTAATTAACTTTTACAGATCTAAATTAATTGTGTTAGTTTGCATTTATAGTGTCACTTTTATAAATGTATATGACTCCATTAATATACAGATCTAGTTATTTTCAATGTGTATTGATGAATTAAAATATGTGGGCCATTTTTAGTGATAATATATATAAGGAATTCCCGTTAACTTAGATATCTTCAAGTGAAAATAGATGAAGTCCATTATTTATTGTATTGATATAGTTGCATGTTTGTTTTATAGAGTCCAATTATGTCACATGTGCTAATATATTTTTATGTTTTTCCTTATTCTAAGGATTCTAGGTAAATGTGAGAAATGTTGTAACTAGATTCTTTTTTAGCCTTTAAATATTCTACATGTCTAAAATTGTCTTTATTTTTATGACTAAATTAGTATAATGTTCAGTGTAGAGTGAGTAAAAGTGTAGATTTGATAGGTCATTTATGTTTATTTATTTGAGTTTTGTCTAGGATTTAACACATGAACAAGTGTCTAAGTTGTTATTAACAAATAATAGTGCATATAAGTGTAGTGGGTTTTGTTCATTTTTTCCAGATCTAATGCACTCATAAGTTATTGAATGTAATATTTTGAGAAATTTATAGAGATGTTATTCTTGGTGTTTCAAACCAATAAATGAAGAGTACCCTCTTTCAAGTTTGTGCTTTTCATTAAACCCTTCTTGAAAGGATAGCAGGGAGAAAATTATCATCAAATGACCAATTCCATCCTTTTCTTCATCAGAATCTATGGGCACATATTTGAGTATCAATATTATACAACTTATTAAAGATTGACTAAGTATTATCTATTATGGTTGATAAATGGGTTAAAAACCACACTACCAATTGAGTATTTTATTTCAAATTTGAGATTAGTGGTGAAATTTAATATGAATGAAGAATATTCACTAAAATAAAAGTTCGTATAGTTAGAGAAATTGTATGAGAAAAGATTCATTGAATTGTATGATTAAATGAGGAGAAGAGGTGGTAGAATGCTTGACATGACTCCAAATACAAAAACAATGAGTTTTTAATAAGAGATGGGGTGATTTTAAAATAAAATAAAAAATAAAATCATTTGAAAAAGTAAAGGATAAGATGGATAATACCATATTTTATAATCCATATATTTTCTTCAAGAAAAATAAAGATGAAAAATCTATCCACAATACCTTAGAAAGGTTATGTGAATTATGTCAAGATCAAAACTTATATGATCAATTAATAAGATATATATAAAACTATAAAAAATGGTAAAAGTTTTAAAATTTTAAAAATAATTATTTTAAAAAAAAAAAAATTACAATAATACAATAATTTTGAAAAAAAATGAATTGTCTACTAAATTGAAACCTAACAATGGTAGTTTGGTGAGGTAGAGGGGTGAAACCCTATAATGGAAAGGCTCATTTCCACAATGAATCATGAATTGGAAATTTAACTAAACTAAAAAATTGTTTAAAGTATAATGAGTTGGAGGACGGTGGGCAACTTGACATATCATAAAGTTGAGTTTAATTTTTTTTTTTAAAGTTGGAAAAGGGTGAAGAGTAAGATAGAGAACGAAATTAGTAGTAAGGTAGGTGTAAATGCTAAAAATAATAAATGTATAAAGAGTCATTAAAATGGGATAAGAAGATCCTAAATATAAAGGGAAAGAGTAAAAGAATAAAAAAATAAGAGAAATATTGAAAAAAATTCAAGAAAAAATTTGGTGAACTATTAGGGAACTAAATGTAAATTGTGGCAATAAGAAGGAAATTTATAGAAAATGGAATCACCATAATAATTATATATAATAAAATTAATATTTTGAAGTATAATAAAAAAATTCAAAAATTAGGTGGATCGGAGTTGGCTTAATAGTGAAGAACATGTGCTCTTAAAAGGGAGGTCACAGGGTTTAATCCTGCAAGGGTGAGATTTCAATGCTTTCGTGAAAATTATCTACATGCAATGGGCCAACTAGCTCGGTGTTCAATGTGATGGGGTTCGGCAAGTGGATTGAAACCTATGTTCAATGTGATGAGGCATTCCACAGTCTAAGGCTAGGGATACTATTCACCGTTGGTTTGGGCATTCCAGTTATTAAAATGCTTGTACCCAATAAAGCTCTTAACCTTGAGGGGAAGATGGGAGTGACAATGTTGATTTTAGGTTTCCATTACAATGGCCTCGAACATGGCTTGGTGGTAGTGACTGAGAGATTGCCGAAGCAGGTTGTGTATGGAGGGTTGGGGGAGATGAGGTTGGTAGGGAAGAAAGCGATAGTGGTAGGAAGGATAGATGGTATGCAAGAGATAGAGGCAGCGGTGAGACAAAGTAAAACTATAGATGGTTTATTGCATCTTGAAACAAACAGATCCAAGCGACTGAAGCAGAAGTCTTTTGTTGCAGATGTCTCAAGAAAGGTGCTTGAGGGTGACCCTATTTTTATTGAGAGAACATCAAAAAACCAATAGGACAAAAAGGTGGAAAACTCTAAGTTTCAAATCTTGGTCAAAGCTCTTTTAGGAAAAACATTTTACAGTTGGGCAAATGGATCAGATTTGATGAAATATTTAAAACTAAGTTTGGTCACTTCCTCAGGTGTCTCGACTGAGTTTCAGTGTTTGGTGCAACAGGGCAAAGAATTACATGATCCTCTTCTATTATCATCATACCATTTGGGTAAAGACTCGCTCATCTTCATGGCTTCAAGACTGAGGGGAGGTGTGGTAAGATCAAATCAAACATCCTCTTCCAAACCTATAACTTTCAAAGAAACTGTCAAAAATGTCGCTTCCAAACCAAATCCTGTGAAAGATTCTTCTTTGCCCCAAGCCTATATTGTAGAACAAGCAAAGGAGATACCCTCCGTAGAGATTTTAAATTAGGGAGTGGATGAGTATTATCAGACTTTAATTAAAGATGCAATTATCTATATATTTAATGGCCTGTAGCCTTCTTCGACTACCCTATATCAATGGGTCTATGTGACTTGGTCAACCTAATGTGAAATTTTTTTATGCTCTAAAGGTATTTTTATTGTTCGCTTTAGTCATGAAAAGGATTATTAGACATGCCTCCCAGAGGGCCCCTAGTTTTGGGTTAATGTAGTTTTGTTTATCACTCCTTGGTTTCTGGAGTTTGATCCAAACACTCTCTCAATAACGAAGATGCCAGTGTGGGTTCAGTTCCCTAACCTACCCTTACATTTTTGGCATGCTTATAAGGAAATAGGTAATGCTTTGGGGTCTTTCTTAAAGAATGATCATGAGAGGGTTGTTAAAAGTTTGTGTACGTTTTCTATAATTTGTGTAGATATTAATCTGAGTAAAGGAGTTTCGGAGAAAATTTCATTGAAATATGGCAAAGTTATTCATGTTTAAGCTTTAGACTATGAGAATATAGCATTCAAATTTCATAATTACAAATTACCTGGTCATCTTTATGCTTCTTGTCCCCTAGGGCATTCTAAATTAGGAAAAACAAAGGGGGAGAAATCAACCTCGAGCAAATGGAGCGCACCAGATCTAGTAGTAGTCATTGAAGGGTGTTTTCGAGACTCAGAACTTCAAGAAAATGCAGAATATGGAGACAGAGAGAAAGAAGAAGTTTCTGATAAAGAAGATGAGCCAATTGTGGGGGCAATAGAAAAGGTCCAGAATATTCCTGCAAAAAAGACAATAGGGGGAGTTAAAAGAAGACATGAATCTAAAAGTGTGGATTCAGACAAAGAGTTGCTTGTAAATCAAAATGCAGAATTTCAAAATCATGACTTGCAATTGGTTGCGTTGAAATCTGATCAAGGAATTTGGCAAGAGGTAAAAAAATAAAAAAGGTAAAAAGGGCAAGACAGTCAATCTTCTAGATTTTTTTTCACTAATTGAAGGCTCTATTGTTGTTGCTGTTGTTGTCGTTATTTGGATGTTTGAAAAATGCAGATTAATCTGCTTGTGATTTTTTGGTTGTACCTTATATTTAGTTCTTGTATGATCATGGCATTTTCACTTGACCCTTTAGTATAATCTATTTTTTAATAATTAGTTGAGGGTTTAATAAAACCTTATATCTATCTTTAAAAATTCAAAAATCACATTTTCTTAATTTAAAAAGAGCATTCTTTATCCTTTTCAAAATTATACATTATAAAAACATACAAAAATGTATGCACTCAAAATTAGGGATTTCCACTACTCCAATAGAAGAGAGGATATTTATGTTACAACTAAATCCAACAAAACAACAAATGCAATGGAAATGCAATACTCAATTTATATACCACCTGAAAAAGTTAGATGCATGGGTGAAGTTCCCATAAATCAGAGGATATTTAGGTTATGAAGATACTCCTTAAAAAAGGTCCATGGAGACACCCCTTATATATATTAAGCATACAAAATTCCTTTTCCGCCCTACAGGGGAAGTTCACCAATAAACAAGTGTGATTATTTCAATACATTTTTAGACGATGCAGGAATAATTAATAATGTGATGGAATGGGGAAAAAAAAGTTCAAAAAAAATTGGCAACACATAGATACATCATTGTTGACCCCCAATTGTTAGAGACAAATTATGATGTAGTATTTAATTTTGATGTCTATGTAAATCATTAATAATATATGAAAGTTATGGATATCTAAGTTATTTTTTAGATTTGTATAAATGTATTGTTAAGTAATTAGGTATTAATTTCTTTTTTAATGTTTGATGTTGATTATTATAAGTTTATTTTTGTTAACTAATTTAATGTACTTTGTTTGAAAATATAAGTAACATTTGCATAATGTATTGGTGTATTTAGCTAGTTTCATTTGTTTATTATAATTTTGCATTAGTTAAAACCAAGCATAATAGACTTTAGACATAACTCACATCATTAAAAGCATAAATAGACATATATAGTATGGTATAATAGTATACCACTATTATTGTATTAACTCTACATAAAAATAGAGACTAAACAATATAATAGTTTCACCAAGATAATTTGAACAATTAAGGAAATGCAAAGTAAATGAGTGATACAATCTCAATGCAAAAGAGGCAATATGAGGGTGAGGTAGAGCCTTGCTTATATAAAATAAGAAAGGCCTCACAAATACAAGTGATTGCATTAATGCAAGTGGTTAAAAATGGTGCATAAATTTCACTTTGGTGGTTTGCTTAAATTTGGTGTGTCAATTAAACTTTAGTTTATTTAGGTTTGTGGGTGTATAACTTTGATTAAGTTGCATTTTTAATTACACTTTTTATAGAATAGTAAAATATAAATACTTAGAAAATTCACTTATTCACTAAATAAGCTTAAGGCATAATGGTATAATTATTAATTTTGACCAACACTCCAGTTAAGTGCAACTTAGAGAGTGTGTAAAAAAATTGAAGCTAAACCTTTTAAATGAGTCCCAACATTAGGCCTAATGAGGTACTCATGTATAGTGAAGGCAAAGGATTGTTATGGATATAAGATACACCACATGGATCTCACCCAAAAAGAAGTGCAATAGCATAGAATAACTACCAAGAAATAGTGAGATGCACCTCAAGGATCTCACCTAAAAAATTAGTACACAGCACCCCCCACCTTAATGTTGAATTGGGTGAGGTGGATGAAAAATCTCAAGTACAATATGAGGGCATGAAAACAAGAGATACGCTACAAGAATCTTGTTGTCGGTACTGAGAAATATGTCATATGGATCTACAAAGAACACCAAAGAATCAAAAACATGTAGTAAACACCAGAAATAGCTCACCACAAGGATCAATCAATATGTCAAAGAAGCCATCACAAAACCTAAAATTTTCTCAAAAAGAGCATTGTTAGGTAGTATGAACGGTGTGCAGAAGATGCAGCTAAATAGTGGAAGTACCATGCTAGTAGAGTCCACATAAGGAGTGTTGACATCACCACTATAACTGATCGTCAATCCATCCCAAATGAATGTGGATGATGAAAGAAGAGGCCTACAAATGATTTGATGCAATGTGCACAAAAGATGTATGCAAGGAAATGTTTGAATCATATTTAGGATTCGCATGCCTATGTGAATCTAATGATGTGTGAAGACACTTATGCCTAACACAAGATAGCTCAAGTCTCTCATGCCGAGTGAAGGGCAAGGCCTTGTAAGCCTTACTGAAACAAACTCAAATATCACATGTCTGAGTGAAGGGTTAGGTATATCATGCTTGATAGAATGTGAAGATGACTCAGGACTCTAATGCATGAGTACAATATTTAATGAATACCTAAATACAATAGAGTTGTTTCGCTCAATTTCCTCTGAAAGTGTAGAATGAACAAAAACTAGTTTGGAACTGCTACAAAGTGGTCTTGAAGAGTAAGTGGAAGCACTTGCTTGATAGCCAATGACATGGTGAGCAATCCAACAAATAGGTTGGATGATCGACCCAATGTCTTGTTTCTGCTTTCCAAGGCCTCCATCAAAATATCTCATGGTGCAAATAATACAAGGATCAAAACTAGTAGTGTACTTCTCAAAAGAGGCAAACATATCAACATTATGATCAGCAAAAGTGTGAGTTGCGACAAAAGAAACTAAAGGTGTAGCGAGATCACATGATGACTCATCGTTTGATAAATCAAAATCCAAGAGAGCATCCAAAGGATGCATGATAGAGTTAGAAGTAAGTATTGAATGTGGAACAAGTGTGTTATTTGTGGGTTCCACATGATCATATTGATGTTGCAAGAGTTTAACATTTACTTGCAAAATATGAATGATTGACGCTTGTGTTGCGTTGTGAAGAGGAGTGCATTATGTGATTTGAGGGCCTTTTTTTCCTCTTCAAACTTGACAATATTTCTTAAAGTGAAGAGACTTCAAATAAGAGCATATCACTCTCAGATTTAAAGTTATTATTTTCTTGCATGAGTGAATTTACATCAATGCACAAAGCCATTGCAAGCAAAAATAATTACAAGGTGCTAATACAGAGGCCTTGAAGGTGTCTCCAAAGAAGAAGGCAATGCACTAAGAAAGGGGCCTTGAAGGAGACTTGACACAAACCACAAATGTGCTAAAATATGATTAGCCAATCTCAAAGACAGTGTACAAACCACAAAGTGTGCAAAAAATAGGTACAAGGCACAATCCTCAAGAGTGTCATGAGTAAGTGTTTACCCCCACAATTATTTTTTTGCACTTTATTAGGAGCATAATGATAAAACAATGACCCCAATTACTTATAATGATGTAAATTACAAATTTGTCCACCTTGTTACAAATTGAATTGAAAATGGGAAATGGAAACAAATTGTTATGTATATGACTCAAATGTAGTTACAAATTTGGATTGTAGGTGAAAAACACGCACTTTAAAAAAAAGCACCTCAAAAGGTGTCCATGTGAAGAAAAGTCCCTGAAGTGTTTAGTGACGTTCAACAATGAAGTAGGCCTCTGGAAATACGAAAGAATGAAAGCTTTCTAGTGGAGTAGAAAAAAATTGAATATACAATGCAAAATAAGTTAAAACCAGTGTCACAACACAACAATAATCACTAATTAACTCCAAAGAATGCTCAAGATACAAGCAAAAAAAACACAAGCGTGTTTGAAAAACTCGCAATGGAGGGGTTTGGTAAAAAGTGAACATGTGAGTATGAAGCCCAAAAACGGCAAGTGGGCATGCAAACGTAGCACAAGACAATAATTTGGGCGAAAAAATATTTTTTTATGTGGGGGCCATTGACCTCTTGCAGACTAGGCCCGACCCACCACTCTTTGTCAAAACGAAAAATTGGTAAAGAAAAATAAGTTTTTCCATGAAAAACTCAGAACCCCTATGAGACCAGCGCCCTCCTGATGGTCTTTGTGAGAACGAAAAACCCACCACTCTTCGTCAAAACGAAAAATTGGTAAAAAAAAAATAAGCCTTTCCATGAAAAACTCGAAACCCCTATGAGACCAGTCCCACTTGATGGTCTTTGTGAGAACCAAAAAAAATGCCATGAATGCAAAAAGATGACTTGTTGGAAGGGAAGAGGGTGGGGTCGAACACTTGACCTCCCCGCACTTACAATGCCATACAAAACCGAGGCAGCCATGTAATACGCCTAAAATCTTAAGCGGCAATTTAAATATGGTTTTATTTTAAAAACATCAAAGCCAAGTTTGAAAAAGAAATAGAGAGCTGGTCAATAATGGCGGTAAAGGTGGTTGGCGGTAAAGGTGGTTGGCGGTTGAGGTGGTGGCAGAATTCAAACAGTTGTCTCAGGTTGGTGGCAGGTGGGAGGTCGTTGGGTCGGTCAAGTCTGACAAAACGCACAAATCCAGCGCTGCAAGTTATAATCATTCAATGCCAAAGGCCAATTCAATTTCAAAAAAAATGTTTAATCTTATGAAAAATTCCAATGGTAAGGTGGCCGAGGCAAGCGGGAAGTTGGAAGACAACAGATTGTGGCGGTGGCGGTGGCGGTGGCTCTTGTGTAGCAGGCCGAGCCATCGGGAGGAGGCCGCCACAGGAGGTGGTGGTCAGGCAAATGCGAGGCGGCAGGTTGGGGGTGGGAAGGGAGGTGGAAGGTTTATCAAATAACATTTTTTTTAATTGAAAACCTGTGTTTATTCGGATTAGGTGTACAGAATACTTCTTCGATTTAGTGTTAAGGATTGAGGGGTATCCATCTGCGAAATATGACATGTCTATGAAATTATGGGAGAATATAAGAATATAAAATGATAAGAAGCATATATAAAAGTGAGAAATTATTTGACGCACTAAGGGAGTCACCGTGCTTTCCCACTACGATCAATGGAGGTAAGACTTTATAAAGGAGTTTAATGTCCTAAATTTTCAACAACAAAGTATTTCCACATGAAAGGATATCAAACAAGATGTCATAGAAAGTATTTGTGCTTATGATGTAAAGTTTAAGACCTTGACCTCTAAGCTTTCATATGAGATCCATCCCTTGCAAAATGTCCAATGGTTTGTGAGGGGGTTGCCCGTACCTTTTCAACGTGCTTTGCCAATGAATACTTTCACAAAGCCAAGGGAAGCATCAGAAGCTTTTTTAAGATCCGAAGCAATTGTGAGCTTAGAAGTTGGGATCAATCCTTATATGGAGGTTTAGATTATGACAATGGCTACTCAACTTCAAATTTTGGTTTTCCACATCACCCATGACACTAGAAGCGAGTTGTTGTGCATAGACTACAAGGTTGAGGTCTATTAGAATAATAATTGTCCTAAGCATAATATAAGAGTGCCACTCAATTCTCGCAAATTATGTCGAGAGGATCATGATGTGAGGGTCTTCCTAGTGTAACAAAAGGAAAAGTAAATATCTTGATGTATTAATGCAAGATCTGTGACACTGCCACAAATGATACTAAGAACTGCTACATCATAAATGAACTGCATGAAGCATGCGAGATGGAGATGTGCAAGACAATGCTATAAACTTTGTAATGAGGTGGAATATATGGCAAGTAGTGATCTTATAAAGGATGAGGTGGTCAAGGATATGGAGGAGGTAAATTTCCTCCTCAAACATGTTACAAATGTGGTTTACATGACAACTACCAGAGAGATAGCCCCAAGTTTCTTAATTATGGGTATTGCAGAGGTGCATAATATTGAAGACTACCTAGACTTATACAAAATATCATTCAAAGGGAAAAATTATTAATAGCACAAAAACTATAATAATTATTAAACAAGATGATAAGTGGGTCCCAAGACAAGGTGTTCACAAGTAAATTAGTGGCCCTAAATTTAATGTAATGATGAATAATGACATCAACATGCAACCTAAGAGAGTGGAAACACTAATATAAAAGGTCCAGAGAATGCCTCCCACGAAGGTAATAAACTATCCTAATGGTCTAACTAAAAATGTTATTTTTTAAGAGGCGAAAAACATGATCCATATTCTTAAAGGAGAGGTTCAAGATGTACAAGACATTGAGTCCAAGATGAAATCAAATTTAAAAATGGGCCTAACATGAAATACACTGAATAACTCTTTGAAATATTTAGTTGATTGAAAATGGAGCAAGTGTTACCACTGCTTAAACATTGGCTAGAAAAAAATGTGGTTGGCACACCATAAGAATAGTAAGAGATACATCAATAGATCATAATGGTATGTAACATTAACTACAACCAAGAGCTCCTAATTGATGCTATCATGGTGGTTGCTTAATTTGTGATGTATTGGTCCACACAAGCAATGAAGTCAACATCCTCACTAAGGATGCTTGGATGAAAATGTGAATCCCTCCTTTGCAACCTACTCCTCGTATTTTGTTTATGGCCAACAAGACACATGAATAACTCATTGGTATGTTGTGAGACATTTCAATGGATATAATGGGATCCAAGTTTAGCATAGACGTTTATCAATAGGCCATGGTGCTATGAGAATAATTTAGATATGTGCTTAAGAATTTTTTCATGAGTTTTGAGAATGGTGAACACTAATTAGTCATCCCTCTTGATAATTTCTAATGCCCTCCCTATGTTGAAAGTGTGGATGTGGATGAGGATATTAATCATATCTCCAATATTATTGTTTAGGGAAAGGGGCATATAAATCCTAGAAATTATGGATTCCTTGGATAGAAAAGTGGAATATTTGCATCACATACAAGTAGTTTTACTTGTGAAATATGGATGCAAAAAGCATATGAGGTAACAATGTGTAAGTTCGTAAAGGTGGCCATAAGATAAAATGGTTAAATTCTATGCAAGGCAATAGCCATTGCTACACTAATGAATAAGGTTAAGGGATAGTGTGCACAAATGCAAACATTTTAAACCACCTAGAAGGTGAAAATGGTGTTCTACTTAAGCAAAGGAAGATTTGGAAAGCTATCAAAAGTATGATGGTTCTACATGTGCATCTACAAATGTTAGTGACCTAGAGACTTAACTGACCAAGGAAGGAGAGTGCATTTTCTCCTTCGTCCACACACTAAAAATTATTATCATGCATTGATGAGACATTTTTAAGTTACAACTACTTACCTAAACCACAATCAAAAAAGCAATATGCACCAAGTTCAAGCATAACAATGTCAAGAAGAGGATCTCAAGCAATAATTATGGCTAACCATCAAGTGAACACTTAAGGATTTGTGATAAATTTTGGACTCAAATCACAAATTATAATCCTATAAGTATTTGGGTCCATGTGTTGTACAACACTCTAACTACTCGGGCATTATGAAAGAGGAATTTATTTGTACCTTTACCTTTTCTTTTCCAAGCCTAGACTCTCTAAGCATATAAAATTGATATGCAAAGATATGATGCAAGATGATGCAGTCATTAAAGAATGTGTCAACAAGATGAAAAAGGACAAAGGTTATATATTGCCTAAGCTATTTGATGAAGAATACTTTAGTATTACAAGAAATGAAAGTAGAAAGGAAAGTAATATCCATTCTATTCGATGTAGTGGTCTAATGCAGTCAAGACAAGGAAATGATAATATGACAAGTGACGGAGAAAAAACCAAATGAAGACATGGACCATATAAATGTTGAGACTTATGTCAAAGAGAGAAGGGTCTTAGATGCACAAAGAGATAGAACAAATACTACAATGAACCTCTACACACTAACAAAGTAAATATTGAAACTGATAAAGAGCCAAAGATTGCTACTATCAAATATTACTAGTTAGATAAGAAATTAGCTTACACCATTGAAATACTTTGAGAAATCCATGACCTTTTTCCTAATAACTATAAAAAAACAAAGGGTGTTCATTATTATTTGGGAAAAATAAAGACAAAAAGGCACATATGCACTAGGCTAGTCAAGAAAAGGCCTTATAAAATCAATATAAATCTTTGCACCAAGGTAAAGGAGAAAATTGACAAAATGTTAATAGCAGGGGTTATCTATGCAATAAAGGAGTTGAATGGGTTAGTTACATGGTTATAAGTATTAATAAGGATGTTCACATAAGGATATTTTATACATTTTCCCTCTCAATGAAGGTTGTATAAATTACTCTTTCTTGACACCCTTTATAGAAAATATCCTACAAAGTGTTGCGGGTTATGAGATTTATAACTTCACAAATAGATTGTTTAGATACCATCAAGTAAAAATGATTGAAGATGACAATGAAAATACCACATTCACCATAGAGCGGGGCTTTTTTTCCTATAACATGATACAATTTTGGCTTAATAATGTGCCATTAGTCTTTTGTCACATATGGTGGAAGCATTCAAGGACTTCTTGAACAAGTATTTGTAGGTATTCTTGGATGACTAGATTATGTATGGACTATTTACCAAAATATAATAATTATGTTTATGAGGTGTAGGCAACTACAGATTTCACTTAACCTCAAGAATAGTGTCTCTGGGACACCCTTTGGAACCCTAATTTGGCTTACTATATGCAATGAATTTATGCTCATTGATCCTGCCAAAATTACAATCATTTTGAAACTTAAATCACCAAGCACTCAGATATTTTTGTGCAGAATTTTCAGCCATGCAAGTGCTATTACAAGTTTATCTAAAACTATGTGAAGATTACAAGGTTGATCTAAAAATTCTTGAGGAAGAATGGCCTTTTGTTTGGATGGAAAGGAAACAAGAAGCATTTGAGATGCTCAAGGAAAATCTCCCAAGTACACTGATTTTACATATCCCTGAATGAAATAATCCCTTCCATGTTCATGTATATGCATTCGGGATCATAATTTGTGTTATCCTCATGCAACTAGGTGAAGGTATGATCGATCACTCAATCTAATTCACAATTTGGAAGCTCTCTCTAGCAGAGCACAATTATAAAATAACTTTGCAGGGGGAGTTGGCCATTTTATATCCCTTTGATAAATTTAGAAAATAATTTCTTGCTACTCCATTCATGTTTTTCATGAACCATGAAGTTGTCAATTATTTGGTCAACAATCTAGTTTTTCACAGATGGATTTGCATGTGAATCATTTTGTTTTATGAAATTCAATTTTTAGTGATAGTACAAATTTAAGAATCAGAACTCCATGCTAGGTCACTTTTAAAAGATACGTATAGGGGATAGTGCACAGAGTATATAATATGACACACCCAATGCATAACTCTACAAGATTAAGAACATCATTTAAGATTTATCCTAAATTATAGCATTTCTAACTTTAGAGGTATCACCTAGTGACTTCAAGGTCAAGGATAAGAAACAACTAGAAGTGTACACAACACCCTATCAACTCATCGAAGGAAAGTTGTATAAACTTGGAAGCAAATAAGTGTTACATAGATATGTACTGGAACGTGAAAGAGAAGGCACCTTGTGCAAATGTCATGAAGGAAGTGTTGGTGGTCATTGTGCTAGTGAAGCTACTGCATGCAATATTTTATTGTTGGGATTGTGGTGGCCTACAATCTATAAAGATGCCAAGGAGTTTGGAAAGAAGTGAAATTTTTTTCAAAGGATTGGAAAGCCAAAAAAGAGGTAGGAAATTATTTTGATCCTCGTGGTATCACAAGAACCATTCAAGAAATGGGAAATAGACATTGTTTGGTCGATAACCCTAGTTATGCATAGAATTTGAGCAAGATATAAGGTAATAGTCATTGACTATTTGACGAGATGGGCAGAAGAAGAACCTACCAAGGATTACACCATGACTATTGATGCATGATTTTTCTTATAAAATATAACAATAAAATATGGATACTCACTTAGTTTAATAGATGATAGGGGTAGTCACTTCTTGCAACAAGTGTCATGGAGCAGCCTGAGTACCTACTGGTGGTAATTGGTAGGAAAAAATTGTATTACCTAGCCACACAGTGTGTGCACACCCACATAGGTAAAGTATTTGTCTATGTAGGTATGCATTTCAGCTGTCTAATAATTATTGGCCTCTCCTTGCAATATGGACCTATGGAATGAGACCTTGGCAGGGTGCAAAAATAAGAGCTTCAAAATAGGGTAATTGTACAACTTTGTTCCCCAAAAGAAAATCATCATGGATATTCCCATTAAGATGGCACAAAGCCCAAATCTTCACGCCCAACTCACAATTTCTTGAATATAGATGATTACATTTGTATCTATCATGATTGAGATATAAAGCCAAAAAATGTATGATCAAGCAAAACCAATTTTGAAGGTGAAGGCTTTAAAAGATGCAGTAGAGTTACAACATGTGGGAAAATTTTGCTCTTGATAATTTGTTTAATTATTTCAAAGTTTGAGTCTGGCCTAAGGATTATCTTCCTATTGAAGTCACTTTTAACTTTTAGCTCTACAAAAATACAAACTATTTTTTGTAAAACATCTTCTTTGTCAGATGTGGAAAGCACCTCCATTATCATCAATAATGGTAGCCTTTGAGAGGTTTGTTATTGTTACTATTGAGTCTAGCCAAACATGGGCAATCATTAGGGCAGCCTCTTCAGATTCTGTCAAGTTGTTTGAAGTGTATAGGATAATTGTAGCTTGCTTTAAATTACTAAATAAATCCCATGATATTGAAGCAATAGAATCAAGTGATTCTTTCTTAGAGGGGCTATGGCAACATCCTACAAATAGTGGCTAGGGGTTGCAAGCAGGTGGCTTCAATGAATTTATAATCATTGTTAGATTTAGAATAAGCATTTCTTGAAACAAACAGAAAATTACCATTTAAAGAGCATAGAGATAGCTCCCTTTGTCAAACAATTAGAAGTTTATTAAGATAGGTAGTTATGCTGAACAAATAAAGGAGAAAAATCCAAAAGTCATTGAAAAGTAATAATATCCTATGACATTATCTGTAACTCCCTATTTTTTTCATATTTCGACAAACTTGATACTAGTGTGGCAATCATCGGAAACAGAGAGATTAGTTTTTATTCAAATGGTTGCTCCAGGAGGTTTACTAATAAGTCCCAAATCAAGGGCAAGGTTTTTGTTATGGTAACGAAGAGAATCTTCCTTTTGTTCCTCCTCAACATCATGTAGTACAAATCTAGAGTGATGAGCATATCCTACATCTTTCATTTTTTGTGTTAATGCCTCCAACATTGCATATATCCTCCCAGACTCTGGATGCAATCTGTCACCAATAGCAAAAGCATGGACTGTACTCCCTACCTCAACCCAACTAAATCCAATCACCTTATTTACAGGTCAACAGACTTTTATTGCATGGCATTTAGGCATTAATAAATTTCTACGGTGTTGTTATCATTTGTAACTATTTTTTACTAAAACCATGGTCATTGTTATAATTTTTCTAAACATATAAGTGGATATCGGGCATGCAAGTAATCACCCATTAATCGAAACTACAAAAAATAATAAAATATTCATATCATCTCAAAACTTTGGAACATGGTTTACGTTTATGCAGATTCAACGAATCCCATTGGCTGCGGGCAGTAAGCATGTTAAAATATCTGGTGGAGGTGGAAATAATAGTACCCATCAGGTACTAATAAATGGTGCATTTACTTCTTAGTGTGTTTATGATCACACACCACATGATGAATCCTTGTCACCCCTAACAAAATGGGATGGTATATAAATTTAACAAAATATTTTGAACAAATATTAATAGGATTTGTAATGTAGGCAGAAAATATTGGGATGATAAAGTTTTAGATGTGTTATGGGCCTACAAAACCACCTACAAGAGGTTCCAAAAGTACACTCCAATCTAGTAAATAATTGATAAAGAGGTAATATTTCCAGTGGAGTTCATTGTTCCTTAAATACACATAGTGGGTGCAAGAATCCTACATAATAAGGAGTCATCAAACATGTGACTAATGAAACTAGTTAAAATAGACGAGAAGTGCATCTTAACCAAATGGAGAAAGGGTGTTAAGAAGTAAAGACAAAAGGTGTGGCATAATAATCAAATCAAGGAAAATGTTATGTGTAGGCATGCACATGTGCTTCTACATGATTCTAGCTATGCTAAGCACATGGGAAAGATTCATATCAAGTGGATGGGTTTGTATATCATCCATGATGTATTGTAGACTGGTGCATGCAAGTTGTGTACCCTAGATGGAGAGATGTTACCTATGTATTTCAATGGAAGTACATTGAAACCATATTATTTTTAATTATTGACAGATTACTAAAAATAAGGTTTCATGCCAAAATATAACCCACAAAATAATTTACCTTATTATCATTTCTTTTAGCATCTTTTCTTTTGTATTAGTTTGTGTTTTACCTTAATTTTGTTTTAGAAACCAAATAGGATAGATACTAGTATATGGATTTAGATTGATAAATACGGAATTAAAGCATAAATTTGAGTGTAAAATACTAAAATTGATTGAAATGATTTGACAAATGGAATGTGTTAAATATAATAAATACAACAAAGGGATGAGTACTTAAGTTTTTTGACTGACATTTTAATTGTGACTATGTTTTAGCAGTGGAAACTAGATTGAAGTAGGCATATAATTCGATTGCTTATGGAACTATATTTTTTGTGTGTAGGGTCAGTTCCATCAGATCTAAGTCAATATTGACTATCCATATTGACATTTAGTGGTCACTACTAACCTATGTGTAAAATATGGTATGTGACCATACAATCACCTTTTCCTATCTATGAAACCTCTATATGTACAATTACGAACCATGATAATACATGTAACTCCATAAATCAGTGTCTTCACCTTGAAAACCTAGGTGTACTTGTGAGTGCTATAAAAAATTTAAAATAAAGAAAGTTTAAAGGTTTGAACTGACCCCAATCACCCAAATTGATGATTGATTGTTGCCTATGTATACAATACTCCAATGAGGAAAATTAATCCACACATAGTTTTCCCAACTAGTGTGATTGTCAAATTGTGTTCATTCATTATATGAATGTGGTTAATGATTTGGATTTTATACTTGACAATGATTTCTTTGATTTTAATTTAATATGCTTCAAACTTGACTTGTGACTACTCGCAAAGACTAGTTTATAATTTAGGAAGAATAGGACAGATTTTATCAATGTGTAGTAGTGCATAGATGTGTGTTACATAAGTTCAAAGTCATGTACCAATTGAGGCCTTTATATATATATATATATATATATATATATATATATATATATATATATATATATATATATATATATATGTGAGTCCAATTGGGTATTTTTCACTTTGATAACATGTTATTTAATTGGACCAACCCTAAGGATAGATTTGATTTTAAAAATTAGCCATTGCTAGAAGAGGGTTGATATGATTAGGTTTAGGTCAGTATTGAATGGGAACATTACTAACATGTGCGTAAGAGGACTAAACTAAAAGTTTGGATATGTATTTGTAGGATAGTAAGCAAGTTTGAGATTAATAGTGAGGTTCCTATGGGTTTGTAATAGTAAAATGGAAGGATAAAACTCATAAGATAACATGTAGATATGAGACAATGGCTAATTAGGACCATATTTTTATGCGTAAGTCATGTGTGATAAATGTATGTCAATCTTGTCATTGTCAAAACTAAATATGAAAATTTAGTATCTACAAATGCCCTACTTTTATTTCTAGTAATGAAATTGTTAGAGTAAAATAAAAATATATACCTAAGCCTGTACATCACACTTTATCTTTCATAGGAAGCTCCAATTAGGCAGGTCAATAAATAAAAAAACCTGTAAAACACGTGTAGTAGTCAATGTCCATGGATTGATATTTGAAATCTAAATTTAAACATAAATGAAGGAGTATACTTCTATGTTGGTGCAAACCATGTTTCCATTGCAACTTGATGAATATGATGTTTCATTGTTCAAACATTAGAGAACTTTACTGAAGCACATGGAGTATCGGGGTGACTGTGCCCTAAATTTGTGTAACTATGCAAGCCCTTGTGTTAGGAAGACAACATGCCCCAACCCTCATAAATATGGGGATAAGTATGCAATATACTAATCCAAATAACTACTCATAAAATAAATGGTAACCACATGATGAGCTCCCTAGAAGTAATGTCATCATCCATAAGCGTTGTTGAACCTCAACCATTGCAGATAGATTATAGATTTGATTGTAAAGTTTCACTCAAATTCACTCCATATCATATAAATACATGATCTAAAGAAAATGAACAATGTTCATGCTCCCATCATGATCTTAGATGTAATTTTATAGTTTCACTCAATGTAAAATAAATGCATCATCAAAAGAAAATGAACAATACTCATGTTGCCATCATGACCTTAGTGTCAACAAGTGTGAAGTGAAATGACAACCATTTACCATTCAACTTATAAAATATACAATTATCTATGGGCATGAACCATTATCATGCCTCATGAATTTGAAAGTGTCAATATGAGCATGAACCAATATTATGCCTTGTGAATCTAAAAATGCGTATATGTGCATGAACCAGTATCATGCTCCATAAAATTATACCAATTGATATATAATGTTATGCATCTATATGTTTAATATGAGAACTATATCTCAATTTTATGTGTATGTGTAAACTTGTAATTCTTGGACCCATAAATTATGTACGCATGCCCATGCATATACACCCTAGTGTTATGAATATGTGTTAAAGTCTCTATGAAGTGAGTGCACATGCATGGCATATGCCCCATAATTTGTATTGATTTATCAATATATATCATGTAAATCAACTTATATAATATTTAAACCATCTTAAATCTCTTAAATTTGTAGTTTGGTCTAATTTTCTATTTGTGGAGACTTATGTATTTATGATAAGCCTATTGTAATGCCCCCCTCTTATGATAAGGGATGTGTCCTATAAGTTACTCATCTCAAAATATAATTTAAGTGTATCATGTCATGTATAAATATATCATCATCTAATATTCTCGGATTAATCCAATATCTATCAACATCATAGATTGCATAAAAACCCTAGAATTAGGGGAGATCAAAATTGCCACAACATAAAAGTTGCATGAAATGCATCAAAATTTTCATTAAAATTTTATTAGAGATTAACCAAAAAGTAAAAAAGAGATGCATTATATAGTAAGAGATTAGGTCACCAAAAAGGTAACAACTCAACTCACTATTAGAAAACATATTAAGTGTATTTCTCCTAATGACCTTAACAACCCTAAACAAGCTGACTAATAACTATGTAGGTAAAATCAAAAGCTAGAAAAAGCCTATAATAATACCCCCTGAAGCGTAACTTAGGTAGGTATAAGAATTAAGTCCTAGTAATGAGCCCTGATGATGTACTCAAGCATAATGCAACTCCCATAAGATGGATATAAGAAAAAACTCATAGGACAAAACTCTTCTCCAAAAGAGAGAAAGGTGAGAAAAGTGCATACTCTAAAGATGAATTCCATAGCCAAAAATGCATACACAAGTGAGAGCAATAGATCACACAGAGAAGATAACTAAGAATTCCCCATAGAAGATGTTGAAGATGCCTATAGTGGAGCTCATAGAATGAAGAATGTCACTGACGAGATACTATGCATGAATATTGAAGAAGCTCCATCTGCATCGAACAATGTTTCTTCCCATTCCATAGTGGAAAATGGAGACAACAATATAAATATCTCTGAGTAGGATTCAAAATAGAAGTGTGGCATACATCTAGAAAAATTGTGCACAAGAACTGAATGTAATGCCATTGAAGTGAACCTATTAGAAGAAGGTGTAGTGAAGAGTGGATCACCCTAAAACAGTGAAAGTGTCCACCAAGTGCCTGATAGAACTCAAACCAATGAATTATGCTCTTCATGCATAGTAATAGGGCTAAATACTCTATGCAATGATGATGCAATGGAAGCAAAGGATAAATATATTTTGGAATGCCTTATACCTATGGAATAGACTGTTTGATGTCTAATTTATCCTAGATCAATATACCTACACCTTGTAATGTCAAAAGTGGACTAGAGGAAGGTGGATCAATAACTAACTCTTCAATATTTTCAAGGTGACAAGGAGATGGTGGAGGTGTGTCCCCATCACTATTGTAGTCATTTGTGCTATAATAAGAGTCATCAGTCTCAAAGATGTGTTCAAGCTTAGAAGTGTCATCAAGTACAAGTGAGTTTGATGAATAAAAATGACATGGATCATTCACTAAAGGAATGCCCATGTGAAGTGAAGAGCACGAAACAAAAACCATCAAAGTTGAAGAAGAGACTGAAGATGAAGCATATAGATGCATAAACTGAATATCTATTAGAAGAGAAGAGTTGTCGATGCTCTCACAAGGTGTAATCTCATTGGAAATAGTAGAGTCCTATGAAGTACCAATCTGTGATGTCTTTGGAATAAAAACATCATTAGAAGCTAAATCTATAATGTGACAATTGAGGTTAGGCGGAATCTCATTATGTAGTGGTGGCTCGACAGAAGGAAGAACACTGTCCACCATGGATGTGTCATCATAATAAATAGGAGTAGAAGGAGAGAGCACAATAGTCTCCAAAGATATGATAGGAAGAGGAGTAATAGTGATAAAAAGCTCAGCAGGATCTCCAAAAAGAGACTAAAGGATGCTCTAAATAGTGTTGGGGCACATGGTGATGTAGATCGCATGAAACGTACAGTGGTAAGGTACCATGAACCTTGTCACAAGTGTTATCCCACTTAATGTACTTGTCATAATCAATAGAAATAATAATCTATCCATATAGGAATGGAATACAATTATTTCCCTTTTTGTGAACATGTGTTCTATGTAAGCATGCCAAAAAGCATAATTTCTCTTTCTAAGAAGAACCACTGGTGTAAAATCAACTTTACTTTACATATATCTTTCAAGTGAAGTTGGCATGATTGAGAGAAGACACCAAAGAGGTGCAAAACTATAAAAAAAAATTGCAATGATGCCTAGTTACAATAATAATGCACGCTCATGAAGAGGACGTCAAGTACAACTGAGAATGTGTCCAAATAAGTAGTAAGTGTAAGAATTAACACAATGCAAAAAATGAGAATATATAAAAGAGACATAAAATAATACACAACATCACACAATACCCCCTTATAACTATCAGAGTAATCCCTCCTTAAAGTTTTAAATATAATCATGCTCATATAGACATCAGACACAGCCAAGAATGTATCTTAAATAATTTATGTGTAAGTATGAAAGAACTAGAGGGATGTCAGTCTTAGCTGATAATACATCTAAAAGGAACAATATGTGAAAAAATAGGTACCTATGAGGTCCTAAAAACATAATCAATCCATAGATCATGAAAAAATAAGTACTTTTGAAGAAGACAACACTCAAATTTGAGTTAGCGATCAAAAGTTATAACCGTTTGAAAATCTTAGCTCACATGAAAAATTTGGGCAGAAAAATAGTAGTGGAAAAATTTTAATCAACTTCCAAAAAAAACTTGAGTCCCCTTGAAAAAGGTTGAAAAAAAAATTGATTAAATTTCCTCAAAAAAATCTTAAGATCCTTCAGAGTAAAAGTTATGCACTTTTGGGTTGGAAGGGACCAAGGGCTTAATTTACATATGACTTGGGGCTAAGGGCTAAGATGGATGCTTCCCTCATATGACCACACTATATTAACTAGGGGGATAAGGTTTATTGTGAGTGTTCCCCCCTCATTTTTTATTGACGTGATCGATGTGAGAGTGACATCATCTAAAAATTGTGCTCATTTTTTAAATGAATAGTATCACACTTCAAAAGGTTAAATTTGACATCCTCTAGACCATCATCGAAGTTTTGGAGGTCTCTTACAAGTGCCAAAGATATTGAGATTTACTATAATGGAGTTTTATGTCAAGGTTGTAGTCGCCTCCAATAGTCATTAGGGTTTCAAACTACACTAACAGTCAAAAGTTTTAACATTGAGCTTAAGGGTTGTGTCAGCAATTGGAAGTTCTAATGTTGAGGGTTTTGACTGTGCATGTAGTTTTAAGTATCGATGTCAAGGTTATGGTTTGTGCATGCATCCTAAAGTCCCAATGTCAAGGGTTTTAACTGCACATGCAGCCTAAAATCTTGATGTCAGGGGTTTTACATGTAAACTTGAAGTCTTGATGTTAAGGGTTTTGACTGTGCATGTAGCCTAAAGTCCTGATGTTAGGGTTATGTGTCGTGCATGCATCGTAAAGTCTTGATGTTGAGGGTTTTAACTACGACAACACCCTAAACTTCATGCAGGCGTAAGGGTTGAATTCTCGCCAAGTCCAAAATCTACATATCTGTAACACCTATGGAAAATCCACTAGAGACCCACCAAGGATCTCAAAAAAACCCATAAAAACCTAGAAAAATATTTTTATTTAGAGACCTCAGTTATATGGATTTGTGTGAAATCATAAAAAAATTGAAACCCTCCAAAATGGTCAAATACAATCGTCATGAAATTAGGTCATGTTTATAGTTGATCCTAGAGTTTTGGCACCTTCTGAATTTGATGGCACTATTTATTTTGTGATTTGAGACTCCATCTATATGGTTTGCATGGATTTTCATAAAATCCCACCAAAGCTATGAAAAACTAAAAAATCAAGAAAGCATGTAAAGTGCATGCAAGAAAGATCTATCTTTCACCAAGGATTTTTAGAAATGGCAAAACAGTTGTCAGATCAGAGTTTTGATATTATGTCAAATTAATCCAAGATCTATGAACGTCACAAATTGCATGAAAACCTTAGAATTATGAGATAGATATTGTGACAACATAAAAGTTATATTAAATGCATAAAAAGCTTCATTAACATATTATTAGAGATTAGCTAAAAATTACAAATGAGGTACACTATATAGTGAAATATTAGGTCACCAAAAAGGTAACAACTCAACTCACTATTAGAAAACATATTAAGTGTATTTTTCCTAATAACCTTAACAACCCTAAGCAAACTGATTAACAGCTGTGTAGGTAAAACCAAAAGCAAAAAAAAATCTTACACTAACAATATCATTTGAACATGTGGAGAGTATGTCATCATAGAGTTATGTGTCATTAAAGTCATGTATGTAACATGTATAATGTAGGGTATATAAGTTTCATGTCTACATATATGTAGCAATGAATCATGTAGTAGCAATCATCACTGAGAAATATAACTAAATAAGACTACATAGTAAAAATGCATGATATAAAGCATGGCATCATTCAATCACAATAAGCACAACAAGCTCAACGTGCTCAAGTGTTAGTGTCACACATAATACCAAGGTTCGCTTACAAAGGACAAGAATATGGCACAAAAAATAAAACCAAGGGAAACATGCAAAGGACAAATATGTCACAAACAAGGTGCATAAATGTGTCATATCAAACAAGCCAAGGATCAAACATAAGGGACATAAAGATGTTGCAAACAAGGGACATAAATATGTCACACCAAATAAGGCCAAGGCTTGTACACAATAGACAAACACAAAGTCTCCTATCATGGAAGAGAGTAATAACATAATGAAGTATATAACAATTAAATATTAGTCTCCACCATCCATATGTATCAATGTCACATCATGGTATAATATCATATCCATGTTGTACTATGTAAGATATGAGTAACTAGAAAGGCATGTGTAATCACTCTAAATAGCTCAACATGGTAAAAGGTTATATAAATATATAACCTATGGTAGTGAAACCTTTGAATAATATGTCCTAGTATCAGCATGGCCACTGGGTAAAGGAAATTTCAACATTTATATGTCCATGTGTCTTGTATCACACTCATAGACCATGGTAAAGGAAATTTCAACATCTATATGTCCATGTGTCCTACATCACACTCATATACCATGAAATGCATGTGTATGAAAAGAATATTCCATCTACCAAACATGTGATAAATAACATATGTAAATAGTGTAATATAGTAATCATGTCAAGCTCATATCTTTATTTTTATTTTTTAAAATGTTGAATGTTTTCATATTTTTTAATTATTTAATTTTTTTGTCTTTTTTAAATATTTGAACTTTGAAAATTTATAACCATTGATCACATAAATGGGATGACCATGTAAAGTGATTATAAAAAAAGTGTAAGGACCCCATGTCATGAGCGAAAGGTACTAGATGTACATGTATCATAATCTAATAAGAAGTCACATGTTGTATGGTAACTATCATGATCATTTCTCATATAATATTGTGTATGATGGGTAACTCTAGAAAGTTGAGGACTCTCTAGGATATGTTGTATGGTAGAAGAATTTTTCATTGCTTGTGTTCATTATGGAACGTGTTGAACTATATGTGGTACTAATTGAGTATGTGTTATAGGAGATGATGCCTTTGTGAGTCCTAAATAACTCTTTGATGTGATGGGTGTTGAATAGTTGGTTGTCTATTAACCACTTTCTTATGAACTGGATGTATAGAAAAATCTTGCATATGTGTAACTATTGGCTCTATATATTTATCTTATATTTGTGTATTAACCAACTGCAATGGTAGTGGGGTGGAGGATAAAATAACACTAGTTGTATAGGGTGCTCATATCATACACCTGTAACTATGACTACTTTGTTTTTGTGTATATACTTAAGGCATCGATGTATTGTAGATGGTATTGCATGAAGATTTTGCATCCAACAAAATCCTATGAACATGTTGAATCCCTCATTACTCTTTAGGACTGAGAATATAGTGGCTAGTATGGTGGACCTTGCCCAAAGCGCTGACACTATGTGTCCTAGAGTATTTTGTTTCTATCATCCCTTAACTATTCTTGATGTATCTTGTATATCATGTTGTGTGTATCCAAGGGAGTGAAAAAGTGTCATTATGCACACATTCTCACTTGACCCATTGTTGATCATGGCATTATGTATGTGTTTATCATTGATATAGGCTCGTATGAATAGTGCATAAAATTTTAAATCACCATCAACATTCTCACTACCATCAAATGTGATTACAGGATATTGTGGTGAGGTGCTAATAATTGTACCAATAATCACATATCATAAGAAATTAGTCACCCCAAAATTTCTCTTATTCTAAAAATTTAATACAAATGTTATTTTATATTTTTATATTGTACATTTAATGTTTGTTTTAGTGAGTTTCATTAATAATTCTCAATTAGAAAATATTTCTAGCAACTACATCCCAACTCAAACATTAAATTTTAAGATGTGAATTTTAGTATTAAGTCGGTCACTTTTAAAAAAACAACCCTTAATTTTGTAAAATAATGTAAATAAAAAACAAAAAAAAATTTAAACAAAACAAAACCAACTTAAAAAAAAACCCTAAGCATAACAAAGGTGCACCAAAATACTAGAGCCAACGCATATTTGTAGATTCAGAGTGGGAAAACCCAAGTATGTTGTGAATTGTTTTTGTTGTTTTTGTTTTTAATGAAAAAATCAAATTTTAAAATATTTAGATTTTTTTTTTAATTGTTTTTGGTTTAGTATATATTTTTGTAGCACGAGATCAATCAATGTTATTTGTATTTTAAGTATTTTAACATGTTTGTTTCTTTTTATATTGCATTTCATTTTTTATTTTTCGATCAAATACTTAACTAATATTTTGATAGACTCACCATTCATTTATAACCATTTATATTTGATATGAGCTTTTATAGATTTATTTAACTCTTTGTTGCAAATCAATCCTATATTATTTCCCAGTTGAGGTTATTTTCTTTAGTTTTATATTCTTTTATATTCATTGTTTGTTTGAAAAAAATGAATAATGATTGCATTTTTAACCTAATCCTTAATGTAATGATTTCATAATCTTTGTGATATCAAAATAAATAATATTATTTTATATATTTTTTGAAAATGAGCACTTTTATAATTTTTTATACTAGAATATATATATTAAATTTCAATATCAAAATAAAATATAACATTTTAACTGAATGAATAATTATTTTCTTAAAAACCAAAAACTCTCTTTTGAAACTTCTACGCATTGTACATAATCTATAATTTATTGACTACTACCACTTGATTCAGTATGTCCTTACGTATGTTTCTTTTTTATGCATTTTCAGTTTTATTTGAGATGATAAGGTAAGTGATGGTAAGTCTAATATGTTAGAGCTTGCAACACAGGGTGGTCATAAAGATTGTTCTGAGGGGTCTAAAAATGGATATTTACTATCTTTCTTTCATAAATATTATAATGAACTTCATTTGATAAAGGTTTAGCGCACAATAATTCCACTCCCAAAATAACATCCCATATTTTCAAAGGAACTCATTGTATAAGCATCGCCTTAGTTTTGCAGGGGCTAGCACATTATTTTACTTGAGCATATTTCACAAAAAATTGATTAAATATTATCAATATTGGGAAACTTAATTGCACGATCTGATTAAGACAGCTACTGCAGAGCCACATAGAGGACACATGTCATATCAAATGCATCTCTACAAACTAAATTTAATTACATCAATTCTCTGCAATTCAATAGAAAACATTTAATCATCAGAGTTTATTTACAATGGTATTGTACCACATGTTTATTTTATATCAATTTGTCGTATTAAGTTTATATTATAAATTTACATGCTAATTCACCCACAAACAAATTTCAATACAAAGATAGGTACTAACAAGTTTATATTATAACTTTACATTCAAAATCAAGCACAAACAATTTTTTCAATACAAAAGTCGAGACTAACCATTATATGACCCTTATTTTTTCGCAGTTGTAAAGTGTGAATTTGTAACATCTCTTATGAAACTTAGAACAAAATATAACATACATAATTTTATTATAATTTAAAATTTTAAAATTTATTATAATATTTCATATGAAATTATACTAATTAAAATTGGTTGACATAACTTTTTATACTTTAAATCCTAAGTGGCCTTGAGTACATCCTGAGTGGGTTTATGATGAAAGCATATGTAAGTCCGTAGAGAAGAGACATGTTTGAATTCAGAAGAGGTAGGATATGTACATCTTGTTGAAAAAATATAAATTACATATAAAAATAATCCCTTTGTGTAATTTTAAAATGGAATGCCGAATTGATGACTTTGTGTTACTTCTAATTTGAGTAAAAACCATCACAAATTGAAGAAAGGGTGGGATATTAGAATATAGAAGTTGAAAATCCAATCAATAATATTAATAATGTTGAGTCTTAAATATCTCTCAGATTTCAATGAAAACTTGTAATGGCAGCGTACAAAATGTTTATAAAAGTAATTTCAAACACAATAACTATGACATATTATTCTTAGTTTTATTAATCAAAAATATGTTTCAACATTGTGAGCTTGGAAAAGAAAATGAATATTGTTAAAATTATTATTAAATGCATGTGGCTTCTATAATGGAATTGGTCATTGCACTAACCAAAGATATTTAAGGCTAACAAATTTTCAAAAATTGTGAATTTTCAAAATTTGTTATGCCAATCAAGTTGATGATGAATATCATTTGTTTTTAACATACAATATTTTTAATTAAAAAATAATAATTTTATTCAATTATATAAGTTAATTATTCTTTAGGTAATCTTATCCAACAAGAATCAAAATAATTTGGATGACTTCATTTTCACCATATTAAAATATATTAATAAAAATATCTACTATTATTTATATTTCTTCCATATGTTATGAATGGATATAATGTTTGATATAGATGGATCCTCCAAAGGTAGTTCCAATGATAACTCCAAGTCCTTGTTCATAGCTTACATTAATGACAATTCCTACTCAATGATCGACAATGCTCTACAACTACTTCTAGAGGTTTACGATACCTCCAAGATCATCAAATTGATCTCCATCAAATTACATACACACTTATACAATGGTGAAATGTAATCTAGGAAAAACAAACTTGGTATAATTCTACACACGCTAAACCTTATGTGGTCTTCATCAATGGCTTCCTTTGGGTCTTACACACCTACATGCCACACTAACAAGATCAACCCATGTCATGTTATATCACCAGGTGTTGAAAATATTTTTTCCATCATTATAATGGGGGTGGAAACCCAAATATGAATCAAGGGGTTTCCAATGTGGGGTCATGGAGCAGTGCCACACATGCCATATGTTAACCATTAACTTTTAATACTAATCAACTAGATTATCTAAAGGTGAAGATTCACACATGGAAGGTCAAGTATTTCAACATCCATAATGGTTCATTAAACCTTTAAGATGGTGTAATATATGTACACATATCTATATATTTAGATAGAAATCAAATAGTGTAAGATAAATAGCCATACATCTCCCTCTATTGGTGTGAGACTTCATAGTGTCAAGGTCTATGAGTCAGTAGGCCTTTGGCTCTTATCCAAAAAAAAAAATCAATGAATTTTCATTCAACTTGTTCCTCTTCTTCTTTAGAACATGTATACATCTTTTACAACCAAAAACACAAAAATGAGAAATAAAAGGTTTATACCCTGATCATGCCTCCCCTGGGGTGATTCTATTGAATTATTTTTTAGGTGTGTGATTCAGCAAGTAAAATTGATGTGTGAATAGCATCTACTTAATATGGGTGTTCTAGGTAGGCATCGTTCAACATGCACCGCATCATTTCAACAATGGTGCGATTTCATCACTGAACAACACCATTTTCTTGTGGCATGTAAGGAGCAATCAACTATCTTTAAATGTCATGTTGCTTAATAAATTCAAATAACTCGTTATTGGTGTATTCCCCCTTGATATGAGCAAAGTATGTCATGCCAGCTTTGGCCTCCCCTATTTTGCATCCATTTTATATGTAGTTATTGTTATGTTGTGTTGATTAGAGCTTATGATGGATCGATTTTCTGATATATTCTATGACGGACATGTTGATTTGGGTATGATCATGTTATGTTGTTATGTTATGATTCATTTCATACCACTTATATGATATATGATAGTAAATGAATTACAAATGCAAATGTGCATGGTTGTTAATTATCATTGATTGATTGGCTCAATGGTACTAGCTATCATATGATTTTGTTATTATTAGAATATGCACTAATATTTGATGCAGCTTCATCCTACTTCTTATTGTGTCGGAAAAGAATTTAAAAAATGGAAAAATAAATTATTGTTGTGTGTGGAGCACAAGTTTTATGTGGAGTCAGCTCTGACACTTGTGGCGTGATCATGGAATATTTTTATGTTGGTTTTTTAATATGTTGTTATTAGTGATATATTATCATAGTTATTGTCATTACCAACATGCTTTGATGTGTAAAATGAGTGTGCAAGAAACTGACAGAAAGGACAAGCAAAGGAAGGACAAGAGGTGGTCCATTCCTAAACCACAAAACATTCTAATTCGTGTTAAGTGATGTTTAGTCCTGTGTGTGCACCCCCTAGTGGTTATGTATCTGTGTTCTTCTCCATAGTGTTAGTGTTGATTGTTTTGGAGCCTTAAGTTTGGATGACACATAAGGCCCTTTTAATTAGCTAGTAATGTGTTCATACATTATGTTTGTGTTAATTAATCCCTTGATCAAACATGATTAAACTCTTTAATTTTAAATTTCAGAATTTTTGGAAAGCTAAAATTTGAAAGTCTCAAAATCTATTTCTAAAACCTTCTATTGGCCTAAAAAAGGGTCCCGTAGGTTAGTGGTCTAAGGGAACATTTTGAGAATTAAAAATTATGATTTCATCCTTCTAGGCACCTTGGGAAGGGGAGGCGTTGCAACCCCAAAATGGAACACTTGTCCTCATTTGAATGGGGGAATAAGGTAGTAACTTCCTTCCTCATATAACCAAAAATTGTTTGTTTTCTCCATAATTTTGGACTGCAATAGAATTTTAGAGAAAGGAAGCAAGATTGGAAGCTTGAAAGAGGAGCCAAAGGACAATTCAAGTGCAAATAATTTCAGAAGGTTGGTACCTTTTTTCTTATTTTTAAGTAATTATTTTATGTGTGTGTCTTGTGTGAGTATTGTGATTTCATATGAAATGGAAAGTGGATTGTGGTCATGGGTTAGGTAAAATTATGGTTGTGATTTTGTGCAAAGCCTAGGATGTACTCGGGGAAGGGAATTTGTTTGGTTGAAAGAGAAGCTTGGAGCCTGTGTATGCTTGTTGGCTTCCTTTCCAAAAGATGGTTGAAAGAGAAGCTTGGGGCTTGTGTAGGTTGCTTGTTAGCTTTCTTTTCAAGAGCTAGTTGAGGGAGGAACTTGGGGCTTGTATGGGAAGCTTGTTGGTTTCCCCTCTTATTGGACATTTGATAAGAGTTCCAAAAAATATAAAGAAACTATTGAGGCTAATGGTTGTTTTTATAATCTCCCTAAGTAAAGTCTTGAGAGAAGTGCACACATCTATAACTAGGAAGCTATAGGGTTTTTTGTTTTCTTGGGTTGGATATGTATTTGTGTGTGTGGAGGTCACCTCTTGGGCTTGGGGGTTAACTAGGGTGGAGACACCACATGATGTCGTAAGGCTAGAAGATGAGCAGTCTTTCCTTGCTTGCAAGTTGTTGGAATCCTATGGAGCTAGGAAGGAATACTATAGAATGAAAGGAATAAAGATAACTGATATTATTTAAAATTTTCTAGTTTATTACAGCACTTATGTGCACATGTTTTTGATTATGCAATTGTTGGTGTTTTAGGTGCATCACATAGTACATGTATGTGATGACTAGACTATTGCTCCATTAGACCTTTTAACTCTTTATAAAATTTAAAGGTCTATTCGTTGGTCTTTAAACAATACACCTACATCTTTCATATGTGGTCATCAACAATAAGTTTAAAATGTTTGAATCCACTTACACTAGGATTGAAGTGTCCACAGAGATCAATGTTCACTAGATTTAAAAAACCAATTTCCTAATGAATACTACTTGAACCAAAAAGAGCTTGATGCTTTTTTCCAGCCAAACAAATCAAGCATAGATCAAAATTCTTATTTAGTGAGGGAAGAGCTCTCATCATATTATGTTTGTTCAGTGTAATAAAGTAGCCAATGCTAAGATGGTCATATCTCTGGTGTCAAATATTTGCATAATCATTTACCGTTGCTACCAAATCTTGATTGTCATTATGAACAACATCAAAGCTCAAACATTTTTCTTACTCCATAAGCACGTGCAACAAATATCGAGCTTTTGTATTTGTCTTAATTGAGATAAGCTTTCACCATCTTTGCAATCAAATTCAACCTTAAGGTTGTGATCTAGTAATTGGCTAACAGATGATAAGTTCTTTGTTAAACCTACAACATAAATAAATTCTATATTTTTCCATGAATGCTTTCCTAGTGCAGAAAATACATCACCTAGACCTTGGACATTGTAGGACCTAAAATGGTGAACCAATCTTTCCATTTGGTCATATGTTGTGTAGCTTTTGAGTCTACGTCACTACCAAACATAACTCTAATGAAGGATCTCATATGAGTCTATATAGCATAGACAAAATCTTCATTTGGAGTATTGTCATCTTCAACAATATTTCCATGTTGTTGTGTGGAAGATTTCTTCTTCCATCATGAATATTATGGCTTCTTCTTTGGCCCTTTTTGTGATTGTTGCAACGGAGACTTTTTGTTTTTAAATGAACCATTTGTGGATGCATTGTACCAACAGTCTTTGAGCTCATGCCCATTCTTTCCACATATGAGATATGTCTTTCAAGAACGTGAATTGGTCGTGTATGGTTTTTTCTATGATTCATAAGCCTTATGGGCTTCTTTCCATTCTGATGTGTGGCCAAGGCAAGATCCTCCTTTATCTTTGTTGTGTATTGATTCCCCTACTAATTAGAGACGTTCAAAGATATCACAAAAACATTTTATGCAGAGTGTAGTGCTCTTAAGATAGTGGGTACGAAATAGAAATCCATAACCGACTCTACAAGTACAGAATCTAATCTTGATTCTTCATCTTTTACTTGCTACTTAACTTATCCATGCATATTTGGCAGTTGTAAAATCTCAAAAATGAGGTTGGATATCATCCGAAACACCAAACATAATTATCTTTTTTACCTGCTAATTGTATTTGTCAAACTTGTATTGTTTGTTAACATCAATTATAAGGGTAGAACAATAGCAACATGAAGGGCCTGAGGGCCTGAGGGCCGCAGCACCCGATTTAGGGTTCCTATTGAAGGCCACCCCTGTAGAGGTGTGGCTGCAGGAGACGATGGCCGGGAAAATGGACCTGGGGGAAATCTCCTTTGCTCAGAACTTGTCAAACATCCTACGCCTCGGTTCTATACAAATACGACGGGATATTCTTGAGGCGGCTGTCGAAGCTGTGGAACGTAATCGGGGGAACCGACTGAACAATGCGGTTCTAGTGTTCGACAAGGGGCATTCACTAGTGTAAGGACCCTAGGGTTGCGGGCAGTGCGATTTTAGGGTTTGAGGGTGTGGTGGAGCAAGGCCTTTTTCTTGACATGGCTACGGCTGTCATTATTGCTGGATCTGACGGTGTCTTCGCCAAATCAAAGGGACAGAGTAACTAAAGGTATTTTGCGAAATTTTAATGTCCCGGTAAATGCTTGTGTGTCGTTATTGCAATGGCAACCTGCATTGTTGGACAGGGCAGAATGCTAAAGATATATATTTTTTGCATTCTTTACCCTACGCTGTAAGTTCTTTGAGGTTTCAGGTCCTTGTAAAACCTGGGTACTTTTATTGGTCTATGTTTGTGGTCTTAGGTCCCTATAAAACTTGATTTTGATGCTGCTCTGCAGTAGGTTTCAGGACTGCTTTTCCTGGTGGTTGTTAATGCTTTATCTTTCTTGATTTTGTTAAAGGGTTTCAGGGTCCATTCAAAACCTGCTTTTATCGTAATCTAAAACAATAAACACAACTCTTCGGACTCAAGGTGGGTTTTGACCTTCACCTGTCAATAAAAATAATAATTTTCACAAAAACTGAGAATATGGCCCCCAAACCAACCCCAAAAATAAAATGATGATGGGGGCACTTACGTCCGTTATAGTTGGCAATGTATAAATAGCTAAAAGAATTAAATATGTTATATAACCACTAGAAAGCTCAAAATATCACAATTGTTACGAACCCGACGAAAATATTAACCTCGTGATCAAAATGGCATAAGAGTTATGTAATTAGTTTCAATCCAAGATCATTTAAGAAATTAATTAAATTTAAGTATCCAAGTTTTTTTTTTAAATAATTAAAGTTATTTAAGAAATTAATTAAATTTAATTATAAAGTTTTAAAATAATTAATTATTAAAAAAAGCACTCTAAATATTTATAAAGGTAAGACTTTATAAAATGCTTTCGATTGTACGATTTTATTCGTTGGTGGTGTTTTTCTCAACATGGGTGCCTTGTTTGCATGCTTCGTTACTAGGCGACTTGTGATTATTGCATCTCTTTGGTTATTGGATGCTAAATCTTGTTGTTGTATGTTTGGGTGTTTATTTATAGTCATGGCATCCTTTGATTTTTGTTGCTATGTAACTGGGACAATATATAACGTCATAAACTAAAACTACTTGAAACACACTTATAATATCACATTCCACATCTATAATTTAAATGAGTGTAAATCGTATATACTATAAATCATGAAAAGTATACAACACATTTCCAATACCAAACTTAGATTTGATTTCACCAATAAATTTATTCATACTATGAATAGGATAAAATACACCCTATAAATTAAACTATTGACACTATCTTAACATCTAACAATATTCTATTCTATGTGTTTGTTTGTTACAAACCAACTTACCATATATTTATTACTAGTAGTTGCCTTCAAGGTGCAAGTTATGTTAGAAGGGATATAATTTTTTGTTTCAGTAAAGCGAAGTTTTATAAAGTGACCGTTGACCTTATCTCACCTTTTGTGCACAAAACGTTAAGTAACAATAATATGATATTTCTAATGAAGGTGACAGTAGAAACTGAGGTGGTGTGTTACTTCCTACGGTGTAGCAATGAGTTATGTGGGGAGGAGACATTCTATTTTACAGTGAGCGTAAGTAATGGTGAAGTGGTAGGGAAGGGCCAGGGCATACAAAACATACAAGCGTTGAACGATTTCAACATAAGTTGGACAATGATATTGTGGGGCAATAACAAGATATTGCAAGTGATAAACTTGAAGAAATCTAGACAAATACACATAAATTAAGTCAATACAATCTATAATTTCCATAAAATTATTTCAATTACCCAGTACATGATTAAAATACGTATCATCTTAACAAATATAAGAATTAGATATCCTACTACTCTTCTAAAAACATAAAAAATACATTTAAATTTATTCATATTGTAACTTTATTTCCCTTTTGGATTTTGACTGGCACAGAGGGTTTCAATCGTGTACAAGTTTAAGAATTTGATTCCTACATCAAAGGAAGAGTTATAAGGGTTATGTTCTAAGGACACCATTTTGCATTCTCAAAAATATTAAAATTGTCTAGTGTGTGTTGCTTTTTTATGCCTAAAGTACAAATTTTTGTTTTTCATTTTTTTTAATTAGAATAATTGTATTTCCGATTATTATCAGATAATTATTAAATATATGGGGGCATAAGAAAATATAGGCATTTCATTACGAATGGGACAACACAACATATATGAAAATGACTAACAACTTCATGCTTCTTATTAATAAGCTATGTTACAAAATCCAATGGAATATTAGGGGTATTACTTTAAAGTAATGAAACGTGATTACCATGATTACTTTTAAGTTAATGCTATCATTATTTTAAGATTATAAAAAGACCTACTAGGGCCCTCCCACTCCCTCTTCATGTTCCTTCCAATCCTACAATGAGCTCACATTTGACACTTGTCTTTTCACCTTTTTTTTCCAATTTGTATTTATTTTATTTCTACACTAAAAAATATCATCCATCCTCAGTGATGCGAATGGAATTTTTTAAATCATCATTTTAATCAAACTTATCAATAAGCATTTACATAAAAATATATATTTTATGATTATAGTATAATAGACATTAAAATTATTGTCTCGTTTTTAAAATTTTCATTTTCGAGTAAGATTGATCGTTAAATCTTGTCCTTGTTTACATGTTAAGATGAAATTAAACATCCATCCATTACAATTTTAATAAGATTTAAAACCCATCGTATGGTTTTAAAAGTATTTCAGGGGTGTCTAATATGCTTTGTTATGCCTTGCAACGTTTATTCAATAAGTTTTGTTGTATATCACAAAGTTTATCCAATAAGTTTTGTTGTCCCTCACAAAGTGTCCAAGACGTGCTCCCACGTCAAAGGTGTGGGCTCCTACGTCTAAGACATGGGCTCCCGATCCTTGTTCATGTTCTTTCTAATTATATAACCATACATTACATCTATGTTAAGATGAGAATTGATGCCTATCCAATGCATTTTTAATGAGATTTGACACGCGTTCAACCTGTTTTTAGTGATTTTAAACGTATTTCACATTTGTGCTATAATCTTATCCAAAATTTCATGTATCCCCAATAAACTTTGCCAAGCTTTCATGTGTGTCCAATAAACTTTGTTTTCCCTTGCAAAGTTTATCCACTAATCACTTACCGTCCCACCAAAAAAATGTTCAATAAGCCTTGTTGTACTTTTCAAACTGAGTCCAAATTTTGACTAGGCACCTTACTTTTTTGTCTCTTTCAAAGTTTGTCCAACGAGTTTTGTTGTCCCTTGCAAAGTTCATCCAATAAGAGCTTTGTTGTCCCTCACAAAATTTTGTCAAATAAGCTTGCTTTGTCATCCTTCGCAAAGTTTGTCCAAAATAAGCTTGCTTTGCTATCCTTCACAAAGGTTTTCCAAAATAAGCTTGCTTTGCTATTCCTGGCAAAGTTTGTCCAATAAGCTAGCTTTATTATCCCTTGCAAAGTTTGTCTGATAAGCTTTACTTTGTCATCCCTAACAAAGTTTGTCCAATAAGCTAGCTTTGTCATCCCTTGCAAAGTTTGTCCAATAAGCTAGCTTTATCCTCCCTCACAAATTTCTTCCAATAAGCTTGCTTTGGCATCCCTCTCAAAATTTGTCCAATAAGCTAGCTTTATTGACCCTCGCAAATTTCAACCAATTAGCTTACTTTGTCATCCCCTCGCAAAGTTCGTCCAATAAGCTTTGCTTTGTCATACCTCACACAATTCATCTCATAAGCTTGTTTAGTCCTCCCTCACAAAGTTCCTCCAATAAGCTTGTTTAATCCTCCCTCACAAAGTCCATCCAATAAGCTTGTTTAGTCCTCCCTCACAAAGTCCGTCCAATAAGCTCATTTTGCCATACCTCACAAAGTTCATCCAATAAGTTTTGCTTTGTTGTCCCTCACAAAGTTTGTCTAATAAGCTTGTTTTGTCGTCCCTCACAAAGTTTGTCTAATAAGCTTGTTTTGTCGTCCCTCACAAAGTTCGTCTAATAAGCATGCTTTATCGTGCCTTCACAAAGTTTGTCTAATAATAAACTTTGTTGTCCTTGCAAAATTTATCCGATGATAACCTTTGCCATCCTTTACAAAGTTTATCCAAAAAAAGTCATCTTCCCTCCCAAAGATTTGTTCAATAAACTTTGTTGTCCTTTACAAAGTTAACCAATAAACGATATCATCCTTCACAAAGTGTGTCCAATAAGTTCTATCTAATAATTTTTGTCATTATTCACAAAGTTTGTCAAATAAACTTTATACAAGAAGTTTTGTCATCACTCAAAGTTTTGTCCAATAAGTTGTCATCACACAAAGTTTTAACTAATAAGTTTTGTTATCCTTCACAAAATTTGTCCAAGACATCATCCTTTGCAAATTGGACAAATTTTTCCAATAAACTTTGTTGACCTTCACCTAGGTTGAATAATAAGCTTTATTATGCCTCGAAAAACTTATCCAACGTATTTTGTTGTCTTACCAAACAAACTTTGTCCTCCCTTGTAAATTGTCCAATTAAATTTTGTCATCACTCAGTTTTCCAATAAACTTTGTTATCCCTCATAGAGTTTTCCAATAAACTTTATCATCTCTCATAATATAAAGTTTGTCCAATTAACTTTCTCATCCCTCATAAAAGTTATCCTATAAACTTCATAAACTTTACCTTCCTCACCAAAAAAATATAATAAGTTCACTCCTCATCAAAGTTTGTCCACTAAATATTGCATTCTCCTCACTAGTTTATTGGCTATTAAATTTTATGTCCTCAAAGTTCATCTACAATCTATCCAATACTCTTATCATTCCTAAATAATGTTTTTTTAATAAAAGGTAAAGGTACAAGTAGTTGCGAACCTTACCTACTCGTTTATAACCATGTTCTTATACAAACTATTCCCTATTTATATGTATAACCAAGTTTTTATACAACCTATTCCCTATTTATATATAACCAAGTTTTTATACAACTTATTTAATTATATAATATATGAATTTATTATATCACTATTTTTAATTAAAAAATAAATTTCTTTTGATTAAATTTATTTAAAAAAATTAAACTATTTATTATGAATACAATTACAATTATATAAAAATTGTATCACAATTTAATTTAAAAACATATCAAATTTTTATTAATTTTATTATTATAAAATTATACCATAATCATTTATTATGAATAGTTATCTAATTATTATATATCTTATATGTTATTAAAATAAATTATAGAGGATAGTTGCGAGTGGAGGAGCAGCGAGTGGCGGCCCATCGACAGGGCCCAGGGGGGACAGATCTCTGCCTGGGGCGAGCTCTCTTGGACAGGAGACAGTGTACATCAGTGAGCGGTCAAGGCTAAGCAAGGTTAGCGGCTGCCTTTTGCGGAACCAGGATCGCCCTGTACTGGTCATCCCTCTGGAGGCAGTAAGGGAAGATGTGGAGTATTTAACCTCCCACACTTTGATTTGCAAATTCCTGGGTATTCGAATCCCTCTGACGGCTTTGGAAGCTTGGATTCGTCGCTCCTGGCAAATAGAAGGAGATTTTGATATTATGTTCGCTGGCAATAGCTATTTTTTAGTGAAATTCTCGTCGGTATCGGATCGAAATCGCATTTTTGAGGGCGGTCCCTACTTCTACGATCGTGTGGGTCTTTTTCTCAAACCCTGGCACGCAGGGTTTAACTCTGCGGAGGAACTTCCACCCTGTGTGCCTGTATGGGTGCGTCTTCCGCGACTGCCTCTGGAATTCTGGCGGGACGATAACCTGCCCCAGATAGCTGCCATGCTGGGAACACCAACCGCAATTGCACACCAATCTTTGGACAAAAAGCTCATTTCTTATGCACGCATTTGTGTCGACATTGATTTAAATAATCCTCTCCCAGACTCCATGGAGATTTGTATGGGTTCCTCGTCCTGGATTCAGCAGATAGACTATGAATCTATCCCTTTTCGTTGTTGATTCTGCCATGTTTACGGACATTTGCACCGTCAATGCCCTCAGGGCTCCAAAGGTAATGGAACAGTCCCTGAATCTTCTGCTACAAAAACAGCGTACGCTGGCATGGGGAATGGTCGGCCGACCCTTTCTGACAATATAAAAACCCAGCCTGATAGTATGGCAAAAGGGAAAAAATTTGTAAATAATGCAAGCATGGCACAAGGCTCAGCTGATCATAACAACTCTGGCATGGATGGTTTTATACCAGTGCGACACAGAGCGAAAGGTCACGGCCAGAAACGTATGAATGCTGATAGGCAAGTAGATTTGGGTTTCAACTGGTTTGAGGCTTTGGATAGTATGGCCATTGAGGATGGCATTCTCGCTGAGGATCAAGGGGAAGCCCCAGAGTTAAATAAGGAAGTTTCAGATCTTAATGAGGTTCAGGGTATGATGGTTCAACCGACCCTAGGGAATTCTCTTGGTGCGGAGGAGGGGACACTTGAGGGCCGCAAGTTCTGCAAGAGAAGGATGTTCATTGGGCAGACTTGGTCAAGGAAGTAGATGCTGGTAGGAAAGAAAAAGGAGCCTCCTCGGTGCTTGGCTTAATGCAGATACCATTCAAGAAAGCTTCCTTGTCTACTCCCTCCAAAGCTGGGCGCAAGGACCAAGATAGAATCAAACTGACAGGTGATTTATTGGTAGAATCAAGGGTTGTTAAGACCTTAGATGAACATTTCCCTCACTCTACCCAATGATTGTCTTATCATGGAATGTAAGGGGTTTGAATAGCATCCCCCGGCAAAAAGCTATGCGTAGATTGGTGATTGATCATTCTCCGGATATTCTCTGTATCCAGGTGACCAAACTTTCTATTGATTCATTGTTTACTTGTATGCCAAATATCTGGTTTTTTGGCCAATGCCAGTGTGTGGGCGCCTTGGGAAGCTCGAGGGGCTTGGCCATGTGCTGGGACCCTAGGAAAATTATGCCACTTCATTGGGTTCCCTGCCTATCGGCCCTTTCTATGATTGTCTCTTCTCTTGAAACTGGGGAGTTGATCCTGGTTACCACAGTTTATGCCCCTGTTGATATTACTGGCCAACTTCAGCTTTGGGAGCATATTCGCTATGTTAGGAATTGTCATCCCTTCCTACTGTGGATTATCGCTGGAGATTTTAATGCAGTGCTGAGCCAGGGGGAGAAAAGAGGGGGTTCGACTCGACTAGGCCCCTCTTCTGAGTGTCTTCGCCACAATATTGATCTGCTGCATCTCTCTGATGTTAGACCCTCAAATGAGCTTTTCACGTGGAGCAACAGAAGAACAGGGAATGCTACCATCTCTGAACGCCTTAATAGGTTTTTTGTTTCTTGTTTTTGGCGCTCTAATGCTATCTCTCTTAACTCGAAAATTCTTGACTGGAGAGACTCTGACCATTGGCCCATTAAGCTCTCTCCCAGTAATATTGCTGGGCCCAAAAAGCCTCCCTTTAAGATTCCGCTGATGTGGCTTCGTGATTCATCTCTCCATGACTTCATGAGCAGTGGTGGAGACAGGGGGACCGGCATATGGAACTGCTATGTATTCTTTCCTTTAAAAACTGCAATATGTTAAAAGAAAGTTGCAGTATTGGAATAGAAATTGTTTTGACAACTTGCATTATATGAAGAAGGCACAAGATAGGTTAGATGGAGTAACTAGACAAATAAGGGACTTTGACTTGTCAAAAGAGCTTCGCTTAGAGGAATCTAGCGCTGTAATTACCTTAGCGGAATGGGAACTCCGTGAAGAGATCTATTGGAAGCAGAAGGCGAGAATTGATTGGCTTCAAGAAGGAGATAAGAACACGGCCTTTTTCCATAACTCTGTGCAGGCACGGCGAAACATAAATTTTATCTCTTCTCTTGTTACTCAGGATGGGGCGAGGTTAACCTCCTCCCAAGCTATGACCAGGGAAGTTGTCCGGTTTTATTCAGCGCTCTTTTCAGGGGACCCACCGCCAGATGAGGCTGCTGAAAATACAGTTATATCATGCATTCCCCATGTGGTGACTGCGGAAATGAATGACTTTCTCATGCAGCCAATTGGTATGGCAGAAGTTGAGGAGGCGGTTTTCAGCATGGCTAGAGGCAAAGCCCCAGGGCCTGATGGGTTCCCAGAAAAATTCTTTCAGGACTTCTGGGATGTTGTTAAGCAGGTCCTGATGGATGTTGTGCAAGAATCTTACTCCAGCAAAGAAATGCTTAGAGCTTTGAATGCCACATTTCTAGTCTTAATCCCGAAGGAGCAGGGCAACTAGTTGGATTCTTTTAGGCCCATTGCGCTTTGCAATGTGGTCTATAAAATCATTACAAAACTTATTGCACAAAGACTTAAAGGTTATCTCCCCAGGGTCATCTCGGAGGAACAAGGGGGTTTTGTGGCGGGCAAACAAATTCTGGACGGAGTGGTTATTGCTTCGGAAGCTATTCACTCTGAGTACATCTCAAGAGTGTGCTATGTTTATCAAGCTCGACTTAGCCAAAGCATATGATAGAGCTAGCTGGAGATTTCTACAAAAAATTCTTTTGGCATTTGGCTTCAATCAGGGTTGGGTTAGCTAGGTGCTACGCTGTGTTACTACGCCTTCCTTCTCGGTCCTTATTAATGGGGAACCTTCTGAGCTTTTTGGTGCATTTAGAGGCCTTCGCCAAGGGGATCCGCTCTCTCCGTACATGTTTATTATTTTCGCTGAGGGATTGGGACGACTCTTCAAATTTCAGGGCTCTCAGAATGTGTTGCAGGGATGGAGATGGGGGAATGGGTTAACCGCCTTGACTCACCTTCAGTTTGTTGATGACACAATCCTCGCAGGGAGAGCTCGGATTCGAGAAGCGGAAGCTTTCCGACTCACCCTGGGCATTTATTTGGTGGCATCTGGGCAGAAAATCAATGACCATAAGTCTTCTATTTTCTTCTTCAACACACTTGAGCCTATTCAGCGAAAGATTGCTACTATTTTGAGGTTCCAAACTCAAACCCTGTCGGTGATTTATCTTGGGATTCTCATTGTTGTGGGAAGGCAGCGTAGGCTCTTATGGGAGAATGTGATTGACAAACTAAGGCAAAAGGTTGGTCATTGGACTCATAGGTGGCTTTCCACTGCTGGTAGGGTGATCCTTCTGCAATCGGTAATCCAGGGCTTCCCATATACCGCTGTATGATTCAGGTAGCCCCAATGTACTCCCTGAGGAAATTTGATGCTCTTTCTCGACAATTTATGTGGAGTGGCAACCTACAGAATACCAAATGGAGCCTTATGAATTGGGATATATGGTTTGCCGTCCAAAGAAGGAAGGAGACCTTGGCTTGCGCTCCGCCATTTTGTCTAGTCAAGCCCTTGCTGCCAAGCACTACTAGCGATGGTGTTTCAATCAATCTTCTCTTTGGGCCCGAATCCTGTCAACCAAGTACTTTCCGGGGGTTGATCCCCCTGATATCTCTAGGGGTCCTCTTGAGGGAAGAGGGTCGATGGTGTGGCGTACTCTCAAGCTGGGAACACACTTGGTGAAACGCGGCCTCTTCTAGGTGTGCAATGGTGGTTCGGGGGCCCTCTTTTGGAGTGACTCATGGGATGGAGCGCCTCTTCTTTTATCTTCACATCCGCATTTACAACCCCTAGGCGATTCTTTTCACGCTGCTGGATGGCACACAGTAGCACATTACAAAAAAGTGTTTAACTTGGGCACAATTGTTGGTTATAGATGGAAAAACTCCTCTGACTGGCCCCCAGGGGATCGAAGGAGGACCTGATAGAGTTAACCCAAATTCTTGCCCCCAGAGGTTGTAGTTCCCTGCAAGGACGGGATGTCCTCCCTTGGGGAGGAGATGCTACCGGCCAATACTCTGTGTCTTCAAGTTACATGACTTTGACAAGGCAATTCTTTGATGGAGGGCAGTTCTTATGGGCCAAGAAAATTTGAAACCAGGTTTCAGGGCCCAAATGTAATTTTTTTCTGTGGCTTCTCACTCACAACAGGGGTCTCCCCTAGGATAATCTCTGCAAGCGTGGATTTCAGGGGCCGTCTAGGTGTGTCTTGTGCCACAGAAGTGAGGACAGTGGGTCTCACCTCTTCTTCCAATGTTCGTATGCCAAGCAAATTTGGCATCTGTGGTGTGGAATGCTTGGGGAACTCCTTGATGGCACGCTTCTTTGGTGGACTTCTGGGATCGTTTGGGCCATTCCCCAGCAAAGGCTTCTATTCTTCAAAATCCCTAGGTAGATGGCCCCTCCTTTATTTTATGGAATATTTGGATTGAAAGGAACAGGAGGATCTTTAGGGGCGTCCATCTAGAACTAAGAGCTCTGTGGATGAAAGTTCCCAGTTCGCTGCAAGAAACCCTGCAAGTCAAGTGTGGTAGTGACATCGCCTTGGAACCCAAAGCCGCTCAAATTTGCTCCCGTCTCGGCCTTGACTTGACCACGACTAGAGTTGTGGATGAGTGCAGTCTGTCAACAAAAGGAATCAGGGAGCAAGCGCGACCGATTGACCGGATGGGGCGTTGGACTCCCCCTAGGGATGGGGTTATTAAAATTAATACGAATGGATCCTCTCGAGTGAATCCAGGGGACGCTTATATTGGCAAAATTGGACGTGACAGCTCTGGGAGCGTTCAGTTCCTCTTTTCGATCTACAAAGGCCATCACACGAATAACCTTATGGAAGCCATGGCAATCTTGGACGCAGTGAAATGTTGTTGTCAACATGGCTGGCGAAACATTATCTGTGAATCGGATTCACAAGTGGTTGTCAATTCGCTGAATAAACAAAACCCTGAAAGTTGGATTGGCAATTGGATGTAGTTGTTCAACAAATCCTTCAATTAAGTACTTTGTTCTCTGTTTCTTTCAATCACATTTCTCGTGAGTGGAATGGTGTGGGGGATTGCCTTGCTAAGTGGGCTTCAGAAAATGGCCCTGTATGAAACATTACGAAACGGATGTTTCCTCTGAGTCTATCTCAGACGCTGGATCAACTTGACCAGGTTAAAAAATTGTAACTGTTAGTTCACTTTCTTATTTAATAAATTTTTACCCCTCTTTTAATTTTTTTTTTTTTTTTAAAATTATAATTAAATTTATTAAAAAAATTAAATCATTTATTATGAATACATGTTACAATTATATGAAAATTGTATCACAATTTACTATGAAAGAAAAATCAAATTTTAATTAATTTTATTATAAAAAATTAAACTATAATTATTTAGTATGAATAATTATACATCTTATATGTTATTAATATAAATTATGATTAAATTTATTATTAAAAACAACTATATCATAAATATGTTACAATTATATAAAAATTATATAACAAAGAAAAATCAAATTTTAATTAAATTTAATAAAAAAAATTAGACCGTTTATTCCACACGTACTTCAGTCCACATGCTCTTCACATGGTACTCCATTGTACTATCCCTTGAAAACAAGGGACAAATACACAGATATTTGAGATTTATACATTATTCCAAGTGGCATTTTTTTTTAATAAGTGAGCAATGGTTTGGCCATAGTCTCGTGCGGTCAAAAGCTTCCATTTGAAAGCTTCAAAGCATATTTTTCTATATACCCGATGTCTTATGTCACAACTTTGTGTCTTTTGTCCATGCGAGTGTCTTATGTCAACTAATATACCCAACTCAATCATGTTCAATGTTTGTCCACCCCAATATCTTATCTCAATTAATATACTCCATGTATATACTCCATGTCCACCCCCATTTTTTAATGTCATGTCTTATGTCACAAACTAATATGTCCTTCTCCATATACTCATCTCGTCCATGTCTAATGTCCATCCTTGATGCTCTCAACTTTGTTTTGTATCCACCCTTCATGTCCATGTCTAATATCAAACCCAATGCTCTCAACTTTATGTCTCATGTCCACCCCTATGTCTTATGTCACAAACTAATATGCCCTTTTCAATATAATGCTCTCAACCATGTCTTATGTCCACCCCAATGTCTTATGTCACAATCTCTCAACCTTTTATCTTATGTCCACCTCGATATATTATGTCACAAATTAAAAATTAATATACCTTTTAACCATGTCTTAAGTCCACCCCAATGTGTCATATGCCCACCATATGTCTTACGTCCACCCCAATATCTTATACCACAACTAATTTACAAATAATATAACCCTCTCAACCATGTCTTATGTCACAACTAATATACCCATCTCAATCATGTTTTATACCCATTTCAACCATGTTTTATGTCAATCACTATGTCACATATCACAAGTAATATAACCCTCAACCATGTCTTATGTCACAAGTAACATAACCCCCTCAACCGTGTCTTATGTCTACCCCTCACCCACACCCCTTTGTGTTTTACATCACAACTAAGATATCCCTCCTCTCAAGCATGTCTTATGTCTACCTCCCATGTCTTATGTCAACTAATATACTCCTACCCCTCTCAAACGTATTGAAGCCCCCATGTCTTGTCACAATTAAGATATTCATTGGAAATCACAACTGATATACCCCTCTCGACCATATTAAAGGTCTCAACCAATATATAACCCTCTCACCTATGTTTTATCGTCTACCCCGCTCTCATGTCTTATGTCACAATTAAAATACCACTCAATCGTGAGTCATCTCTAACACCCGCCGCCCAATTAATATACTCATTGAAAATCACAACTAATATACCCCTTTCAATCGTATTAAAGGTCACAACTAATATACCCCTCTCAATTGTGTTCCCTCTCGTGTCTTATGTATTCCCCCTCACCCCCTCAAATGCTTGTGTTCCAGATCGGAGGTGAGACCACCAAACCTTACAATTATCATGTATAAAATAAATGTTATAAAATGTAAATGCTCACATAATTTTCCGTTGATAAGCAACACTATTTCGTCAAATCTCAACCCTGCCTCCATGCATCATACCACAAACATTTAGGCAGAAAAGCATTACCAATGAAACATTTAACGCTGGTATCATCGCGCTTTGGAATCGCATAAATTTTCTTGTTCCAAATTCTAGAAGGAAATCTGAACCGCCATTGAAAATGAACATTTTACAATTTAAAAAATTTGTCAAAAATCTGACAAACCATAAGCTTATAATAATACATTTGACACGATACACAACCAAAAAGGCCATATGATCACCATTAACTTTACATATCCTTCCACGTCCAGAGTCTCTCTTGCGTTTTCTCGTGTTGTACATGTTATGTGTCGGAGGTTCCCTCCCCTCACCTTTTGGCTTTCCAAGGCATATCATATCAAGGATGAAAAAAATGGTATGAATTGTTTGTATGGTACACCTGTGAAGAAGGTTGCACTGGTTCTTCCATTTTACATTTTGCTTAAAGCGTACTTTCTGCTTTGCACCAAAGCAGATTACCGGTAATATAGCTGGTGCTCTCCACAAATATGCCTCGCCTCTGGCATCCCCCTTTCTATGGCTGCAAACAAATCCGAACAGAACATTAGGGTTTACAATTTGGTGGAACTGAAGGCAACACGTCACCCAAACAAAATAGGTGCAACTAAACAAACTGGTAAGATTTTTATGAATCAAGTAAATCCCCCTTTTATTTTGTTAACTGTAGCTTTATTTTACTCTGGACCTTAACAACTGGTAAAAAATAGGCAACTGAAAGACTAGTCAAACAAGTAAATTACTTTGGTGAATTTGGCGTGAAGGAGTAGATGCTAATATGAAACACACTCACAGTCCATAAATTAATGGAGTGCTAGAAAGGAATCATATCACATCTAGCCCCGCTGGTGACTAAAGGTTCCAAAAGAAGCCCACTTGAAGAACCAGCTCAAAGACCTGCACGTATCAGGCAGATTACAGTCTCATACTATCTATCTACCATGCACTTAACCAACCTAGAAAAAGTCACTAAATTTCCAAATATATGAAGCAAGGTATGCTAATGACTCGACTCCTTAAACATGGCGAACCAACATGGACTATTAAATGATATGTTAGGGACAATTCTGCCCTTCTACATATTGTAATTCTTCTTTCATTAGATTTAGACAAAAAACTTCATCCCTGGTGAGCTACTTTTCATGCAAGATAAATATTTTCTGCATTTCATTTTGGGATTAAATTAAAATATACGTTCTCAGAATGTGCACTTTTTTTTTCCTTTGTTCTTTTTAAAGTTTTTTAAGTTTTTCCAGCAAGCTGAGATTTAGATGGTTTCAGAAGAGAAGGCTAAACTCATACACTAGTCAGGGCTCCCATTGAGGGTGATTAACTAATTAAAGCCCAGGTGACTTGTAAGTTCAAATGCAACAACATTTATACTCACCAAAGCTTATAGATTCTACCGGCGTTCCATTAGGTTGTGCTCTTTAGCTCCTAGCAGGCAAAGCCTTGGATCCAGCACCGGGAGAATTTGCATCCTCCCCATCTGAATCGCTCCCGGAAGAACTGCCAGAATCAGAATCTGCAACAACAAAAAATTCATGACACGTCTGTTAGTTTATGCTTATTCCCCCAGACAAATGTGCAAAACAAAAGTCGTTGAAATAAGAAGCCAAAACCCTCCCAAGGCTATAAAGGACACAGCAATGCACATTCCCAAACCCCACTAATTAGAATTAAAACCAGCTAAGTGCCCATACCACTTGAAGAAGAACCCGAATCGCTGCTAGAGCTACTTGAACTGCTTGATCTGCTTCCGTATCCCCCATCTTTATCCTTGTCGATCTCGACGGGAGGGAAATTTGTGGATGGCATGTCATCATCTATATCAACATCCTCTTCACCTTGATCCCCTGTTACAAAAAATGTCTCATTTATTGAAGAAACAAATTAACGCACTCCAACCCAAGAAAAAATCAATCTAGCACAATAAATCCCAAAATGAGTAGCACAATAAATCCCAAAAGAGTTCAACCCACCCCTCGCCTGCCAAAATTTCAATGGAAAACAATTAATTTCAAATGACTTTATAACTCCTACCCAAAAATCCAATCCAACATAATTATCCTTCCATCGAGTTTTATCAGAGTTACCCACAAAAGCAATAATAAATAAATCCCAAAATAAGTTTAACCCTCCCCTGGAAAAAGATTAATGTCAAATGAATTTTTACCCACTCCTACCCCAAAATTCTATCCAACACATTAACCTCCCAATAAGTCTTATCCAAGTTATCCACAAACAATAATGTGTTTAACCCACCCCTGCCAAAATTTCAATAGAAAACAATTAATCTCAAATGAACTTTTACCCACCCCTGCCAAAATTTCAATAGAAAACAAATAATCTCAAATGAACTTTTACCCACCCCTGCCAAAATTTCAATAGAAAACAATTAATCTCAACTGAATTTTTACCCACCCCCGCCAAAATTTCAATAGAAAACAATCTACCCAAAAATTCAATCCAACACAATTAACCTCCCAATGAGTTTTATCAGAGTTACCCACAAAAACAATAATAAATCTCAAAATATTTTTAACCCTCCCCTGCCAAAATTTCAATAAAAAACAATTAATCTCAAATGAGTTTTTACCAACGCCTACCCAAAAAATCAATCCACCACAATTAACCTCCCAATGAGTTTTATACAATCTCCAAATCAGATTAATATCCAACCGAAAAATGCAGTGTAACAAAATTTAAATCCAACCCTAAATATAGAATTTAAATCCAAAATGACGATCCCAGTCGATCTCCAAATGAGCTTAACCTAATCAAACCTAGAAGATCAATCTAAACGCATATCAGTCATTCATTATTGGGGACTTAGAATGGTACCCTTCTTGTTGTTTTTCTTCTGGGTGTCATCCGGCGCAGCAGCAGGAGACTGCAAGAGGACAATCCATAAATTTATGATCAGAAATGCAAACCCAGATACAAATTTACCTAGAAAACAGTACTTTAAAAATTCAAAGAGAAAACCCAACCTTTTCTCTAGCTGTAACCTCGTTGTTTGCAGGTGCTGTTTGAACCTGTTCAAGCCCATTCGGTGCTTTCTTCTTGTTCTTGCTCATGTTCTTCTTGCAGTTGTTGACAAACCTATCAAGTTCCCAGAGAGTTTCCGTGTCAAAACAATCAATATCAACCTCAATCTCATCCTCCTGCTGACACAATGCCGGATTCCGCTTTTTAATAATCTGAACTATGTTCTCCAACTTCTCCGGAGGCAGGCTCTGCAAGTTGCCACTCAGTTTCTGCTTCTCCTCGTAGCTCATTTCTCGCTTATGTGGGTCTTTGGCCTTGGGTTTCTTGGGAGCAGGGGTTCGAACCGCAGAGCTAGTCTTAGATTTCGCTGCCTTCAATGGAGGAGGCGACGGGCCAAGGATGGGTTCTGTTTTCTTCAGATTTTTCTTCTGAATTTCATTGATGGGCAGCTGTTTCACATTATGACCAACACCCCCGAAAAATCGATCGTCCGACCACGCATTAAACTGAGATTTCCTCTTGTCATCCTCGAATTTCTCATAGATCGGCTTCCACCGCTCCTCAAAAAACTGCAGCATCTGCTTAGCCATGACATGAACATCATGCCCTTCCGGATTGTAAGTCATGGCGTTATTAAACGTCAACCTTATATCCGCCGCAAAATCAACAGGCGAGCCGTACTTATTGTCACTAAGCTTCGATTTCACAGTACCCAAATCCATAGGATGTTTGATAATCGTATTGTAGTCATGAAGCCCTAGCCCAACCACATCCACCGGAGTATTGAAAACCCACCCGTGGCGATGCTTTATCAGCCTGTTAAGCAAACTCCCGCACTGTTTCAAAGCTTCCCCCAGCTGTTTGCCAGGAAAAGGATCAACAACCGGCCTCTTTGCTTCCCTCCCGTCTAACTTCCCCTGCGCAGATCTTTTATGGCTGCCCGTTCTTTTATTATCCGGAGGCGGCATCTTATCCTTGCCGGTAACAAATTCCGAGTTCCGGTAATACTGATTTGCTTTAGGTGTCCGTTTTTCCTTGGCGGATCCGCAGTCTCCACCCACTGTCATATTGCTCTCAATACTCAGCGGCAGAGGCCGTTGACCATGGGTTAAACCTAAACCTTGGTTAGACGCCAAACCTGAGGTTACTTCTTTACCACCGTAGTTGCGCGCATCGTTGCCGGAAAACTGAGAAGCACTGTAACTGGCATTGACATTCGAATAACCGCCGCCAGCGCCGCCGGCACCACCACCACCACTGCACCTTAACTGCAGTTCCTTAGACTCTAACCTACTGTACAGGCTCCTAACTTGCTCTAACTCTTGGCTCAGCTTTCTCTTTAGCTCCCGAACCCTATCTGCAGAATAAGAACTAACATTAAAAGTTACAAAGGTCTCCACGTTACGCAGCCCCACATCCATGGCAGCCGCATCGTTATTAACGTTTATTGATTTCCTGTTAAAGCTAGAAGAATCATCAGACGCCATTGCCGCCGCCGCCGCCTCGAACCTGTCATGGCCGCCAGGGGGCATGGCCAGCTCACGGCCGCCGTTGCGCGCCTGCTGGGAGTCGAAGCCGGGCTTCGAAGAGCCCGTCTTGCCGGAACCCTTCCTCATGTAAACCTTTTTCTCTGCCCAGCGGTGCTGCTGATCCCGCGTCTCATCTCGACTCGCCAGCAGAGCGGAAGCCATACATGCAAGCCCGACCCTTCGGTCGCATCAGCAGGGTAGAAATAACTCGAACGACTCAGATCTCTGCCTAGAAGGTTCATAGAATTATTGCTTCTTAAAGACCTGAAACCCCAATGAATTTTGCAACAGGAGGGTTCAGGCCGACCCCGGATCTAATCCGGATGCTTCAGGGCACGGTTTTCAGGCCAGATCCACGAGGCCCAAACCCCGGGCGAGGCTTCTGACGCACAGATCCGGAGGAAAAGGTCGCAAACAGAGCTCCCAAACTCCCTTTGTGAGGTTTGAACTAATGAATATTGTCGCCGGTAAATTTTCGCGGCCGCTCTATAAATTCCTCTCCAATTTCTGATCAAATTGAGAGGAACAGCACTAACTGCCGTTAGCAGGAAAATTTTGAGAAACAAACGAACCAAGATAAGGTTAAGGGTTTCACAGACAAACCCTCGATGCGAAAATCTGTGACCTACACCGTCTCCTCTTAAAGGCGGTAAGGCTGCCCGCCCGGTCCTCGGGCCGCATCGCTGCCGTCAATCTAATCTCTTCTATGGCCGTGGAATCTTCCGTCCTGCCCGTTGGAGTTCACCGTCCGATGCATCGTCGACGGCCGTGATGCGCTCTCAGGGTTGTTTCACTATTTAGACACGTGTCAGAGTCTCTGCCGTTGGTTTTTCGCGGATCGCGTTTCGCGTTTCTTGGGGATTTCATCTGGTTTTATAAAAGTCTAGTTTTTAGGGCAACGTTTTTATTCCGGTCTGCTTTGCGGGTCACATCGTGATGACGTGGATCATTACGTCACTGAGGAAAACTCCGCGTAGCGTCCGCTACTTGGGGTGCCAGCTGTACATCCCAAGATATTTTCCTTTTGCAGCCCAGGCTCCCGCGTTTTGTTGGAAAAGACCCTCATCCCATGGAAGGAGCTCATGGCATCCCAAAAAAATATGTAATTTATTTTATTCCACTTTCGTTGCTAATCTGCCTCTAAGACCTTCGAGAGTGACACGTGTACCTAAAATATGAAAGCAACCTAGATTCTTTATTTTGATGGGGCTTGGTTTCCTACCAAAGAGCCTCTTGGGCAAGTAGTGGGAAGCATGATCTCAAAGTATTAGGTAATTAAGGAAGGAGATGGAATAGAAAAGAAAAGTCTTTTTGAGTTCCATGATGTTGGGTATTTTGATAAAAGGATTGAAAATTAGATTAAGATTCATTCATATTAGAAATTGGGTGTTTAGATGTGATTGGACAAAAATATCAATGTTTAGATGTTGGCGTCTAGTATAGTGATTTGATGATTTTTTATTTTACTTTGTGAAGTTGTGTCTCATTATTTTGGTACATCTCATTGCACTTGTTTAAAATTCAGGTGTGCGATATCAGGGGTGCGTTGTGTGCACAATATCTAAAAATATGTCTCCTCTTTGAAACCCTAGGTCCTCTTTTCGTACTACGTTTAGCCCTGTAAAAAGGGAAGGATAGTAGGTTGAACTAACCTCAACCACTCCCAATGTATGGTTGAGCATTCCCTGCATATCCAATGCTCTGATAAGGGAATTCAAATTGCATGTAGTTCTCCCTGTTAGGTGTATGTATGTAATGGTGTTCCATTAATGAAAGCAATATGCAATCTAGCTTTCGACACTTGGCAAATAACAAACTTGGCTTGGCTTGGATGCTTCAAACTTAGCTAAGGCCCACTCCTTGTGATTGATTGTTGACTTGGAAAGTTTAGTGCAGTCCTTTGAATGTGTGTGTGTTATGATAGGCTTTGCTTGACAATGCTAGATGATGTTAGATCCTCAAATAGGCTTAGACCTATTATGTATTTATATGGGTCTCTTTAAATGCTTTCTCACACCACTAACATGGAAACGTAGGAGCCAACCCATAAATGATTTGAATTTTTAAAATGATAATTTCTTGGTATGGGGACAAGTTCATTAGAGTTAGATGATAGACTCATTTGAAAGGCAAGAAATTTGATTTGATATTCTAAAGACAATCTACGTATGATTTAAAACAGGTTAAACTCATACTAGAAAATTCTTGTAGGTGATTGATAGCAAATCAGCAAAGTCAAACCCATAGAAAGCATGTAAATGTGAGAGAAAGGTGTATAAGAGCCACATGTAGATGCACAAGTCATGTAAAGTGAAGGTCGGTCAAGTTTGACATTGCCAAATATCTAATACCATATTTAAATGTCTACAAATTCCTCCTCCTTGCTCCCTTAACCCCCCCTCCCTTTATTTTAGTATTGAAATGAAATACAATGTTAGAGCAAAAAGATAAAGAGATGTACTTAACTGTGTAAAACATATATTATGTTTAGGATGAGGCTCTAAATGTGTAGTTTACTCTATGCAAAATTGAAATGAACATGCAACAATTAATGTCTATATATGAAAATGAAAATTGAAATTTTTGAAACTTAAAGAGCAAGGAAGGAATACACTTGTAAGTGGGTGAACCATGTTGCTCCATGTGATGTTGTTGGAGATTATTCTAACTATTGAAACATCAAAGAGCTATGTTTTATGTTGAAACATCAAAGAAACAAGCTTCCTGGTAAAATATTTAGATAATTGGGGGTGATCATGTCCCAATGGATAAATAACTAAGGCAAGAGCCATGAGTTGGGACAATAAATGCCTCAATCTTCGCAAGTAGTGTTGGGCCATTTAGGGTGCATAATCTCAACCACATTATTCATTTAACTAATCTTGAACCTCAAGATGAAAGGGGGAGCCTATGTTAGGCTCAAGAATCAACTATTACAAATGGACTTATAGATTCAATATGTTACCTTCGATACCATCAATGCCATGTTCTTAAGTAGAAAATTATAATAGTGTATATACATGAAGAATGTTCATGTCTCATAATCTGATCCAATCAACACCAACATGATATAGAATGTTGTTCATCTATATCTCATTTTTTTTTCAAATTTGAAAACCTATAATCCTATAAGATGCATATATATGCATTGCATATACCCCCAAAATTTGAATTTTTTTGTGCATAGAGGCTTGCATCTCCATGACAAGTCCAGTAAAATGCCCTCCTTTTGAGGTGATTGATGTAGCCTACAAATTAATCGTCTCAAAATAAAAGAGTTAATCGCATCATGTAAGGTAAAAATATATAATCATTTAGAAGTTGTTTTACCCTAATTTTATTTAACAATTACTATACATGTCTAATAGGTGCAAAATTTAAGAAATATCAAGATTTTTAAGATATACAATTATTAACAGTTTGGATTTTGTAACTTTCTAAATATATAAAATTATTATTTTTGAAAATATTAAGAAGAGATGTGCATAGCTTAAATATGACTTTTTTGTTAATTGTTTTTGATATCTTATAGTGTGAACCAATAAAATACAAGGTTGTAATTAAACCTGATTAGCATCATAATTTAAAACTATTTCTGGACATAGTTGTGCTTTATAAATAGTAGTGTAGGTTGATTATGTCTGTTGACTATAATTTTTTCTGATATGACTGTGATTGATAACTGACAATGAAAAATAAGAAAAGGCAAAAGCATGATAGTGCAAGGTCAGAAATAGAATCTATGAATATTCTTGGATAGGACCGCTCTCCCTAGACAACAACGCAAACCAACCACATCCTTTGACTACAAACTTGTCTACATTAATTATGACAAAAATTAGACTGCTCCACATGTGCTTATGGCTATTGATTAGGTTGACATATTACAATCTGGTTTGTGCCACGCAAAAGTCAATTATTTGCCTTCATTTTTTTGGAAACCTTAGGGGTCTTCGTGAGAGCTATAAACCTACAAAAAATAAAGCGGGATGTAATGGATTGATCTAACCCCAATCACCCCCTGATGGTTGACCATTTCCTACATATTTATATATTCTAAAGATAAAATCAAGCCATGTGTAGTTCTCCCATCTAGAGTGATTATGTGGTTGTGCTCCTTGACTATATATATGCATCTAGAAATATGGCTTTGATATTTGACAATGATAACTCTTGACTTGTTTTGAAATATTTTAGACTTGGCTTATGGCTGTTCTTTATGAATAATCTTGAATTTAGAAATAATATAGTAGATTTGTTCAATATGTAATAGTGTGAAACTGCTCAATAGATAGTGTCAGGTTAGGAATAATGAATAACTTTTGATTGGTATTTATAGTGAAACCCTTTGATAATTTTCTTTAGCCAACCTTATGAAATATGCGAAAAGACCCAAATTGATGTTTTGAAATTTAGAAACTAGTTAATTAGTGCGAGACGTGACCACTCTAGGCAGTTGTGGACCTCTTCGCCTAATGTGAACCTATCTCAAAATATCAGGGATAATTATCCTGAGTTGGAGGTATTCTAAAAGTGATATAACAGAGGTTTGAGCATTTATTTAGGGATTTTTATGTAGCAGTGATGACAAACAAAGGATCAAACTTGTATATAGATAAACAGCTTAGAGGAATGATAAATAAGAGTCGTGTATTTGAACACAAGTCAAATGGTTTGAGATATGTCAAGAATTAGCATTGTCAAGTACATGTGACCATATTTAGGTATCTACATTTGCTCTCCCCCCACCTTTATTAATGAAATTGTTATAGTAAAAGAGAAAGAGTTAAATATGAGTTGTACAACATACTTTGTCTTTGACATGATATTCCAATTATGCAAGGTACTTATTTTAGCAAACCTTGCAACAACACATGAAGTAGTCATTTGTCCATATTTGAAAATTGAAAAATTTGAACTTTGAAAATTGAAATGAGAGAGGAACACAATTGTATGTAGATGAAACCATATTTCCATGTAGTCTGTAAAATATGGTGAAGCATTGGAGACATGTGCCCCCTTATTGAAGCACTTAGAGAGATGGTTCTTCATGTTTGAATGATTGGTGAATTGATAGTTATCAAGTCTCAACTTTTGGTAATTAGTCAAACCTTTGAGTTGGAAAGATGAATAATCTGACTCTCATGAATGGAGAAAAGTACCCAATGTATTAATAAAAAAAAAGTGGAAACATGATGGGTTCGCTATAAGTGATGCCAATATCATTGAGTGTCATTAGACTCAAACATACATCACTCACAACAAAATATGGAACCACACAATGGGTTTTTTAGAAGTAATGCCAAGGTCGTTGAGTGTCACTAAACTCAAATATACATCACTCATAACAAAATAAATCACACTGCTACGGAAAGATTTATATTTTACTTGCATGGTCTAAAGAGAATGAAGAATATGCATTCCCCTATCATGACCTCAATGCCAATATATTTGAATTGAAATGAGCATTTTCCCTTTAAATTTGTAGCTTTTAAACTTTGAAATATGCATGAACAAGTATTATGTCTTTTGACTTGAAAAATATATATGCGCATGAACAAGTATCATGGCTTTTGAACTTTAAAAACGTGTATATGAGCATGAAGAAATATCATGCCCCCTAAACATGTGCCAAATGATATAGAATACCATGCATCTATATGTTCAATTGCAAATGTATGTGAAACATGTAACTATTTTGCATATAACCATGTGTATGCATTCAAGTGTGGATGTTTGTGTACTCAAGTATTTGAAAAGTGAGTGCATATGCATGTCATATGCACTCATAATTTGTATCATTATGTCAATATATGTCATGTATTTGATTTATCAATTATTTTGAATCTTTGAACCATGTATTCTATCATAGAATCTAATTTCACATTACTTTGATCCTTTGAAACTTGTACTTTATCTCAAATTTGTGTTTTATCTATTCATGGAGGCTTGGATCGCTAAGACAATCCCACTATGATGCCTCCCTGAGGGATGTAGCCTGCAAGTCACTCCTCTCAAAAAAATAGTTAATTATATTATGTGATAAAGATATAATCCTATAGTATTATGTCATCACATGGAGAAAATGTCATCATAGCAATGTATTTGTCATTGAAGCATGTATATAACATATTTAATGTAATGCCTAAAAGTGTTAGTTATATATATATAACAATGAGGCATGCAATAAAGTGACCATCTTTGAAGTAGATTAAATACTAAAAAATATATGGTATGTATCATGGCATCACTAATCAAACTTATCAAAAATAACACATAATGTTACATAATGTCACATAATAAGGCCAGGTGGCACATACAAGGACATGTTCAAATGTTGTGCATATAAGTAAACATCACATACAAAGGGCCAAGGGCCACAAGCAATGGACATGTTGAAATGTCACACATACCAAACAAACATAGGGCCAAAAGACCCACACAATAAACAATCAATGTCTAGTCTATCATGCAAGAAAGTAAATAACATCAAAGGAACATATAATGAGTGAAAAATAGTCTACACTTACCCATATATATCAATGTCACATCATAGCAAAGTGGCATAGCCACATAACACAATGTAAGATATGATAATTAGCAACACACTTGTAATATATGTAGTTTGCAATGGTAGATAGGTCATGGAAAGAAATAAGTTGTTATAATGTAATATGTAGAATTAGATGCCCCCAATATTGACGTAGCCACTAAGTAAAAGGGAATCCAACATCTAAGAATTCATGTAAGATGCATATGTCTTGCAACACACTCATATACCTAGTAAAATGACTGTGCATGAAAAATAATATGTTATCTACCAAAATGTGTGATAGATATCATATGTAAATAAGTAAACTAGCAATCTTGTCATGCTCAGGGCTTTTTTTTTTGATAATTTTTTGAATGTTTTTTGTATTTTTCACATATTTATTTTTTTAAATATTTTTGCTATATTTAAAAAAAAAAACTAGCTTATGATCCCATCAATTGGAGGACCATAGTGTGTGCATGTATCATAGATTTGTAAGGTGACTTTCCTTGAATAAAAAGTGTTACATGTAAATGGATATGAATCTGAAAAGGTATCATGTGTTGTATCGTAATTGTCTTGATCACTGGTCATACTTTCTTTTTTAAGATGTGTAACTTGAGAGGACACATAATTTGGTGGAGTCTATTGTATAGCAGGAGAAAATATCATTGTCTATGTTCATTGTGGAGCACACTAAACTAGCTGAGCTACTACCTTAGGATGCAATATTAAAGGTTTAGAATTATTTAAACTTTAAGTAACTTTTTGATATGAAACTTGCTATGTAGGAGGGTGTATTACTTTCCTTTGGAAAAATTCTATATATAAATTATGTATAGGTGCCACAACTAACTCTATATTATGCACTTGAATAGGTACATTAATTGTCTTTGTACTCTACTCTTGAACAAGTGCCATAACCAATGGTGGTGGTGGTAGTCGAAGAGGAGGAAGAGTTACCACTAACTATAGAGGGTACTCATATTAAATCCCTAGAACTTTGACCACTTGATCACAACGTATATATTTGAGACATTGATGTAGTGTTGATGATACTGCTTGGAGTTTTTGTGTCTATGGGCATCTTATTAATATATTAAAGACCATGTGTTTGATAAGATTATAAATATGGCACATACAATTGGAAAAAAAAAGGTTTGATGGGTCAACAAATCATCCCATATGCAAAATGCACACAATAGAAAACAATGTTAGATACAATTGAAAAAATACACAAAAATACTAGGTAAAATCAACAAAATTCCAAATTCATATCTAGCTAGATACAGTCACTATCATTGGACATTACTATCACAACTAATATAAATTTTATTGGTTAGTACCATCATAATAGAGGATGGTTCTATCATAGATATAATGGGACTAACCTCAAAGAGATATTACCATTACTCCTCTAAAACCATTTTTTTAATAAAATCGCCTAAATTAAGAAAATGAAAATTTTCATAATTTTTTCAAAACCACAAAATTGGATCAAAAAGGCAAACTTTCTCTACATACCGTGTCCTCAAGTTGTTGGGCTTATAACGCAATCTTCAAATGCTCAAAATGGTGAGGTAGCACATCTCAGCAACTCACTATCATAACTCATAGATCAAAATATCTTTTAAAAATGTGCAAATGAATTTAAAAACTATAAAATTCAACCTATTTATATGGTTTGACTCTTCAACTATGCAATATACCCAGTCCAATTTCTAAATTAATACTTGTGAACCTTTTGTGCATGATATCTCAAACACCATGTATCAAAATCACTCCTTGTTAGTTATGTTAGAACACATGAAACACATTCTCCTGCATGGAAATATTTCCAAGACTATTACTTCCAATCTAAATTACACTAAAATTTTGTAAATACTCTCATTCTACAAAATGTTGCCCTAAGTTTTCAAAATGGGGGAAACTCTTGATTATAAATACACACCATTGCCTTCACTAATTATTATATATTACCTACGGAAAAATTTATCAAAATATACTCTCTCACTCTATACCTCCAAGATAAAGTCATTTGAATTCCAAAATTCAACGATACAAATCCATAAAGTGAATATTTTAAATAACTAATTCAGACCAATTCAAAAAATTATACCAATCATCAAGCTTATCTTATTACATGTATATATTTCAATATGATCGATTCAACATCCATATCCTTCCATAAAAAATGGGTATGCATTGGACTTATTACAAAATTTTAGATTATCATAGTGTGGCACATTCCACATGATTCAAATTTTTAGAGTTTGGCACATTACACATGATTGAAATTAATAGAGTTTTGGCAATTTACACATGAATGACATTGGCTCAAATATTAGATGGTTCAATTACATAATAGACATTAGCACATCAACATAAATTATGGGGGCATATGCCATGCATATACACTCATTGTATAGATACTTGAGCACATATTCATACACACTTGGGTGCATATGGATGGATATATGTACATAGTTCAAAAGAATATGAATTATATGTTTCTACATTTACATACATCTAAGATACAAGTTCTTAGATTCAACATATAGATGTATAAAATTATATATCAATTGGTACATATTCAATAGGCATGGCGCTGATTCATGCACATTTACACACTTTTAAATTCAAAGGATATGATACTAATTCATGCACATATACATATTTTTAGATTCATGGGGTATGATATTAGTTCATGCACATACATAAACAATATAATTTATAATTGAATGGCTAATGGTCGTCATTTTATTTCACATGTATCAGATCTATGGTCATGATGGAGGCATGAACATTGTTTAGTCTCTTTGGATTATGTAATAATTATACATTGATTGAAATTGAACAAAATTATAAAAACAAACCTACAATCATGATGGGGGCATGAGAACTATTAATTTCCTTCTGATCATGCTAGAGTGAAATTGAGAGAAACTATATAAATTAAATCTATAAACCATCTGCAATGGTTGATTCACTTCTAGTGATGTGTTAAGTTTCAACAATGCTTAAAATGTCACTCCTTAACCTAATAAAAAGTTTTCGCTTTTCATCTTAGAACTATTCTTCAAATAACCATTTGGAGTTTACCCATTTCCTCAGCTAGGAAGTGAACAAGACTACAAGTCCCTTCTTATTCACAATGACTGGGTTAACTATTGGCCCCTGACACTTACACTCGTCATAATAAGAGCACACTCCATGAGTACACCATATGACATACATACATTTGTAGTTGTTCTTTGAATATGTTTTTAATTATAACTATATTTCATTATCTAAGCATAAATCTATCTAATCACATACATTGTCTCTTGAAGGAACACTTGGACATCATTGGAACAAACAAAGAGTCTAAATTCACAATCATTAATTTAGGTTTGCATTCTCTTTTCATTTTTATCTAGTATTTATAGTTCCACTAAAATGCTAAATTAAAGGGAGAGGGGCAAATATAGATACTCGAATTTGATACAAGCTTAGTTTCATAATACTTATAGGTAACTTTGCATGTATAGATCTCAGACTATGAACTAATTACTTAGTGGCACATTCGTCTTGGTCTTTTGATTGCCTTACTAATTTTATTTGGCTATGTATTATCTATCTTATCATCTCCAACCTAGCTCATTGTATTATAGAGATCTTTGGCCCTCATTTTTACCCTAGAGGATATTTAGTTCCACCATTTATGGTTGGTATCAACTATTGATATTAACTAAAGATGATAAAATTAACCCAGGTTCCTTTTAATTTCTTTTGGGCACGTTTCACTTTATAACCATTGTTTGGAAATGTTTCACTTTATGACTATTGTTTGGGAACATTTCAACTTCTCTTAGTCAATTTTATGTGCCACTAGGTCCTTAATTCAAAGTTAGAGACTCTTATAAATACAAAGCCATTGTAAGGTAGTCTGGAACAAGCATATTGCATTATCAAGGGCTAGAAAAGATCACATATTGCACCTAAAAAATGGTTAGAGCTATATCTTAAGTTCACATGGGTCAATTCACATCTACATGCTTGTATTAAGGGAAATATAGGAGAAAGAGCATTTAGACTTTCATCCACAACACACACATATATATATATATATATATATATATATATATATATATATATATATATATATATATATATGTTAATATGATAATTACATTCAAGTTTGATCCCTTTTTGGAGTTTTGACAATGTAATTTAATGTTTGGACTATCAATGGGGATCAACCAATGTCAGTCCAACTCAACCCTTATATTCAACCCCCCCATCTGAGATCAAATATCTTGTGCAAAACCATGGTTCGAACATATATGTGCACTTGCATGAGTCTAGAAGTATTAACATGTAGAAACAAACATTACAAACATAGATGCCTTGCCCCAAAATAAAATAGTAGTTCACTATGTGTAGGGTCAATACCGACCATTATAGGTCAATATCAATTGACATTACTGACCTAACTAGTTGGAACCAACCAAGAGAAAACATGAAATAATGCACTGTACATAAAGAATTTGCACACTCATGAGAAGTGACTTTTAGACAATCAGAATACCAAACATAACAACAAACAAGCTAAGAGTCTTTTTACCTCTTGTTGGACATTCATTGCCATATTTAGCTCATATACCTATCATAGTTTGGATCAATTTATGAATACTTGTATATATTGTGCAAACTAGAAATAAGTCACTATTATATCAATTTCTATCATATTAGGGTTGTAAAACCAAATTAAGGTAAAATGCATATGTAAATAATGTAATCTAGTAATCATGTCATGTTCAAGCCTTTTTTTTATTTTTTTTAAATTTTAAATGTTTTTGTATTTTATTTTATTCTTGTATTTGTGACATAATGATATAATTAAGTGAGACTAAGTAGAAAGACGGGAGGGATCTGAATAATTTGTAACATGTATCAACTCATGTTTGAATTTTTATTTTTAAAATATTTTGAATGTTTTTATATTTTCTTTATTATTATTTTAAAATTGTGATGCATCGATATAATCAAGTGAGACTAAGTAGCAAGGCTTCAAAAATAGTATAATGGGAGGGATCCAAATAATTTGTAACATGTGTCAACTTAGGTCCTAATTTTTATTGTTTGAATATATATATATATATATATATATATTGTATTTGTGAAACATTGATATAATCAAGCAAGACGAAATAGCAAGGCTTTGAAAATATAAGAATGGGAGGGATCTGAATAATCTATAACATGTGTCAAGGCATAGTGTGCACTAGATGTGATAGTATGGTAATGTATAAAAATTTAAAGCAAACAATATGCCCCCATTGTATTTGTGAATCATAACAATGTAACTCAATAGAATTTGTGGAGATGAAGTTTTGCATGCCTCTAGTGGGTAAGAATCAATGCGTGTTCATGTAATGTGTAGATATATATGTATGTTATCATGTAAGCTCAATGAAAGCTTTAACATACATAAATAATCAATACGTAAGAGTGAGAAAGTAGAATGCCACAAAAGATGTGCAGTAGAATCATTATAGGATAAGTGTCATGGATGTCCAAATTAAGATAATAGTTAAGAGGCAAGAGCTAAGTGAAAACAAATCTAAGGGATAGAAGAATGGTAAATGCAAACACATATGAAGGCATGTATATCAAAATAGAATAATAAAATGCATGAGTAATCTGAGAGGCTATGTACAATAGATAATATTAAATCTTAACCAAAGAGTTCATCAAGTGGATGCTCATATGTATAATTAGGATCATGCATGTCATATTCACCAAGTGTAATTATGTGTCTATCATCTGTTGAATCCTCTAATGTATAATTATTAGGAATATCATTAGTTTGGTTATCTTTGTATTCATTATAGTGATCACTATGGTAACCATCCTATTAAACAATATAATCATAATCATTAATGTAGTCACTATCTTGAGAGACAAGTAATTTATTGGATTTTCTTGTTCTTCAATATGTCTCTTATTATCACTCTCTTGAATAAAAGACTTTGTGTTAAGAATCTCACATAAAATATTGTAAATATACATGAATAGAATAATGATCAGGGATAATTTTAAGAAAGGACCCCTAAAATCTTACTATAAAATCTTGGTGAATCCTATATTTTAGGTATAATTTCATTGGTGAATATTTGGTAAAATCACCACACTGGTATAAATTTACTAATGATTTCTATTAGCTCTTTTTAAAAATTTATGAATGACTGACGAATCAAGCGTCATATTCAAATCAAAAAATAATGGCGAAAAAATCAATAGAGAAAGAGGTTAGAGGATGAGAAGTCTAAAGTTGAGATCTTATTTACGATTCCTTCTTTTTAACGATTAAATTTATCATTAATTTCAAAAATTAAATTTTTTCTTTTTTAAGTGCTAAATTTGATGCCTATATGACTAAGTATAAATTAAGTACATACCTCTTTAAGTCTCTCAAAATACCAACCAAATAATATAATAAATTGAGTGTAACAAAAATTGTGACAAAAAATCAGAGTATAGTGTATACACCAACTATGGGGCCATAAGGCAAGACAACTATGAAAAGTGAGAATGACACAACTGAAAAAAAATATTCAAAGCATTTTCATAGTTTTAAAATTATAAACTATATAATAAGGTCCACCAAAATATCTTAACCACATCCATATTAGTTTTTCAAACATTTATTTATTTCAATTAATACACCATACCAACCAGAATATAATTATTACCTTAAACATTTAAAAATAAAATACAGTATGATCATGAGGCTCTATTGTATTTATTCAGTTTGTTCTTTTTGCATTGTTTAAAAAAAATATCTTGCATATCAATATTTCTCAGATGAAATCAAATTTTTATTTGTTTAAAATAAGTATGTGGTAAAGACCAACCAAATAATATAATAAACTGAGTATAGCAAAAATATAATGATAAGTTCCTTGAAAAATATTTTTTTAAAGATATTTACTCAAAACATTGTCTTTCAAATGTCTTAACTATATCCATAATCAATAATGATAAGGACTGACAAAATGTCTTAACCATATCCATAATCAAAAATGGTCTTTCAAATATATTTTTATTTCAATTAACAAACCATGTCAATCAGATTATAAGTATTAATTTAAATATTTAAAAATAAAATACAATATGATCATGAGGCTCTATTGTGTTTATTCAGTTTGTTTTTCGAGCATTGTTTAAAAGAAGTATCATGCATGTCATTATTTCTCAGAAAAAATAATTTTTTTGTTTGTTTAAAATAGGTATGTGGTAAAGACTGACTAGATAATATAATAAACTGAGTATAATAAAAATAGTGATAAAAAATCAGAGCATAGAGTATAAACCAACTATGAGGCCATAGGGCAAGACAACTATGAAAAACGAAGATGACATAACTAAAAAAAAATATTCAAAATATTTTCATTGTTTTAAAATTATAAACTATATAATAATATTTGCTAAAATGTCTTAACCACATCCATATTGGTCTTTCAAATATTTTTTATTTCAATTAACAAGCCATGCAAACCAAAATATAATTATTACCTTAAAAATTTAAAAATAAAATACAATATGATCATGAGCTCCATGGCTCTTTTTGTATAGTACATATGGTAAGATCATGTGTATTACTTAGTATAAATTGAGTACAGACCAAAAATCATGCTTTTGACATGGTTGGTCGATCTAATAGACTCAAATAAGTTCATGTTACAAGGGATCGATCCTTGAGGTTGTATCCTCTATAAGTTATACCTTGAAATAAATTGCAAAATATTTATTTTCAGAGATTAGATATCATTTTCCTCGAGATGAACTACTAGAATCTATGGCTATGATGTACCCTCAATATTGGAAAAATGTTAGCTCATCATATTTTCAGAATAAAATCAAAACTTTGGTCCAACACTTCTGTAAGAGTGTAAAATTGAATGGTGAACAAATTAAAGACATTTTAGATTTGTCAAAGCTAAGCGAGCGGTCTGTTCAATTTGTCACAACAAATTTTGGACCATGCTTTCGAAGATCGCTTGATCACTAGACTATGAACTACCTTAAGTTTGATAGAAATATAATATAATATGGTATCTTTGAATATTTTAATCTTGTTAATTTATGCCAAATAATGATTTTGGATTCAATGAAAGATGAGAGAATTTTTAGTGCGTTATCATTTTTAAAGTCAAAGTTAAAAAACAAGTTTGACAAAAATTAGAGACTTGCTTGAGGCTTTATACAACTAGATACAATGTCTTCAATTTTTTATCTGATAGAGCTTTGACAATTTGGCAGTCATCATCTAAAATAAAAGGATTGACTAATAATTCTTCAAACACGTTACAGTTCTGTAATACTAGATTTGAGTTCAACAAATCTTGAAGATAATACAAATAACAATTATCAAGAACAAAATGAAGAAAATTGGCTGTTGAAATTTGAAATTTAAGCATCTGAAATTTGAGGTTGATCAAGGAAGGACAACAAATTTTGTGATCAATTTTGAGATTTATTTTATTAGGATTTTGAGAAAACTTGTTGAAGATAACGCGAAGTATATAAATGATTAAGAGGTAATTTGTGTATTTTTGTTTTTGTTTGATTTAGAGAACATGTCTATAATAGTTATAAACTCTATTATATATATGCATAAGTATATTGTAGTGTTTCTTTGTTATTTTATACCAAGTAGGTGTATTTTTGTGTTTTGTTTGATTAAGAGAATAAATCTATAATGTTTGCAAACTTTATTATAGAGATGCATAAGTATATTGTGGTGTTCTTTTATTATTTTATACCAAATTTATTTGAGGTATCTATAGTGTAATGAACTGTAAGAATCTATATTGGACCAACAACTTCACTTCCACCAATAACTTACATAAATGACTAGAAAATTTAAGAAAACCATCACATATGTATTTGATCAACTTTCATTAATCCGACGGGTGACATGTTAGACCAATATTAAATTTTGACTTAAGACCCCTCAATATGCTGGCACTAATTCATTAAAAAATAGGACAAAATATAAACCTCAATCCCCATAGCTTTAATTCCACCTACACCGCATTCAATGTTAAAAATAAAATAAACATTAGGATTGAAAATTATTTATTATTAAGTTTTTTAGTCATTAAAAGCATATATAAGGAAGAGCATATTTGTTTACTCAATTTTATAAATGTGTTAAGGACCATTTGTGAATTAAGACACAATAATCTTAAGTTAATAATTATATTTTGGTTGACATGGTTTATCAATTGAAATAAAAAAATATTTGAAAGGCCATTACTGATTATGAATATGGTTAATATATTTTGGTAAACCTTATCACTATTGATTATGGAGATGGTTAAGACATTGTTATTATATTTATTCATTTTAAGAAAGACAAATATGTATGCAAATAACTGCTCTCAGTCTTCAGAACAAAAGAAAAACAAATCCATACATTGCAGTTGCAATCACAAGGAAACCAACTTAGAAATTATCTACACCTTGTCCCAATCTTTTGACTACTAGAGCTTTTCTTCTACCAATAGCTTGCATCAATGACTAGAAAAATTGAGAAATCATCAGCAAATATCTTTAAAGAAATACTTTTCAAAGAACTTATCATTATATTTATTCATTTCAATACAGACGACTATGCATACAAATAATTGCTCCCAGTCTTTAAAACAAAGAAACACAAATTCATACCTTGTAGTTGCAATCACAAGGAAACCAACTTAGAAATTATCTGCACCTTCATTTCCAACCTCTCATCCCAATCTTTCGACTACCAGAGCTTTACTTCTACCAATAGCTTGCATCAATGATTAGAAAATTTGAGAATTCATCAGCAAATATATTTAAAAAAATATTTTTCAAGGAACTTATCATATGTTTATTCATTTTAAGATAAATGATTGGTTATGCAAATAACTGATCTCAATATTCATAATAAAAGAAACACAGAGCCATACCTTGCAGTTGAAATCACAAGGAAACCAACTTAGAAATTGTTTGCACCTTCATTTCCAACCTCTCCTCCCAATCTTCTGACTACCAAAGCTTCACTAATTTCAATGATTTTACAAGTAACATGCTAAATATAGTAAGTAAAACAAATGGATAAGTACTTAGCATTTTTGATTGATTGTATAATTATGATGGTGTTATGTATGTGGAAAATAGATTGAAGCAAGGCTATGAATCATCTAGTTTAGGAATTGTGTTTTTGTCTAGGTGGGTTTAATTGCATCAAATCCAAGTCAGTATTTACTATCAATACTTACCTATGTTGGTTGGTATTTATCTATGTTGAAAGATGGGTTTGTGACCATACAATCACCTTTGCCTATATTTGAAAGCTTTTTATGTACAATGTTGAACCCTGATGATGTGCCCAATTCCATAGTCAACCTCTTTCACCATGAAACCCTAGGTGTGCTTGTGAGGGCTAGAAATATTCAAAACTTAAGAAATTATAATGGGTTGAGATGACCCTAATCACTCCCATTGATGATTGACCAATGCCTATGTATCCTATACTCCAAGGTAGGAAATCAAGCCACATATTGTTCTCCCATCTCGTGTAATTTTATAATTATATTCCTTCAATATATGCATATTGGTTTTGATACTTAACAATGATTACGTTTACTTGGATTTGGTGTGCTTAAAACTTGGCTTATGACTGCTCCTAGTGATTGATTTACAAGTTGGAAATAATAGGGCATATTTGCTCAATATGTAATATTGTATAGCTGTGTAAAAGATAAGCCCCAGTCTCATATCAAGTAAGGCATTGATTTGTATATATATGAACCTAATTGGGTAATTTATCATACTACCGACACACTAGGTATATGGGCTGACCTTAAAAATAGATTTGATTTTATAAAGTAGCCATTACTAGGAGAGGGTCAATACTGTCAGGATCAGGGCAATATCAACTAGTGATACTGACCCTGTCTGACATTATTGACACTTGCATAGGAGGACTGAATTGAAGGTTTGTAGATGTTTGTACATGGTAGTAAGCATATTTGAAATAGATAGTGAGGTTTCTGTAGGTGTGTAATAATAGAATAAAAAGATCAAACTCATAAGATAACATGTAGGTGTGAGAGAATGGTGAGTTAAGACCATATTTATGTGCACAAGTCATGAATAATAAATGTATGTCAAGCTTGCCATTGTTAAGTTATTAATACTGTATTTTAGTATCTATAAAAAGTTAAGAATATATAAAGTAAATAGGAGTAAATATTTTTAGAAGTTTTCACATTTCATAATATGATAAAAGGTTTTTGGAAAAAAATTGTGTGAAATATTTTTAAGTAAAATTATATTTTTTAGTATATTTTTTAAAATAACTTTTTATGGAATTTTACATGGCCATGATCTAACAATCACTCAGAGAAATTTTTATAATATTTTACATGTTTATATTCTAACAAGGCCACAACATTGCAAACTACTTGCAAGTATTTGATATAGTTTGTCATTTTGTTTTTCCTATTGATTTTATTTTAATAAATTCATAGTGCACTTAATATTTTGACTATTTTAGAAATTTATTGTTTTGATCTTTGATTGATGTATCCTATATAGAAACATGTATAAGTAATGCCTAGGGATTACAAGGAAACCAAAAACCTTACGAGATCTATTTGACACTTAATCTCCATGATGTTACTCTTGATTAATTTCTCAAATGTGAAAAAGCCTTGGAACTCAAAGCAAGAGACCTTTTGTATCTAACAATATTTAAAGACATGAAAAATGTGTTGCAGGAGTATATCCTAATTGCTAGATTTAGGGAAGAAATACTGTCATTTGCCTCTTCCAAGCCAAGCAAAAGATGACATATTTAGAGCAAGTGTGTTTCTAAAATTCTTCTTAGTTTCCAAATTGACGAAGAAGTTGCTAGAAGGATTGTCCAAAAAGTGTGAGAGGGAAGAGGTAAAGTACTTGGTTCTTGGACAAGCTTGATGCCATTCGACCTTGATTGAGGATGCACTACTTATGCTTCAAAGTGGAAAAAGAGTTACATTGACAATTTTTATAAGAAAGAGTGTTTGCAAGTGCGAGGAACATCAAGCTTATTCTTAAGAAGAAAGGGTAGAGACTTAAAAAATACATAAGGAATTTTCAACTCTAAGAAAAAAATTCAACCAAAAAGAAAAGGAAAATGACTTTTGAAAAAATAAAACACTTTCAATATTTATTGATTTCATCAAATAACCCTCCTCAAAATATATTGTGAGCTGAAATTGTAACCTTGTACCTGAGGCATAAAGAAGACCATATTTGTTATTTTTATAAAATGAACCTATAATTAATAATTTTACAATTTATGTACTTAAGGTTACACCCAATGAAGTCAATAAAGTAGGTTCTCATTCCAAAGCTACACAACAAACATATAGCCAATATTTTAACAATTTATGTACTTAAGGTTACACTTAATGAAGCCAAAAAGATACGTTCATATTTAAAAGCTACATAACAATAAAATCTCTTTTCTATGTATTTATTTCTAACATATTCTTTTTTTTTCACAACAAAATAAATCTACAAATTTTATACTATAAAAATAATATCCTTATTAATTAAATTAAGATGCAAATTACATAATTTAAACAAGTTTAATATACATGTTGATATATCTTACAAATTTTAAACTATAAAAACAATATTATTATATAAATTAAATTATAATATAATTTAATTAAGTTCCATTATTTTATTATGCATTAATTTTTTTATAGATGAGATCATACAAATGAGGTTGACTTCCCTTATTTTATTGTGCATTAATTCTTTCATAAATGAGATCATACAGATGAGATTGAAGGATTAAACATGAAAGACATGATCCCCGAGAACCAACAAAATTATTAGTTAAGCCATTTCAACCACACTCTTAGTGCATATTATAAAATAGATAATTTAATTTGAAATCTAAGTTAAATTTATTAAAAAGTAATGGAATTATAATGTTAATAATATTAAATTACATAAATTAAAGAAAGCAAAAGAAATTAAAAAACTTATTACCAACTTTATAATTATAAAAGAAATATAATAAAGTAGGTTATATTATAAATAAAGTCTCTCAAAATTATATTTTAGAAGTGAATTGATTAATCAAACCTTCCATAAATGACAAATTTTAGATTATTTTTGAAATTACTATTTATTATATTTAAAATCTATCCAAAATTTTATATTTATCTTTGTAGAAGCTAGTACAATATATATCCAGAATATATATTGTATTTCTGAAGAATTTATGATATATATTGTACTAGTTTCTACAAAGATAAATATATATATCCAAAATATATATTGTAGTTTTAGTATAATATATATTTATCTTTGTAGAAGTTAGTACAAGAAGAATTTATGGAAGAATTTTTGAGCTGAAATAGTAGCTTTGTACATTGATGTATAAAAAAGATCGAATTTGTTATTTTTATGAAATGAATTTATAGCCAATATTTTAACAATTTATGTACTTAAGGTTACACCCAATGAAGCCAATAACGTAGGTTCTCATTCAAGAGCTACACAACAATAAAAGTTTTTTACCAAGTACTTATTTTGAACATCTTTTCTTTTTTAACAACACAATAAATCTATAAAATTTATACTATAAAAATAATATCCTTATAAATTAAGACAAGATGCTTACATAATTAGAATAAGTTTCATATATTTATTGAAATATCTTACAAATTCTACACTATATAGGCAATATTCTTATATAAACTAAATCATAAACTTGTATAATTTAATTAAGTTACATTATTTTGTTGTGCATTAATATTTCAATGATGAGATCACATAAATAAGGTTGAAGGATTAAATGTGAAAAACATGATTCCTGAAAACCAATAAAATTATTAGTTAAGCCATTTCAACCACATTCTTAATGCATATTATAAAATAGACAATTTAACTTAAAATTTAAATTAAATTTATTAAAATATTATGGAATTATAATGCTAATAAGATTTAATTACACAAACTATGAAAAACAAAATAAATTCAAAAAAAATTACCAAGTTTATAATTATATATGGAGTATAATAAAATAGGTTATACTACAAATAAATTCTCCCAAAATTATATTGTAGGAGTGAATTGACTAGTTGAACCTTCCATAAATGACAATTTTTGGATTTTTTTTTAAATTATAATTTATTATATTTAAAATCTATCCACCATTTAAATTTTTTATGTTTATTTAAATTAAATAATTAAAAAGTGTTAATTTTTTAATAATAAATAAAATCTTTTAATTTTTTTGATTCACCTTGCTTAATATTGGATTTTTTGTTTTGAATTATCTAAATAAAATTGGGTGTGTAAGAAAGATAAAATCATAAAAAAACAAAGCTATAATATAGTAAATCTTAATGAAGTTGATGCATTTTAGTAAATGAAAATAAAACATTATATGTGAGAGATGAAGGCAATGAGTGGGTCTATAGGGATGAGAGTAAAAGTATTGAAAGATTAATTCAAGCATAATTACCTAGTCAATTAAATAAAACTACAAACTATCATAAAATTAAGTTATTAATCTTCATGAGTTACTATCATACAATTAGATTATTATTATTATTTTGTGAAATATATCTTTTGTTGAAGTCATCTCACACTGATTTTTAATGAAACCAAAAAAAATAATGGTTCTACACAATCAACTAAATAGATACACCTAACAACTAAAAATGATGACACCCATATATAGTCAAAATGACACTTTAATTCAATGGTCACCCACATAAATGGAAGTGCCTTACCAACAATAATAAAAACACATAAAATGTGCTTATGTATAGTCGAAGGTATAAAAGATGGCTAAACAAAAATACATACACTGTTATAAGAGATTACTCAGAGAGTATGAAATAAATTTAAGATTTCATACTCTGCTTTAAAGCATTCAAGATTCGACTCTCACCTTAAGAGTGTTCTTATAGTAACATGAATGCACTTGTTGTGCACATGCTTCAAACTATTGCTTGAACCAACAAAGGAAGATATTAGAGATGGAAGTAACAATGTAACACAACCTACACTTGTAGTGAATATGACTTTAACTTGTAGGTACTTAATGTAAGAATTAAAGAAATTCTACGACCATTAACTTTTTATAATCAAATAAGGTGTCTGAAGATTTGTGGAATAGAGTTTGTTTTGGAAAAATTGTGTGATAAAACTTATGATCATTATGAGTAAACAAATAAAAATTTGAAATCGAATGTTATTTGAAATTCATTAAAGAGATAACCAAACATAAAGATGGCCTCCTCTTGAGTCATTAACACAACTTTTCATTTCATAGTTCAATTTCTAATTTCTTTTTTCGACATCAAATTTGGAGGTACAAACATACCCACTAATCTATTCAACTGTCACGAATTATTAAAAGAAACATATCAATAATTTAACTCTTAAATTTTATGTTTTGTCTATTTTTTTTTATAAATTTTTATTTATTTTTTATTTTTTTTACAATTCCATTAATATAATATAGTTACTATTAAACAACAAATATTGTGATATGATTTTAGTACCATTCATTCAAAAAAATTTATAATAAAATATTTTAAAAATAAAATTCAAAATCTTCATTAACATATGGAAACATAATAAACACAAAGAATTGTTTAATTTTACATGTTAAAAGTTTAGAATTACAAATAATCATCTTCCACTAGAAGATGTTGTTCAACTATAATTGTCTCATTTAAGGTAATGGCTAGGTAGAAAATATGGTTAAAGAGCAAATCATTATTTAAAAAGATTAAAACTTTGTGGTGGCAATGTTTATTGCATTGCCCTAATCACCAATGGAGCTCACACAAAGCAAGCAAATTATACACCACTTTGATTACACATCAATTGGCTTTGGTGATTTAATCTTTGAAATGAAATCTTATGTGTTCCCATTAGGCTATTGTGGTTTATATGTCATTGGAGCTAAACAATTAATTTAATACATAATTTCCATAATTGATATTTTAAATATAAACATCTCGTGGAATCTATGTTTGGTATGTGATTTGATTTGGAAGAAATATGTTATTTTGTAATATGTGGGGTTCTGTTGGTGGCCTTAATCTAATTGGAATTTTGTATGGTGGTTTTATTTAAGGTTTTAAAATGAATCATGTCAAACCTCAAAAAATGGAGTTTCAATGTACAGTAGAGTAGAGAAGACATGGAACACTGATAAGATAATCTTACAAAGGGTATGATATTTAGGTTTGAATAAAGATATACAATTAAAAAAAGGGTTTGCAAGCAGTAAGATATGAATTTAAAAAGTTTAACCATCATCTAAAAATTTATAATGGGTGTTAGAGAAGTTCAATAAAAAGGTTTTATCAATAAAGATATAGAGACATTTAAAATATCTTCTCCTGTGTTTTGAGTCAATTTGAATCATACATACTAAACAACTACTTTATTGTGTATCTTTTTATATATTATTATTTAATTAATAATAATCATATTGAAATGTTTCCATAGTAAAAATTTATAACAAAATAAAATATATACAAATAAATAATTATAAAGTTCAAATCTCGTGCCTATATAATTGATGGTTGTGAAATTTTGTGTAAAAATAGGAGAGAGAACATTATGATTACACCTTTGAGTAAAAAAGAAAAATATTGCAAAACACTGGAACATGTTTTGAAAACTAAACTATATTTCAAAATCACTCAACAATCTTTTCACACCTCTCCTTACATTGACTCATGCAAATGCTTCATCATTTGTCCACATCATAAAAACCACCAAATTGCCCTATTACAGATGGTTCAAATAGTATAGAGAATTGACAATTCAAATGATTCATAGAGAAAACCTTAAAAAGATGAAAAACTTTTCATGCTAGGTTTGTTCACTTGTGTTGTACCCACCTCACCATTGCTAAGGAAATTTGAGACATATTGAATAGCCCTACATATCTTATCTCTAGCTTTGGATTTATTCAAATATAAAACAAGGAGAGTTAGTTTTACCATGGCTATTTCTATTGAGCCCATTGCCTTAATACTTCAGAACCTACTTATAGTTGTGAACTAGTAGCCAAACTATGTTGATGGGCAACATGAAAATTTTCATCAAAGAGATGATTGAAGTTGACATGCTATGAATGTCAAGAAAATTTGTGTGCAAATAAAGAATAACCAAAATAATCCTTTCTTCTTTTTTAACACGGAACAAAAAATCATTTTTCTTACAACAATCCAACATAAGAATGTAAAGTTTACTAATGAATACCCATAAATCTTTGTTCCATTATATTGGTTATAAAATAGAAGATATATAGTTTTCAAGAAACTTTAGTATTCATCACTACCACTTATAATGTTGTCTTACCTAGCCAGACAAGCAAGTAAGATCAAGAAAAATGATCATTTAGTTGGCTCTAAAAGTTTATTAAAAGTGAAAAAAAAAAGGTTTATAGGTTTTGAAACAAACTAAACAGGTAGTAGAGGATTAGATAGAGAAATGCCCATAAAATTGATAAAAATCTACTTCAAAAATGAATTTCAAGTCATGATTAAATTACACTAGGCCTTCAAAAGCATAATAAAGACCATAAATTTGACCAAAATTTGCTTGAATAGCAATTTTGAAAGCATTACCAATATGTATTGATGATTAAGAATCCTTCAAGAGTGAAAGGACATGAATAACTATGATGTTTTTTGGCATAAAATACATTTTAAGTCAAATCCGACTAGGGATAAACTAGGAAGGTATAGAACTCGAAAATGATTCCAATTTTACTTCAATCTAATTATTGAATTTAAAATCATTTTTAAATGTGAATTGCAACGTGTTTCATCAACTTCATAAGTGTGATGGAAACATTCAAATCTTTTAGTGAATTAGAGGTTACAATGAGAGGATAGTGATATGATTCATTAATGACATGTGATCTGTGTGGCTCCCTTGAATGAAGACACCATGGACCATCTTCAACCCTTGAATGAAGCTCACCACATCAAAAATAATGCTTTGATGTGAAATGGATTAACAAGGTTTCTTAGTGCCCATTGAGATTTTTTTTATGAAACCCAAAAGGATGATGAATAGTATATTGTAAGGCAGCCAAAATAGAGTTGGGTATGTATATCCATGGTTATAGTTGTATGATAATGCTATATCCATGGTTCAAGTTATATGATAGTGTAATTTCATTAATATAGGTATGAGTTTCATGTTCTATCATTTTTCAAAGGACTATGCCCTATTTAGCAAAGGACCACAAATATTAAACTTAAAGTTATGCCAAAATTCATATTTTCTAAATATTAAAGTTCAAATTTATATATATCGTTAATATTGTGTTTTCATTAGCTGGTACAAAAAATCTTTTTTTTTTGTTAATTGAAAATACCTCCACGTGGTTAGGAAAATATGTTTCAACAAATAAAATTGACAAAAGTGACTTTTTTATAAAATAAAATAATTATTTTTCTAAATGTTATGGTTGAAACTTAAGCAAAATATAAATTCTATGATTTGATTCACTAATACAAAAACAACTATTTGCTTCATTGAAAACTATATAACCTACATTTGACAAGATAAAAAGTATGAAGGAGATGCCAATAAAAAAAGGCATAATGAGGAAATTTGTAATCCCTTTCCAAATAAAACATGGAGGGCACAAAGGCAATGAAGTTACAAAGAAATGAGCTTTGATGAGGCAAGTGAAAGCTAAATTTTACATCCCTGTTACTAGTAGAATTTGTAAATAAAGTAATAATGGGAATAAACCACTATTGATAGCATGCACCCACTTTACTACCTAAAATTGAGCCCTCTAAATAGTTGGTCTATATCCATTGTTGTCCATTAAACTACCTTTGACTGCAATTGTTTTTTATGCATCTAAACAGGTGCTCAGTTACAATTCTATAGAAAAGGAATTTGATGCAATATCTGTATGGGCTACTTCACACCCTCTCTCATCATAAATAATAATGTAGATGCATTCCCCTCATTTAGCCTCTAAACATGCTCCTATAAGCTTTAATTACTCATGCCCAACCTTATAATTTTCCCACAATTTGATTATAGGTGTAGAGACAAGAGTAGGTGCCAGGTGTGTGAGGGATTCTATAAGAATTTGTCATGCTTTGTGGTGTGTGTAATAAAACTACCACCTGTGCCAATACATCCCAAAAAATGTTGACCTTTGAAACTTATTTTTTTTCATACCTCATAAATTATGAGGAATAAGGCCTTGAGATATAAAGTTCACAAAAAGTTTAGGATAACAAATGCATAGGGTAAAATTAATAAGAATGATTGGTGGATTGTTATTTACTTAAATTCTAGTTTTGATCAAAATAAGAATAAATAATTACATTAATGAATACATCTAAATATATACATGGTAATATACATAAATCAAATCTAATCTAGTGTCAAAATCATAAACATGACTCAAGTTTAGCGTAACAATGATAAATGTAAAGTAAAGAGGAGTAAACAAGTTGGAATGATCACACCTTAGTTGTTCTGGAAATCTACACTTCAAAAATGATTATGCAAACTATTTGCAACCTATATCTAGAATTTGAGTCTTATGGGAAGACTCATTGCCTTCTACGAGTTTGACCTAGGCAGAGTCATCATTAGGTGGATTCACATACCGAGTTTCAAGACCCGCGCTCTTTAGGTTTTACTTTTTTCTATGTGTAGACACTCAAAATTAATCATTAAGTGCTTGATAATGTTTAATCTTGACATCTTTACCCTAATTGGTCTATTTACCATTCTGTTAATTTGTAATATTTATAGGAGCATTCATTATTCTACAAGCTATATTGTAAATACTCAAAACATCATTAAGACATCCCTGTTTAGCTTATAGATTCTTGTCAAACTAGTGCCAATAGTCTCTATCCTTTTTAGACATGACCATGCTAGGTTGGACAAGTCCACATATGACCCTATCCACTAGTGAAACCTTCTCCCCCACACTCCAATGATAACTTTTAAAATTTGAGACACTGAATTTTACCCATCCCATGTTTTTAGAAAGGTCGGTTAATATTTTTTTTGAAAAATTTCTCTATATAAGCACATCAAGGCCTCTTCAAATACACTTAGCAATCACTTGACAATTCCACTGCACATTGAACAAAAAAGCACTGTTCTTTCCAATTTCAACTATATTTTATTTTAATAGTCATAAGCCAAGTCTAAAGTCTTTGTATTGTAGGTCAAGGGCACTCATTGTTAAGCATTCAAGGAAATCTATATATTTTCATTTATATAGCAAAGTCAAGATTCACATACTTACTATAGGAGAGAGAACTACATCAACATGAAGCCTTTTGGGCTATGTAGGTAACCCTCAGATTATGTAATTTTTTAAAAAGATAGTTTAACTAATTCCCTAATCTTATTTCCCCTTTTGGCATTTGACATCTATTGTGTTTATTGTGTACAAACTAAGATTTTGGTTTTATAGGTCATCTGTGCATCAAATGAGCACACATAGACAAATAATAAACCCTCATAGACAAACGCACATACCCAAATCAAAAAATTAGTCACATAATTAATTAGGATGTAGTTGAAATCAATAAATAAGGTCACAATGTGTCCTTGTCCTCTTAGTTTGGCTATGTCCCAATAAAGTTTGAAATCTTATTTTCATATGCGACATAGTTCACAAGTCTTTTTCAACCAAATTTTGTTCATAATCAACCTACATAGTCAACTTACACAGTTAGAAATAAATCAAATCCAAGTTAACTTTTCATATCTTTTGACAATTTACTATTTATATCTCATTTATAGTTCTATAAATTATGTATTTCACATTCAGATATGTATATTTCTGTAGATCTAAATCAATTTTCAATAGTTTATTTATTCTTAGAATTTTATTGTTAATTAATAAAGAACATTAAATATTCTAGTGAACCTGCATTTTATTTAGAACACTGCTTAATTATTTGCTTGATTTTTAGTTTTATGTAGTCTAGGGTTTCAATTGAATTTCAGATTTCACAAAAATTAAGAAGTCTTGATTTCTTACACAAAATATTTTGAATCTTATTTTCTATTTATTTTTTGCTTATTTTTAGAACTGTGTTCTGACAGTTGTAAAACTACTTAGTGACTACCATTATGGGTTACACGATGATCTATTTTATGGGATCATGGTGTAGGGTTCTACCCCAATACTCATAGTCATTATATGATACTAACCATGGAATTTAGTTTACATATACCTCTTGGTATATCAAAAATTCTTAATGTCCCTTTTTTATACCACATGAAACCTCTTTTAGCTATTTGATTTGTGGTGCACCTGAGAGGAGTATATCACCCTGTTAAGCACGGGATATATTGAGAGGGGGGCGTGAATAAGTATATCATAAATCTTATAAACTTTCCCTTAATCAAATTCCACTTTAACATACATTCAAGATATGCAAAAAAACTAAAATAATAAACACCACACAAGATAGAGAGGGACACCAAATTTAATGTGGAAACCTAATGTGGGAAAAACCACAGAGAATAATCTCAAGTATATGAATGAGCACCAACTCAAACTACAATATTCACAATCACCAAATTGTAGGAGCACCAACCCCTTTGCTGAGCACTAACACAACAACTATTCATGAGCACTAACCCACAAGAGCACCAACCCCTTTGATGAGCACCAACACAACAATAATTCGTGAGCACCAACCCCTTTGTTGAGCACCAACACAACAACTATTCATGAGCACCAACCCACAGGAGCACCAACCCCTTTTGTGTATACCACACAACTATCTCTCAATATTGTTATCTCAACAAATGATAGTTCATTACAATATCTCTTTCCTCTCTCTCCTCTACTCTTCTAAGCTAGATATAAAAAATAAAAATCATACTCTATCTCACACATTACAAATGGCTTCTCAAGCCTTTATTTATAGCTTTCCAAAAGACCTTTGGCCTTCCCCCTTTGTGACCCTTCAATCCTCATGGAAAATGGTGCCAAACTTGCATGACCCTTCGTATCCTTGCATTTGAAAAGTCATGTGGTGACCCTTCATAATAAAAAACATCCTTTCCTCTTTTGTCCTTATATTGGAAACTTTTCATATTCCTCAAAGTGTTCATGAGAAATTGCACCCTTCCTCTTTTGTCTTTACTTGGTGACTCTTGGAATTCCCTAAGATGATTCTTCATGAGAAAATGCGTCCCATTCTTCTTTTATCTTTACCCCATGACTCTTTGACTTCTCCATGGGCCCTTATTTTGTCTTATATGCAACCAAAAATATATTCGTTAATATTAAATAAATATTAACACACATTAGCCAAGATATAACTAGTACAAACATCATTAAATGCAATGGGGCTTTTATGACCAATAATGTTAGACCTTTGACATCAATGACAATATTTCCAACAATCGCCCCCTTTGTCATTGATGGCAACCTCAATCCTGAAACTACCACATCCTAAAACTTGCACATATTGTCATCTAAAAACATACAGTAACTCCCCCTTACTATAGAAACCTATACCTGTTCCCTGTACCTATTTTTGCACCTATACCTATAACTATACCTGTTATTCTCCCCCTTTGATATCAATGACAAAGGGCCTACTTGGAGCTAACACTTAGCTCCCCCTCAACTGATGCTAAACTTCAATGGTAGGAAGTAATAGAAATTACTCCCAACTCCTCTTGTAGATCTTTGAATGTGTCCTTTGATCGTGCCTTTGAGAAGATATCTGATAATACATATAAATTGTTGCATGTCCTTTGAGCATCTGCAATCAACTCATTTTAATCTTTTCTTCTAATCTCACAACCTTCTACATAAAACTTTAATGTGTATCCCTGATCACATATTTGACTTACACTCAATAGATTATGCTTAAGACCTTTTACATACAAAACATTCTTAGTCTTGGTTATACCATTATCCAAACTCAAAGTACCTTTTTTAGCTATCCTGATAGTGGTTTTATCTTTGAATTTCACTGTGCCACCATTTATTTTCTTTGGAGTTATGAACTTACTCTTATCTCTTGTCATATGCCTTGAACATCCGCTATCTATGAACCATGACTGATCTTCATTTCTTGCATGCAAAATTGTCTGAACCATTAGAGAATCTTCAGGTTGTTTCTTCTGCCATGAACATGTTTGAACCTTCTTCTTTATGATTGGAGCCTTAAAACTCTAATCCTTCTTGACTAACTCAAACATGCTTCTATAGTATTGAGCTATGTGTCTAAAGTTGTTGCATTTGTAACATATTATAGCCTCTTCATCAAAGCTTGATAGAGGAGCAACAGAGTTGTAGCTTCTGCTTGACTCTACATGACTTTCCTTCTCCTTATTTCTGAAACTATTAGCTCTTTTTCAACATTCTAATTTCTTATGACCATATCCATTTGAAACACTTTAAAAATTTTAAACACTGCATATGCAAGAAACAATCTCATAGCCTCTAACCTTAACACTGGTGCAAAATTTTATTCAAAATCTATTCTCTCAAATGATATATAAATTGATCTGCCAACTCATCTTCTTATTATGAAACATAGCCAACACCAAATAGCATCCACCATGCTTTGATTTTTCCTTAAAAGTGTCTCCTTGAAGCCTAGAATAGACATCCCACACAAAGGGTCCTAGAAATAAATCTCAGGAGATTCCCACATCTCCTTTGCTTCTTCCTTATGTCTTTCTCTTAGAATCCGTTTAAGCATGTCTATCTTATTTGACTTACTAACCTCATCATTTATGATGTTTTTCATCTTCTCAACTCTTACAACTGTCTTATCTTGACAAGGTTCATGCTCAAATGTAACAAGAGATTTTTCACAATCCTTCCTATCTAATTCTTTATCTACTATAGCAAGTAATTTATTCTCACTCTTAAACTCAACTTGATCAACCTTTACTATTTTAGGTCTCCAAATATGAATTTGGCTCTTCTCATATTTTCTAGGGGCTCTATGTACTTTGACATACCTTGAATATCTCTTTACTTTATTTGGACATTATTTAGCAATATGGCCAACCTTATGACAACAAAAGCAAACAACATTTTTCATACCTTATTCTTGAATGTGACTGAGATCTGCCTTTGACTGATTGCTTCTCCTCATACAATCTCTTGCCCTATGACCAACATGATGACAAACAAAACAATGGCCATGAAAATAATTTGAAAACTTGAAAGCATTGGGCTGCCTGATTGGCTTCTTTAATTTTCCTTTAAAATTTGCATCCTTCTTACCTTGGACTAATATCTTATTTAGCATATTAGTGATATTATCAAATTTTGACTTGTTAGCTACTCTATCATTGATTGCTTTATTTATTTTATCAAGATCTGCTTTTAAAAAAGCAATTTCAATAACATACCTTTCACATTCTTTTCTTACTATTTTTTACTGTGCCGTTAGATCTTCTTCATTTTTCTTGGCTTCTTCAAAGTGTGCTTGTATATCTTCAATTATTTCCTTTGACTCTTTTTCATTTTTCAAACTTGAATTTGCAACCTCTAGATGATTCTTAAGATCATGAATAAATATCTTATTTTCTTTTGCTTCTATAGCCAACTTAGAATCCAATATACACATTTGTTCCTTAAGATCCTCAACCATAGATTTCAACTCTTGATTCTCCTTCTTTAGTTGCTTGGCCATCTTGTGATTTCTTTTATCTACCTTCAAGCTGTTAAACCCTTTCTAAAGGAACCTGCTCTGATACCAATTGTTAAGCATGGGATATATTGGGTGGGGTGAATCACTATATCATAAATCTTATAAACTTTCCCTTAATCAAATTCCACTTTAACATACATTCAAGATATGCAATAAAATTGAAATAATAAACACCACACAAGATAGAGAGAGACACTAAATTTAACGTGAAAACCCAATGTAGAAAAAACCATGGAGAACAATCTCAAGTATATGAATGAGCACCAACTCAAACTACAATATTTACAAGCACCAACTTGCAGGAGCACCAACCCCTTTGTTGAGCACCAACACAACAACTATTCATGAGCACCAACCCATAGGAGCACCAACCCCTTCGCTGAGCACCAACACAACAACTATTCATGAGCACCAACCCACAGGAACACCAACCCTTTTACTGAGCACTAACACAACAATAATTCATGAGTACCAACCCACAGGAGTACCAACCCCTTTGCTGAGCACCAACACAACAATAATTCGTGAGCACCAACCTATAGGAGCACCAACCCCTTTTGCGTATACCACACAACTATCTCTCAATGTTGCTATCTCAACAAATGATAGTTCATTACAATATCTCTTTCCTCTCTGTCATCTGCTCTTCTAAGCTAGATATAAAAAATACAAATCATACTCTATCTCACACATTACAAATGGCTTCTCAAGCCTTTATTTATAGCTTTCCAAAATACCTTTGGCCTTCTCCCTTTGTGACCCTTCAATCCTCATGGAAAATGGTGCCAAACTTGCATGACCCTTCATATCCTTACATTTGAAAAGTCATGTGGTGACCCTTCATAAGCAACATGTCCTTTCCTCTTTTGTCCTTATCTTGGTGACTTTTCGTATTCCTCAAAGTGTCCCTTCATGAGAAATTGCATCCTTCCTCTTTTGTCTTCACTTGGTGACTCTTTGAATTCCCCAAGATGACTCTTCATGGGAAAATGCGTGCCATTATTCTTTTGTCTTTACCCCATGACTCTTTGACTTCTCCATGGGCCCTTATTTTGTCTTATATGCAACCAAAAATATATTCATTAATATTAAATAAATATTAACGCACATTAGCCAAGATATAACTATTAAAAACATCATTAAATGCAATGGGGCCTTTATCACCAATAATGTTAAACCTTTGACATCAATGACAATATTTCCAACACACCCAAGGAATTTATTCTCACCATACCCTTAGAGATGGAATAGTGGGATACATGCATGGTTTGGCCTCTATAGTTAGTGTTCTAAATTATTGGGCCAATCATAATCTACAAACGACCAATTATATTTTAGATCTCATACAATCATTCAAACCCTTGCCTAGATCACCATTTATACTTTATTTTTTACTTGTATTATATTCATAGTCATTAGCATGGTTTTAGTCATATTGTATTGTATGCTTATAAGGTGTATTGCTAGATTATGTGGTATTCATTTTTCATATATGCAGCTTCCTTTGGTCTCTTCTGCAGTTAGAAATCATGATGTTTTTTCTCAAAATAATAATGTTATTGTTTAACTTCCTTGGTATAATTAGGTTGAAATTCACACTGATTTTGATACTAAAAATAATGAAGAGAGTTGTGATGTGGATATAGAACATGTAATTCATATTGATCCTTAAGATCTTGATGGAGTAGTTCAAAATCAAGTGGAAGAATTATCTAAATTTATTCAAGGTCTTCTATAAAACCCCTGAGAGGTAAATAAGATCATTGGTCTACTTATAACATCAAAATATGAGCTTCAATCTAGATTGGCCACCTCTCCTCAATAAGATTTTCCTTTTCAGCTTGTCAAATACCTTACTTCTAATATTGTCATTTACATTATTGCATCTATTCATATTTATACGCCTCTGGTTACTTCAATAGTAACATCCCCTAGTTTGAGAACATCACTTGGTTTCTAATTAATATCCATGCCTATATCTAAACATGCTACTCATACTCCTCCAATCATCTCTACAAATGCTACTCTAGAGAAAAGCAATTTTGCCTTGCAATCCAAGCTATTTTAAATCAAGCAAAAATTTCTCATGCTAGCCCCTCTATGGATTCATGTTTGTTGTCACATAAAACTTTGGCACCCAAAATTTCATTTTATCTGATACCAGTTGGCTTTGTGGCTCCTAATATACCCTTATATGAAGGCAAAGGTGATTTTGAACCACATTTGTGTGTATTCCACACAACTTGTCTAGGCTAAGTAGACAATGAAAAATTGTTGACAAATAATTTTTTGAGAAATCTCAAATAATATGATCTTAAATGGTTTTATGATCATCCTCTTCAATCAATAAAGCTTTCAATCCTTTGGTAAATCATTTTTTAAACCTTTTTTTTTAGCATTGGTGAAAATCTATCATATGCTTAAATTATAAACTTAAAACAAGGGTCTAATGAAACAATCAATGAACATATTATATGGTACAATACTATGCTATAAAAATTGATAAATCAAATCATTGATAATGAGCTCCAAGATATTTTCACTCAAAGTTTGTTATCTCCACTTCAATAGTCAATTATGTTTGATAAGTTCAATTATTTTGATGAATTATGCCATACAATAAAATAACATGATGTCAAACTGATTATTTTGAACAAGCTCAAATCTACTTCAAATTCTCTTTCTACTTCAAATGCCAAATTCAAAGAAAGCTAAATTACACGAGCAAACCCAATGAAAGCAAGAATGAAGTTAAATTTATCGTTAATATTATTTCATAACCAACTCAAAAGATTTAATTAAAATCTCTACTAAGAAGGTAATTTTAAAGGTTACCATTACCTCCTTATATATAATTTCAAAAACTACTTGAAAGTAATCTAATCACTCTTCCTCCACCAATGGAAGTAGACATGTCCAGATCACAATCTAGAAATTTTGATGGCACTACATATTATGAATACCATAGATGTATAGGGAATTCCAAAAATAGATGATTTAAGCTCAAGAAAAATATTCAAGATCTTATTTATGAGAACATTATTGATAATGGCACATCTGTTGAAGAGGCTAAGCCACAAGTAAATGATATTTCAAAGCTCAAAAAGTATGAAGATCCTTTTCCAAATCATGAAACAACTAATAACAAGGATAACTATGAAGTACATTATGCATATAATGTTCATAATCCTCCATCTACATATGAACATCCACTAGATAACATCATTGGTATGTTTACAAGTAAACAATCATCAAGTCCTATGATCACATTGAAAATAGTCAAATTATTGATGATGATTCAGATAGACATGCACTTTTATTCAAGTATATGTTGACAAGAAATCCATATATAGTGTTATGATAGATAATGAATCAAGTGAAAATGTGTGCACTATAACACTCCTCTAATCTCTTAGTTATACAAAGCAATATTTACATGATATTTCTAGAGTTGTCAGAGCATTTGATGGTCATACAAAAGATACTCTTGGGCATATAATGCTACCTTTACAAGTGGGACCTTTGATAGTGCCCACTCCATTCTTAGTTTTACCAATCATAAGGGTTTTTGATATGATTTTAGGATGCCCTTGGATACAAAATATTAGATCGATACCTTCTATAGTGCATACATGTTTCAAATCTATTCATAGTAAAAAAGTGTCTAAAATTCTAGGAATATAATGTGAATATCCTCTAGAATCAATGATATTTACTCCTTCCACACAATAATTAGAAGGTACATACATGGAGAAACATGGTAATGAAATAGTCTATATAACTATTCAAGAGGATATTTAAAAATTAGTTTCTCCATGTATTTATGAGCACGATATAGTTACACATGAGCATAATCAATTAGTTTCAAAGAGCATGGCACATTCTTCTAAACGAAATGTGGCACCTAAAAAAAGGTCTTCATCTCCTAAGACATTACAAGATATTCATAGAGCTTCACCATAGGTACATGTTGTTACATATTCTCCTATTACACATGAGGATATAATTTTACATGGGTATATGAGCAATGATTAAAATGGTTATGTGACAATATATGGATCCTATTCAAATTCAAAGACATCTATAATTGACATTTCCTCTTCACATGCAACCACTACTTCGTACAATGAAGTTGGGTATACATATAAACATCATCTTGATGAGATCCTTGGTTGGACACAACCTCCGACTTCCTCCCAACCCAACAATTTGGTTGAATCACTTGATTAGCTACTTACATTTTATTTTATACATAGCCTCTTTTCTTTTAATTCATTACTTCTTATATCCATTGTCTAAGCATTCTTTTAGTCCCTAGATTTATTTTAACTTTAGGCACTTACCCTTTTGCATTTTAAATTGATTTAAATAATATAAAACACCATATAATGATTTCAATGTACATTATTTATGGTAATCCACCTACCTACTATTGCATATTTATCATGTTATGGCTTTCATGGAATTTACATAATCACATCTTTCTACTCTTATGTTCTCCATTAGCACACCATGCTTGCCCATTGGGGGGGCATGTACATTCTTATCTACATACCAATCATTTGTGCTACATTGTTATGACTTATTTAAACATACATTGCGGGCATCTTCCTTTCCTTTTTTTTCCATTCTATGGTTTAGCATCTTGTTGGGGAATTTTTCAAATCCCTCATACTTCTATTTTCAAATCCTTGATTATTAGCACTTTTCAAATATTTTTTAGTTCAAATATTTCAAAAATTCAAATATGGAAAATATGGAAAATTACAAAAAAAATACATATATGTCAAAAAATTCAAATAAATAAGAATATTTTTCAAAAATTTAAAATTAGGTCTTATAAGCATTTTCAAATATTGTTAACTTAATTCTTTGCATATGCTATTTATTTCATGTCAAGTAGATATCATATTTCAAAATTTAATACACAATGCTTTTCATGAGGACTGTGAGTGTGATGTAGGACATAATTTCACATGGTTTTTTGATGTTGGGTTTCCCTTATTACTTAAAAACCTTGTTAAGTTGGGGTCATCTCTTCATTCTTTGTAAACACTTCAACATGTTGTATCTATCCACAACCTCTCTACCATGTTTAGCTTTATATCAAACAAAAAATTTCCAATCACTCATACTTTATATCGTGTTACATAGACATGCTACTTGATAAAAATGATATTGATACATATGATTGATGTAAACTAATCTCATTTCCTTTATGTTTCTTTTACTTTCTTACTTTCATGCATGTTAAGTTAGGATTTCTTTGTTTATTATATGTAGCTCTTAGCCTTATATGTATAATATATACATGTTATTTTTTTTATGGCATCATCATGTCATTTGAGTATTTCCCTTAGTATTGTGTGTTTATGCAACATTCACTTGTCCCTTGTATGTGGTCCTTGGGCCTTATGTGTGCAATTATATGCAAATTATGTGACATTGATTATATGTTCATTGCTTGTTACTATGGTGCAATAATTCATATCATGCATTATTTATATTTTTAATCTTGTGCCATGATACTTATGTGTGTCAATGCTATATCTATATAAGACATGTTTCATTTACAAATTGAAATCTACATTCATGACCAATATACCATACACTTCAAATGTTCAAAGTGTTACTACATGATGATGCCTTTCACACATTATTTATTTTAAGATAAGTGACTTGCAAGATATGACTCTCACCTCAAAAGGGGGCATCACAATTGGTTTGCCTTGAAAATTCAAGCCTCATGAGCAATAAATTTTAGATTTATGAAAATATACACTTTTTAAATTACAACATGATTCAACATTTTTAGACTATGAGGGCACGTTCCAAGTATATGCACTCATTCTTATAGTCACTAGTTACAAGTTTTAAAAGTTACAAATTCAATTATCATTCAATATCAATTCAGTACAGATATAAGGGGCATGATATTCATTCATATTCATGTTTCTACATGGCAATTTCAATTTTTAAATGTTTCAAACTTCAAAAGTTTCAAATTTCAAAATTTTCAAATTTCAAAAGTTTCAAAGTTCAAAAGTTTCAAAGCTCAAAAGTTTCAAAATGCAAAGTTTCAAATAGAATTTAATTTTGTCTATAACCGTGTGATTCATCTTCATGTTACAAGTGAGACATGTTAGAGTCCAATGACACTCAACATCTATGGTTTCACTTTTTCTATTTTAGCGAGCCACATTTTGTGGTTCTTCCCTTAAATCATTTTGAAGAGTAATCTACATATTTAGATGAGATTTGGAGCATAAAATATTTACAACTCAAGGGATTTCCTTGGTTTTTCAATTGACACTTGATCACTCTCAATTCACCATAGGTTTAAGATTTATCCAAATTCCTTAACAATGGGCATGCACTTATCCATTTTCAAGTTATAGAGCAATTATATTGCATACTCTTTCAAGTGTACACTTTCCTTTCTTTCTCTTCAACTTATAAATTTTCAAATATGGCTAGTAACTACTTTTAGTGGCATTGTTATAGGTTTTGCATTGAGGCATCTTGCACAATCAAGATTTACATAAAAAGATAAAGTGTGTATACACACTAAGGTTAAGATCTCCTTTGATTTAGTAATTTCACTTCATTTCATCATTATAATAAAGTGGGGATAAATGTATACACTCAAAATTAATTATTAAGTGTTTGACAATGTTTAATATTGACATCCCTATCCTACTTGGTCTATTTATCATTTAGTTAAATTGAAATCTCTATGGGAGCATTCACTACTCTAAAAATGATCTTGAAAAACTTAGAACATCATTTAGAAACCCCTATTTAGCTTAAAAACTCTTGTCAAACTAGTTTAAGTAGACCCTGTCCTTTTAGAATAAGACCAGATTAGGTCAGACATGGCCACACTACGACCTTGTCCATTAGTGTGGCCTTATCCCCCACACTCCACCGACAAATTTTTAAATTCAAGATGTTATATTTTACCCCTCCCATGATTTTATCGAGGTCAATTAATTGAAACATTTGAAAATTTCCTCTATATAAGCACATCAAGGCCTCTTTAAACACACTTAGCAGTCACTAGGTAATTTTATTGCACATTGAACAAAAAAGCACTAATATTTCCAATTTTAATTATACTTTATTCTAACATTCATAGGCCAAGTCTAAATTATTTTTATTACAGGTTAAGGGAACTCATTTTCAATAATTCAAAGCAATCTATTTTCAATAAGGTCACTCATTCATATAGTAAATTCAAGATTCACACACTCATTTTAAGAGGGACAACTACATCAGCCTGAGGTCCTTTTAGGCTATGTAGGCAACACTTAGATTACATGGGATTTTATAAAGATAGATCAGTTATTTTATTAATCTTATTCCCCCTTTTGGAACTTGATCTCTGTAAATTTTATTGTAAAGGAGCTAGGATTTTGATTTTGTAGATCATATGTGCATCAAATTGGCACACCTAGACAAATAGTAAACCCTCACAAATGGGTGAACATACTGACATAAAATTAGTCACACAATAAATTAGGACATGATTATAGTCAATAGACAAGGCTAAAATGTGTCCTTGTCCTAGTAAATTTCAAAATCCTAATTTTAGTTGCGACACAGTTCACGAGTCTTTTTAGCTAATTTTTATTCACAGTCAACCTACATAGTCAAAAAAAATCAAATCCAAAATAGATTTGCTAAATTATATATTTCAAATTTTGATATGTATATTATGTATATCTAAATTAGTTTTCAATAGTTTATTTGTTATTAACATTTCATTGTTAAATAAAAAAGAACTTTAAACACTATGTTGCATCTTCCTATATGTTTGTTTTCATATTTCACAAGGAATATTTTTAGATTTTTTTATTTTCCTTCTTGACCTAGCTTGGCACAATGAGATGTCAACCCGAAAAAGAGAAGAGGGAATTAGTTGAGTTAGGAAACCATCAAAGTGGAATTGTAAGCTACATATTTTGCATGTTGAAATAAAACCCTGATAGTTCATTGATCTTAATTTTAGATCCAGTAAGTGTTAGCAACATAAACTAACTAAGTCCACTATTGTCGTGTATGTAAACAATTTATGACACTTCCTAGACAATTTTTTTCACTTTGGTCTCACTCAAGAGGGATGATAAAAAATTACATAGGGATTTATAATGACATAATAAGATCTAGGATGATCCAGACATCCTAGGAAATAGAAATAAAAAAGTAATTATTTGTAAAGTTAAGAGTTTCATTAAGATTACCAAAACTCCAATTTATGTATTCATAATCACTTTGATGGTTGTAAAACCTCTAGTTATTTTAGGCAATGGTCACACAATTTTCCAGGCAATTTTTCCATAAAGCAATAATCTTGCCACAAAGTAATGGTTTCACCTTCCATAAAGTGATGGTTTTTATTGCAGACAAAGCATAGGTAGAGGAATGATTGTAAATGTTTCCTTTCCAAAACACCTATTTGTTTCATCTTTAGATGGTCTCTTATTTATTTGCATATATGTTAGCATCTTTTGAATGCAAAGGCAATCAAACTTGAGTAGTTTTTGGTTAAGAATTAAGGAAGTCATTCTCCATGTAGTCAGTGAAGGTTCTCCTAGCAATTTATTGATTGTTTTGGTGTTTGAGTGAGTTGTGATAGTAAGGAAGTATGTCGTACAAGTGAGAAGCATTCAATCTAGGTTTTGAACAAGTTGTATTGTAAATATTGTATATGAATGCCTTTAATGGCAATAGCCTATAACTGTAAAGAGATAGTGGTAAGAAGAGGTATCCCCTCACTCTTTTGTATTTTTATCACCTTAAGTTTCTCTAGGGTAACATGTGTCTCTATGTTGATATGTTTTTTTTAATTCTTCACTTGCATATGCATATTTTTCTTTCCTCTATAGTTCAACATACTTGTAGTCTCCAAATATGCACCATTTAAGTATGTTTTAGAGTTTTTTAAACAACAAGCTTCAATAAATTTCTAGGATTAATATAAAAGGATTCATAATGATGAATTTAACATGGAATATCCACATGATTATGGAGAAAATTGGTATCAAAGCTAGATTAGTTTCATTATATGGTTGTTATGTGACCATTTTTGCAATTTTATGCATGTTACCAGAGATACAAGTGTTAATGGTGAAGGAAGCTTGGTTTATCTATAGAGAGACATTTATAAAAGATAGTGGAATAAATAATTTAGAGGCATGGCCCATCCTGGGGAAGAAATAACTATTTATAATGAATAACAGTTACACAAATTAGAAGAGGATTTTGGCAACATATCTATATCCATGTGCAATATGGATAAGCTTGGTAAGTTGGAGTCGATTATGGGAATTCTCATGGTGAAGCTAAGGAATTTATATAGAATCTCTAAAATAAAATGAGGAGATGAAAGCTTATAAGCATGAGAAGGTGGAAGGAAATACCCATACCAACCAAGCTCCACCACCATTCAAATCTAAATCAAATATTGAGATTTAACCATATGAAGGAGAGGTGAACATAGAGAAGCTAAACCATTGGCTAGGCCAACTTGAGGTATATTTTATTATGCATTAGATTAATAAGAGTTGGCAGATTTATTTTACAAGGTTAAAATTAACCAATCATGATTTAACTTGGTTTGAAAGTTATGCTCATACCTTAGTATTTAATAAGCTTCCTCTAATTGATAATTGGAATGATTTAAAACATTGATCAAGTAAAAAATTTATCATGTTTATTATGAGGAAGAGAGGTCCATATATTGGAAATATCTTAGGCAAAAACAAGGCCAAAGTGTGCACGAGTATACGAGCGAATTCCACAAGAAGGAATTCTAGATGGGAAAGGATATAGTAGAACATGACATCCTGATGAAGTACGTGGGTGGACTCCATATCCAATCTTGGAGACTTATTCTCTTGGCTAAACTTATGGATGTAGATGAGGTTTATTCTCAAGCTCATTACTTAGAGATGTACAAAAATAAGAGTCCATCTACCTCTTCAAATACACCAAAACAAAAACATGGTTCATATAAAAAGGGGAAAGCTAAGCATAATGCTACTAATAATTTTTCTCAAAAGGATACTAAAAGGCATTGTTAGCATTATGATGTTGATAGTCAATCAAAGGAGACTTGTTGAAAGTTGCATCCAGAATTTGACTTATTCAAGTGTAAGAAGAAAAAGAAGGCTTTGACATCATTATGAGGGAAAGAAGTTGGGTGCAAATCTAATGTGGATAAGATAATTTTTTGTACCTCTATTCACAAAGAGGTATGGTTGGGTGGAAAAAATGCTCATTATCAAGGTAAAATTACAAAAAAAATCTGTATTAAAGTTTAGATTAAAAAATTAAAGTGGATTCTCTTTTTGATTCTTGCTCTCAAGTAAATTTGATAAATAAGGAGTTAGTGGGTAGATTGGGGTTAGAGAATTACAATCATCCTAATACATATGCATTAACTTGGTGATTTATGAGATTTATTCTTGTTTTGCCTATGTCTGAATGTGAATGATTTTTTTTTCATTCCCAAATAAATATCTTTATTATCCTTCTCCATGCTTCAAACCCTACCTGTGCACTAAAATACCACCAAAAACAAGAAATCCAAGTGAAAGGGAAGGGTTGAACTAACCTTTTCCACCCATTATGACTAATCACTACCTACATATATAATTATCTAAAGAAGGAAGTCAAACCTAATGTGGTTCTCCCACCTATTTTAGTGTGTTGCAATCCCGTGTAATACTAATATGTAGTGAAATCCTAGGTATGGATTTCAACACTTGAAAATCTATGTCTTCATCTTGAAAATGGTATTCATAATAAGCTTGGAGTTTGTTCCATTGAGGGATTTTAGATTTTGGAGCTTTAGGGAAGTTCCCCTCAATATGAAATGTATTTTCCAATGATATATAGATAAGTGTTAGTAGGAATATGCCTAGGCTTGATATGATTATATAATTGGATCTTTAGGTAATTTTATTTGAACTAACTTGTGAAACATATGGTCTAACCCATATGAATATTATAAATTTGGGGAACTATCTATTAAATGGTACATAGAACGTTTTAACCTAAATGGACAAGTCCATCATAGCATAATTGTTTGAGTGGGTGTAAAACTATTTGTAAAGCATGAATAGTGATATGAGAATATGAGATAATCTGATAATGATGTTAATATATTTCAATAGAGAATAGGAATGTATTGCATAGTTATAATGACAATTTAAAAGGGCTAGACCCATATAAGAGTAAATGGCTAAGGAAGAATATGAAAAGGAGTCACATATGTGAGCAACAACCAAATATGTTGGAGATTGGTAAAATTACACATTGTCAAGTATCTAATACAAAATATGAGTGTCTACATTTTACTCTTTTATTCTATTAATGGAATTAATAGAATAAAAGGTGATACTTGAGGATAACCATGATGGGTGTGCTCAATTATGTATTGGATGTTGTGGCTTGCTTCATGAAAATATGTAAAGAAACATACATAAATATATTTTTACCTATGACATAAAATCTAAAAGTAATAACATTGGAACAAATGTGAAATGAAATATTAAGGAATAAATACACTTGTATGCATGCCAACAAAACTATATTTTGGAGACTTACCTTATAGATACAATGGAGAATGGGGTGATCATGCCCCATTAAATATGCAAGTGTAAACCATCAGTTGAGCTAAATATGCTCCAACCCTCATTTGAAATTGAGAAGTTCATAGAAGTTACATCACACATAACTTTATCCACACACAACTCACTATATCTGAGTAATGTGTTATGACCTAACTATGTGATGAATTACAAATTGTTATTTTGGACATTATATAGCATGCTTTATAGATTCTTGTTAACATTTAGCTATTTGTGATGGATGACAGGGTATGGTGCAGACATTATAATCTGATATCATATTTATTATTGATATTTTTGATCCATTTCTATTGTAGACCATTATGATGGATTTAATTATATCTCATTTATAATCTATTTAGTTCAAAATTATTTTATTATTTGATATTGAACTTTATCATCCAAATGTTATTGATGTTGTATTTGGTGGCTACGGGGACAAGATAATGAGTTAGGTTGGATATAGAATTCAGCGGTCAGGGGATATGAAATAAAGGCAACTGACACAGGTAAAAAGGGAAAAATTTAATGAACCAAAACTTACACCACTTTGTCTTTATGTATTTTCTATTTTATAATCTTTTTGACTTATCTATCATGCTGTTAGCTTGTCTCACTTATCAATTATTTTATTGCGGGATTTACTTATTATATAAGTGTGCATAAATGTCGATTATTGTTTGATATTGTCTTCATATGTTCTTGTTTTACTTTGAACTGAGTTAATGTTATCTCCTTGTTTGGATTATTTGATGTGTGACTTATTACGTCTTGGATGACTATGGTTTTATTATTATTATTTTTATTAATCATTATTATTGTTATCATTTTTATTAATTTTTTTTGCCTTAGCCCAACTTCTAGACCCCCTCTCCCATCACACACACACTCTCTCTCTCCTCTTTGACTCTTAGCAAAAGAACCCTATCAAATTTATTTTAAATCAAATTAATAATAAATTATTATTTGGCAAATTAAAAATGGCCGTTAATGATTTTTGGCAAATTAAAAAGTGGCCATTAATGATTTTTGGCAAATTAAAAAGTGGCCATTCTCACTTAGACATGGGACTTGGTTAAAATATTATTTTGACAATTAAAAAAAAATGTGCCTTGGCCATGGATTTGACCTAATGTAAAATTAAATTTTGGGCTATCATTATTTTCTTATTTGGAAAATAAAGATTTTGCATGGATCATGGATTTTAACCAAGGGAAATTTGATCTTAAACATCATTGTATTTTTTGAGAAGAGGTAAAATCTGATTTGCCTCATTTATGATTTTGGCACTTGAGGAGCTGAGCTCACCCCCTCTAGCCCTGCCCCACCTTGCCCCCTCCTCCCCCGCAAGTAAATCCTTTTTCATAGGCCATAGGGTTTGAAAGGAGAGGGAGGGAGGCGTGGGGAAGAAGAAGGAAAAGAGAAGGAAATAGGAGAATGAGGGAAGCGTAGATCTAGTGGAGAGGAAACAAAACCCTAGGGAGACTATGTGGTAGTTAGGAGAGTAAGTACATGGCTTTGTCTGCCTGATTTAGAGAGAGAATCCCCTACTTAGCTAAGACTATTTAGATGGATTGGTAAGGTAGCAATTCAAATAATAAAATTTTAGTTTCTCTTCCTTTTGGTTTTCAAGAAAAACAAGTAAGTTTTTATAATTTTTCATTTCTTACAGAAGTTGTTTATTTTTTGCATGTTGGAGGGTAAGTAATAATAATAAAAATTCTTGCAAGCTCATGAGGAAGCCAAATGACTTCTTGACGAACATGCAAGGGTTTATGAGAAAATACTTTACATAAATCTTTGTTAAGGTTTTCGATGGATACTAATAAAAATTCTATTTTCAAAATTGAGGTTTCAAAATTTTATTAATTTCAACCCAAACCCTATTTTAAAATTATCGCTGAGAGTAGAGAATTAAATTATAGTTTTATTTAGTTTTTAATTAGTTGAAATAGGTGATTTGGGTTGACCTAGGGCCAAACATGGACTTTTTTGCTTACTTATGGAAAATAACACCCTAGCTGAATCATGTACAAAATTTTTAATATTTTATTTAGCCATTTTTTAGCAACTGCCTAGATTTTGGGTCTGAAAGTCTAAATTTCAAGTCGTTATGCTGGCAAATTTTTTACATAAATTTATGGGTTTTTAGATAAATAATTTTTTGTTGATGTTGGGGTTTTAAAAAACCATTCTTGACTATAAAAATGGTCTTTGTTTAGCCATTTTTATAAATTATACCATTGTTTAGATTTTTTTAAAATTTAGGTGGTCATGCTAGAAAAATTTTACAAAAATTCTATGGGTCTTTGTTGAATAAATTATATTGATATTTGGGGATTTTAAAAAACCCTTCTTGGCTGAAATTATTCTTATTCAAATTTAATATCAAAGTTTTTTTCTTGGCATACTTGAAAAGGTGAATTTATTTGCTAAATTCATGCAAATTCCATATTTACCTATTACATAAGATTTGAACCAGGTTCAGGGACAAACCTGAAAAAATCATCATAGAGGCATGAAGTTGTAAGTGGCTGAAAATAAACCAATTTGGTCAGCTGGTAATAAATTTGTGAGAATTTTGATATGGTCTTTTCATTCATGCATTCCTTGGCTGTATCATTTTGGAATAAAGGTTTTGGTTTTTTTTACTATTTTGGTTCATCTAGAACAAAGGATGAAGGTGTGTGATGAGGTCACTTAAATTAATAAGTCAACTCTAGAACCTTCAAATGAAAATCAAGTTGTTAAGGTTGTTATGAGTGACTATGTTGAAGTTTTAATGTGAAACTATTTATTATTATACTACTTCAAATTAATTGGTTCATTTTCCTTTGTGTCTGGTCTACATTCTCAAAGTCCTAAAATCAGGACTCAACCTCTCAGTTGATGGTTCAGGGTGGTAAGGGCCACCAATTGGGTGGCTCATAGGATGGGTCAAGATGGAGTGGCTTTGCGAAAGGAAGATAAAATTTGAAATCAAATTGTTATTTTTATGCCTTGTTGATGCAAAATATTTTGTAAATAATTTGTCTAGTAATGCTAGTTAGAGTTAATACTACCACTGTAAGTTGTAGATTATGTGATAATTTTTACTTTACAGTTGCAAGTTTCAACATGTTTACACATTTTATTTTCAGCTAAAGGATTAATATAGGAATTGATAGCAATACAGTTGATTTGTATTTTATTTACTTGATTACATTTAATTGAAAGTTTTATTTCAATTATTAAATTAATTTTCAAAAAAAATTATTTCAGCTGAAGGTTACTAATTTAGTTTCAATAGTTTCATGTACTCTCATATGTTTAGTACTCTATTTGATGTTAGATTGGAAGTTGAATTCCAACTGTAGGTTTACATTTATTTCATTGGGTTCTGTTATAAAATTAGCATTTAGGCACTTGAAAATAAGTGTTGAACATGGTTGTTTATATGTTTGAATTTCAAGGTTTATGTTGGCTTGCAATATTTCTATTATGCAAGAGCTTAACACCTAGATTGATCATATGTTGCAAATTGATTTAGCTAAGCAAGTAGAAATCTGTAATTACTAAAGAGCATCCTTGCTTAAACATTACTTAGCATTTTATAACTTCTTATACATGACACTCACTTGTTGATTATCAAGAGTCACCTACAGGTGCAATTATTTATTATAGTATCAAGTTCTAACTTCCTATGATCAATCTAATTCATATAAATTATAACTTGCCATGATACTTTGCATGCATATTTATTTATTGGCAAATTGAAACATCTTTATTGCTTATAACAATGAGATAAGAAAGAAAGTAATATTTTCAAGTTATGTTTTATGAGAACTTGAATAAAGCCAAAATGAAGTGTTATCAAAATCTTCACTTGTTAGAACAAGTTATAAATCATTTTCAGCAAGGTAGACTCTTGTCTAAATTCATAGTTTTAATGGATCTAAGCCATGTTAAATATAAACAATATTGTCTTGATTTTGTCATAATGTGTCATCACTCTTTTAATGGCAAAAGTAACTATTTATTAGTTGTAGGAAGCCATCAATAATCTCAATTATATAGGCTCAAGGTTATTATTAGTTGTTGCTTTGAATCTTAACTCATAATTTTCTTTACACAATAAATATATACTCAGATTTGAGTATAAACATGCATATTAAGATACAATAACAAATAATTATTTTCATTACATACACATTTCAACAAGTTAATACATGCTTGAGTTACATCAAATAGACCTGATAATCTTTTGTTTATGACATGATCATGGTTGTTAGCTTTATCAAAGAAGTTTATGTGTCATGGATATATGTTATTAAAGTGGTTTAAATTGATAATCTCATGATCATGACCAAGTGGCATGTAACCAGTACTATAGAAACATGATTCTCTAGAAGATTAATTATGGGATTATCTGGTGGGAGTATTATGCCACTATGGGTTAAGAATACCTATTTACTCCCAAACAACAATGTTTTGATGAAAACTATAAAGTGAGTAGTTTAGATTACTAAAGTGAAAGAATGAGGTACGATGACCCCACAACATAAGATCATGATCTATAATCAGTGTTAATACTATTTGGATCCTTCACTTGTATTAAGAATCTGAATTGCATAGGCGTAGTCCACATGCTGAAATCTATTCAAACCGAAAGCATTGTTTAAACTTGTTATATACTCGAAAAAGATCAAGTTAACTATCCTAGCCTATACCAAGTTTCACATATGACAAACACTTAGGTAGGATAAGGACACCTAGGTGGTCGTATTGGGAAGGTTTATGCTACCATGTAGTCCTGGAGATATTGATATAGATCGTATATTGATACAACCTGAATTGTATGAGGATATTCCTAGGGAAATAATCTTCCTCATAGAATATTCTATGGATAATTACCCTGGATAAGGGTTTCATGTGCATAAACATGACATTAGGTCATGCAAAATCAAACTTTAGATTATAAAAAAAAAAATCTACTACAAAATTTGAAAGAAAGAATGCTCAATTTTTTTTGGTCATTTCATCTAGTATCAGAGCATGTGCTATAGATATTTTTAATAGAAAATATTAATCTTTCACCCTTGAAAAGTAAGATATGAATTGGTTGCCTTGAAATTGAACCATCTTGTACTTACCATTGGCTTTTGCCAAATTGTAACCCTATGAATTTTTGTGATAAGATTTTTGCCAACATGAGACTAATGAATTATTTCATCTGAAAAGGGTTATGATATATTTTTATAAAGGCACTTAGCTTCTTGAGATGAATATGAGAATGCCATTTATGGGTGTTGAAAATTCCCATGTGCACTTAAAATTAATGTAGGTATGGGAATATGTAATTTTTCACAGTAACACTATGATGCCCAACCATAGCCTTGGTTGGGACAATCCTTCCCAAAATCGAGTTTCATCAAGGAAAGCACCACTTGTTAACTATTTATTTGTATGGACAAGTCAATAGGAGGCTAGTGATATCTGCTTCACCCTTGGAATTAAGGGAATGATGTTTGGTATCTTTTACTGACTTGTATGGCCAAGTCGATAATAGATGCTTAGAATATTGTGACCTTGGGAAGACTAAGGGTTGACCTAAGCCTAGAAGGTTGGATTTGGTAAGAAAAACTAATTTGCTTAGACAAACCAACAAAGCTTGAGATCTTTGCTTATAAAGGAGTACCTTAAGCCATTATATCTACAAAGTAAAAATGGCTATTGATAGGCCTTACCATTTTATTGTATAAAGAGTGATGTTATTTCTTATGAAAAAAATTGAATCAAGAATGCTTCCCTTGAGCTGAACCAAAGTATGATCTAAATAAATCTTTGGGCTTTTGTCAAAGTTGTATAAAATAACATGATATTCTAAATTTTTTAAGGGCTAGAAGCCAATGACAATGTGGAACCCTAACTATTCACCTTGTGCCTTGGCTAAATTCCACCCTTTCTTGAAATTACGCTATGTAAACCAAGCTTGACTAGTCAACCATTGGCTTGTATAGACAAAGTCAATTGGAGAAATAATGTTAGGATCTTAATATTGGCTCATGCAAGGTTCGAGGGTGTGACTCAAGCTAGAGGGCCTAGTGGGGTGAATAGGTTGAACCTAGTTGGGCAAGTCTGAAAGCTTAGGGATATTTATTATGAAAGAAAATGTTATATTTGATGATGAGTTTTGTTAATTGTCAAAATATTTAAGAAACTATTGAAACTTGTTGTTTCTAAAATTGTTAATAACTGACATGGACTGATTCTTGGTAATGTCCTAACAAGTTATGCTAAGACATGATTGATGTTGTCATTATTTCACAATAATACACATAACTTTGTTGATAGATTTACAGGTTGTCAAGGACTACTACTACAATATTTTTGCACTTTTGCTTAGTGATTGGTTTTGGGAGCCAAGATAAAATGTGTGTAATATTGCTTATCACTGTGGCAGGCTTAATATCATGTTTTTAACAAAGATAATGTTATTGTAGTTGATGTTTTCAACCTGATTCAGTCATTATGATATTGATTAATTCTACTTTTTAAACGATAAAAATTCATGTTGAATGCAACATGAAAATGATATTGTGAATTTGAATAAGAATGTGACTTGGTAAAAACCTCATATAAAGGAATTTGGAGCGAGTATGACACTTAAGAAATTAATGGTAAAAAGGTTGAGTAAATTACCTCAAGTAGAATAAGTTGCTCATTATTGGGCAAGGCTATTCTAAGGCTATCTCTAACATAAACCAAAATTATTCTGCTAATTGGTGTAACCTCATTATTTGTGCCATTTGATGTTCTAATTATGGCTCTATATACTAATCTGCTTATGAAAAATGTTATGCTCTAATTTTGATTTGATTTATAAGCTCATTTATGGCAATGGCAAGCTAATATAAAACTCCTATGGTAGGAAGGAATGCAATATCTCTGTAAGTATAAGATACTCCTTTTGGGGGAGTCTATCCTTATTACATCTCGCTATGAGAAAGCATATTAAAAGATCATTTGAATACTCATATCTGGGATTAATTAACATATTCAACCATGGTGAATGATTTAATTAATTAGATAGTGGTAGATTATTTCTACGATTGAGCTATCTCATTAAACTCTTTGTGGATAGATTATGGTATATAGATATATAGATTGTGATATGTTATTTGGGTCTTCGATGGTTCTTTGTCTGAAATGTGGTAGGCCTAAGAAAGTCCTTTTAATAATGTCCTTCTAAATAAAATTTAGAAGCTCTCATTCCCTCACATCATCTAGGGAATTTGGGGTGAACGAAACAACACAATCTTTAGGAATAAAAAATGTAAAAGTAGAATTCTTTCCAAAAGAAAATTTGAGGCTATTGTATAAAATTTTAATATATTGCCCAATGAAAAAGAAGAAAGTTTGTTAATGTTTAAAAAATAACCAACACTTACTAGGCAAATTGATCTTACTTGCTTAGGTAAGAGTGATCCTAGAGATGAAATTAGAAGAATGATCAAAAGGAAACCTTTGCCTATGGGTTGATTAAAGCTTAACTTTGATGGAGAATCCAAAGGAAACCCAGGTCTCTCAAGACGAGGAGGTTTTTTAAGGTATCATCAAGGAAGGTTTTTGAAAGCTTATGTAGGGGACATGGGGATCAAATCAAATAATTGGTTAGAAGCCCTTGCTACTTTGTGGGGTTTAAAATTGACCAAACATCTTGGAGTTCAGCATCTTATCATAGAAAGGGATTATTTGAATATAGTGAATTGTCTTTCTAGAAAAAATTCGTTTAGTTGGACTATCAAATAATTGGTGGATGAGGTTATCTCAATCTTAGACTCTAGGCAAGAAGTAGTTATTCAACATGTGTATTAGGAAAGAAACAAGATTATAGACTAGTTTGCTAACATGGGTGTTGGCTCATTATGATTGTATAATTGGATTGCTACAGATGATTAACCTCAAGACATTAGATATAGGGTTAATGAAGAAGGGGTTCTTAATGATCAAAATGTTTGATTTTGTGGGGGTCTTCCCCACGTGTTTTTATAAAGTTTTTTAAAACTTTATGACTATATTTCCTTGGCTAAGAATTTATTTTGGTAAATTTAATTCCTTTTCCCATTCCAATGTTTCTAAAGAGAAGCTTTTAGAAACATGGAGTATTAGGCAGGGTTGGAGTTATTTTATAAAATGGATTAAGGGGGTTGCTTTCAGGATTTTTAGGCAAACTATTTGTTGGATTTAGAAGAATCCAAATATCCCCTACTTTAGTGTCAAGGGTTAAAATTAATTAATTTTTTTCCACATGGGGTTCCCTAATAGGATTGAGCCCAAAATGCTTGAGGAAGTTAGAAATAATGAGGAAATTTGGGATGCTCTACAGGTAGAGGTTTTTGTGAGGTTCATGTAAAGAATTAAAGGACACAATAGGCATGTGTCAACCTTAATTACAAATTATGAGGAAAATATAACCTTAAATATTAATGAGGTTTTAATACATATTTCTGAAAAGATCATAACTCATGTTACATGATTAGAGATAGAGGTGACTAAAATAAACAAAATAGGTAGGGACTTTAAGAAAGAGAAAGAAGTTTCTTACTGGAAGGTAAAATGTTAGAGGTTCTACACAATGGGTTTGATTGAGAATCTTTACCAAGGACTTTTAGAGAAGTGGCAGTCCACCTGATGTGGTACATTACCCTTGAAGGTAGGTTCAATGTGGTTCATTGGTCTTTATTTGTGTTTTTAAACTACTTCAGGCATGTCATTCCCCTGAGTCTCCCATTTTAAATTCTGCTCTCTTTAGAGTCTTCCATTTTGATATTCAAAAAGGGTAAATATTATGCACCTAGACGTGAAGGGGTAATCTTTATTATCCACAAGTACTTCAAGGGGATGAACCCCATTACACCTAAAATCCATAATCCCTAGAAAAAAAAAGATGATGGTAAACTTGAGGATATTAGAAAATTAAATAAAAGCTGGATCAAATATCATGATAATAATTCTTCTAAAAATAAAGATCTTAATGCTACCAATGGTTCTCCAAAACCTAAAGAAAGTAACATTAAGACTCATTTGAGAAGTGAGGTCAAGGAGCCACCTACTTCTAGTAAGAAATCAGTTCAAAATGGTAAAATAGGGTAAACTACTGGGGATTCTATTTTAGTTGAGGAAGAGAATGTTGATAAATAGGACTTCAAAAATCAAAAGGATCTGGAAAGGGAGAACATTGTTATCCCTACTAAGAAAATGGATTCAAGGAAGAGAAAAACAAGGGAGGGTCCAAAGGAGAAAGGGAAGGATTCTTTAGGTAGGTAGCCCCAAGACCTGAATGTGAATTTTAATATTTGGTTGGTTCTTTGAAAGGTAAACAAAGCATAGACAAGATGGAGGAAGGACTTGATTTTCAAAAATCAATTATGAGATGGTTCACGAGGAAGATGACTAATCTTAAAGGTAAAGTTAAAAATCTATAGCAAGAGAATGAAATATTGAAACAAAGAACCTTGACTATGATCTTAATCGACAAATTCAAGGACTTCAAGAGAGGGTCATCATTCTTGAAAATGAAAATGAAAAACTCAAAAACAACATCAACTTCCTAGTTAATTGTAGTAAGGCAACTATACATGAAGGGATCTAAAATGTGAAAAACTTAAAAGCTCATTTGGTAGATTTGTTTGATTCTAGAACTTTGGCTAAAAGCAAAGGTGAACAAATTCAATGTAGTGAATGTCATGAAGATGTTGATGAGGAAAAACTACTACTCCAAATTTATTCAATTATTAAATGTATGAAGAGTTGTTGGGAAGATGTATCTGGAAATTTGGATATGGAGTACGTTTTTGGTACTTTTATATATATATTTTAATCCTCTTTTGCTATTTTTGGGTAGTTTTATAGCTGCTTCTATATCTATTTTGTTCTGTCTCTTTTAAGGACTTTGTGGGTCCTTTGAGATATTTTTGATTGTACTTATCTTAGGGTTTGGGGACCCTAGTCAAAAAATACCCCCTTTAACCTTAATAAAAAAATTAGATCAATTAATATGTCATGTACTTGTGTGACACCATGGCTAAAATATGATAAATGTGTATAAAACAATAGTTCTATTATGTGTACATATGCTTGGTGGGTTGTATATGTCATTGGTTGATTGGTAGGAAATCGTGTGGAGATCTGAAGTAAGATGTATTCAACTAATGCATTGCATGAACCTATGTGATGCACCTTTATAAAAAGATAGTAGGGTTATAACTACTAACAACATAGATATATGTTGGTCAGTAAGTACAAGCATACTATATATATGCAACATGTCCATCACTTATAAATAATTTTATATAATTTTTATTTATTTAAAGTATGATATGAAGGTTATACTAATAATATGTTTGAAAATTTTCGTAAACCCTATTTCAAAGACTTGTGTTGTATGCATAGAAGGTATAATCACCCTTGTTATTTATTATGGGCTAAGTACTTTGAGCACACTTATACATATGGATGGGGGTGAAAAGAGGAATCCTAACCTTCACATTTGCATGGGTAAGCATGAAGGGTATCATATCCTATATGTGAATGGTTGTGCCTACATCTACAAAGCTAAATTTACACTTTGAATTGTTCAAATCTATCTTTTGTCTGGGCAAAGTACATACCTTGAATGGTTGATCATGTACTTAAATGGCTGATTATATCTTTAAATATTGAATAATTCTATCATTATCAAATTATAGTGCAACTGGGTGCATTATTGTGCACCACCTTAAATGTTGGTATAGATGCATATGTTTCAAAATTATGAAAGGTATTATATTGCTGCATGGCACTGATAGGTGCATAATTACTTACCAAAAAGGTATGGGCCTACTGAATAACTCAAACATACCCACATGAGTGGTATTAATTGAAAACATGTCTATTTTGACTTCTGTTGAAAGCACAATGAGTTTTTTTATGTTTTATATTTTACCTTGTGGTAAGTAATGAAAAGTCCTGATCAGGCAATATGTAAATCCTAGGTACCCACTTAACTCCTTGAAGGAATAATAAAAATTATGTGAACACCCTCTTTTGGTAGATAAAAATATGGTGGTATTGAGATCCCTAGACTATCGTGTGATCTCACAAGTAATGGAAACATGTTGTAAGTCTTGTGGTTATATGTGATGCCTAGAATGACTTCTCTGATGTTCAGTGTAGTCGATGCAGGACACTATACTAACCCATGAAATTTGATGTTGAATGAGAATTAACATAAGTGTATGGGTTAATGTCTTTTGATAACATTCTATGATTAATATCATAATGCTTATAATGGAAGATTCCATTTTTAACCTAGAAATCTAGTTGCAATCTGATTGGATGGGACTATTATGACTAATGATCTTAAAATTGTAGGTCTATGTGTGGTGACTCAAAATAGAATATTGACCATAATGGTCTCATCCTTAAACTATTGAATTGGTTATATTTAAAACTATTAGAATAATTAAATAAAAAAAACATAAATCTAGTGAATGTTGTTAATCTTGCATGAGTGAATGGTTGTAATCCACACTTGAAGGTGCTGATAGCATTCTTATTTGCCAAGAAGGCTATATTAAGTCCAAGCTACTACAATCCAGACACTATATTCCTGATATTTTTAAAAATTCACATCCATGCGATTAGTTGGGAATGGTTAATTTTCAGGAGTACTGTGTTGAAATTATCAATTTTGCTAATACTTTATAATTAGGTAATGGCAAGATTGGCTGGTAAACCTATTGAAAAAAAAGTTCTATTTCATTTGTAATAAGTGACCTTGATTTTTGTAAAAATATAAATATTTTACCAAGTCTGAATAGTTACAAAACCTTATGTTGAAAAAGTGTACATATATCTTTCCATTTTGCTCATTTTGGTGTTATAAAGGGACATTTAAACTGAAAGGACATTCTTGTTGGCCTGACATGAAGCTTGATGTTGTTTATTTTGTGGGAAGGTAATGAAATATCAACAAGGCCAGGCTGAATACCTTCCTTATGAATGGTTTTTATAATCTCCCACCATGCCAAGAGGTAAATAGGTAATAACCCCCCTTATTCTTATTGTGGGATATGTAAGTACATAATAGGTACAAAACTATTTTGGAATAATTTTTTTAATTTACTAAGTTATTGCTTCATTGAAATACTTAACTATTGGTGTTCTGGTGTTATGGAATGTTTGTGAAAAGGGTGCTACTTAGGAAGATGCACATCTTTTTAGCCAACATTACTCTTGGCTATTTGACTAATTACTAGTATGACTCCTCTTTAAGAGGGGAGAATGTTACAAACCAACTATGTGATGCACTAAAAATTATTATTTTAGACATTATATAACATGCTTTATAGGTTTTGATGATATTTAGCTATTTGTGATAGATGATGGGTTATGGTGCATATGTTATTATTGTCTCCAAATCTTTCACCCTAGAAGGGGGTGTTCAGTCCTCTTCCAGATTTGGGCAATGTTAGATCATTTTGAGGCATGTGGGTGTGCCTATAGGGGAAATAAACTTATAGATTTAAAGGGCTAGCTCTCTGTATGTATTCTACGAGACAATATATGTTTTAACCAGTTGATTGAAAGGAAAAGAGTTAGAATTTACATGAAAGAAACCTATTCTAAGAATGGTGATGCACCAAAGATTGTCCTCCACATGAATGCCATAACCTAGTGCATGATAAAACAAGTTACACAAATCATTCTCAAGCTTTAAATAATCTACCATAATGTTCAGATAGAGGTGAGATGAATGAAAGGATGCAAGGTAGATGAACTAAAATACACCATGTATATTTCAAGAATAGTTATACACATGGAGAAATTTCATACACTTGGATGCACTCTATATGATTGTTAGACCAAAAATATTTCTCAAAATGTGAAGGACAAAGGAAAAAAGGAGGAAGCCATCACTTTTTTTCATTATGTGTCTCTTATACACATAGACAACTGTTTATAACATGAAATGAATAGATCTATGCTTAATTGTTTAAAGGTAGGGAAATGACAACAATTCAACAGGGTTTCGCCATATGTTATGTTGATGATTTTAACTTAGCCCAAGGATTGTATATATATCACAAGAGATGTAAGAGAGGGAGAGACCTTTGAGTGCCAAAGAGAGGAATCAATCTGTTAGGAATAATTGTCTTTAGCTACAACCATCTTTGCTAATGATACTCTTGTCAGCCACATGATTGATCCATGTCATCTCAAATGGTTACACTCTTGGCCTATCTTTTCAAAGATGCTTTTACATTTTCTCATCAGAGTCAAGATACTTTGGGTAAGGCATCAATTGGTTGTGACAAAGGAATCCACTTGTGTAATTTTTTCCTAACACTTAATAGCATCTCACCAACTCGCTAAAGTGTACAAAGGCGTAAGACATGAGTTACTCCCATTCTGCTAGCCTCAGAGAGGCCTTATTGGGAATACGTGTGCATAATGATTGATATTTCCATTGGCCATCCAGAGTGACCTAGATTGTGACCTGATTAATGGTGAAATGACCCTTTAGTATGCTTGGTCAGATGGAGAGTATGAGCCCTTGGATGCCTGGGATTTGAAAAAAGATTGTTGCTATATTAGGAATCATTGTGTTTGGATGCCAATGGTTAGTCCTCTATCATGACATTGACATCCATAAACCATTACTCACTAGGATGATTCCTTTGGGCCCCTTATTACTTCAGGTCTTTTCTCAACACTCATCCCAAACAATTTCCTTGTGGACACTTTCTTTGAAGGAAATGGTCTTTTGACTCTCTCTTGGCTCTTCCATATCCTTTCGGGCCCTTTTCCAAGTGTCCCTTTGAAAACCTTCCAAAGGACACTTTTTATGAGAACAATCCTTCAAAATTTTGAAACTATCCCTATAAAATCTTTTGAAACTATCCTTCTATGGACTCTATAGGTGTCTATACCATTCAGACATTGAATGTGTCCCTTCAAAAAAGTTTCAAAGGACACTTTGAAGGGAAAGTGTCCCTTCAGAAAGTTTTGAAGGACACTTTGAAGGGAAAGTGTCCCTTAAAAAAGTTTTGAAGGACACTTTGAAGGGAAAGTGTCCCTTCAAAAAATTTTGAAGGACACTTTGAAGTTAAAGCGTCCCTTTGGAAAGTTCAAAGGTACCCTTCAGAAAGATTGTTTTAGACAAAAAGTCTGAAACAATTCTTTTAGAAAAGTTATGAAGGATAATCTTTCAAGAAAAGACAAAGGATTAATTCTTTCAATTTTTTTATCTGAGATAAAAAGGCCGAAAGAATTCCTTCAAAAAATACAAGGAAGAATTCTTTTGGGAAAGACAAACATAATTTGTTGGGACTTTTTGTTCGAGATAAAAAGGCTGAAAGAATTCCTTCAGGGAAGACAACGAGAGAATTATTTCAGACTTTTTGTTTGAGACAAAAAACCCAAAAGAATTCTAACTCAGACAAAATACTGAAAAGACACTTTGAAAAGTTTGAACAAAATCTTCAAAGAAAAGAAAAGAAAAAAACTAGTCTTTTACAAGTGAGTTAAAATAGACAAGTGAATGTTGAACTTAGCCAAAGGAAGCTACAAAACAAGGTATGAAATTTGGCTAACATTCTTGGTGATTCTAAGGGGAGGCATGCCTGCTATGCTTAGGGACATCACCTAAATCCTTCCATTAGGCATGGAGTCATGCATAAGGCACTCAAAATAACTTGAACAAGCTTCTTGGCTAAAAAAACACACACACAAGCTGGATGATGAAATGCACAAAGGCAAATATGCATGCCAAACAAAAGGAAGGAAAGATGCTTGTGCAAAAAATCACTTAGGGAACACAACATCAAACTAAAGGAAACACACACCTAAACTACTATTTACAAAATAGACTTGCAAGGACTAATAGTAGAACCTCAGATGTATCCCATTCATAGGGATAGGCAATTCTTCTCCATTCATCTTGGTTAGCTAGAAAGATTTAATTTGCTTAACCCTGTTAATGATGTAAGGGACACTCCACAAAGTGTCAGACATTGTATGTCTACTTGGCTTTGCTCTATCTTCATCCCATTTCAAGACCAATTCACCCTCTTTGAACACTCTTGCACTTGGCCTTTTGTCAAAGGACTTCTTCATGAGTACTTTGTGGTGCTCCATAGCCTTGTGTGCATCATCCCTTGCCTCTTGTAGCTGCATTAGTTCTATCAACCTGACTTTCATTGGAGTGTTTTCAAGTAATTCCAACTACTATGTAAGTCTAGGGTAGGGAGTTCTTGGGATATGGAAAACCTGACTTCTCTCCCATAAATAAGTACAAAGGGATAATTAACAATTGATTTCTTAGGATTAATCCTATTTACCCATAAAGTTATTTTCAACTTGTTGTACCAGGCTCTTTGATTATTCTCTAATGTCCTCTTAATGATCTTGATGAGGTTCTTCTTGGTAGACTCAACCAATCCATTACCTTGAGGGTAATAATTGGATGAGGTAATCAAGTGATCTCTATTCCTACCTACCCAATTAAAAGTTTTGGCACTTATGAAAGCAAGTGCATTATAAAAAATGATGACATGAATAACTCCAAACCTTGTTAATGCTCTCATAGAACTCCAAGATAGCATTTTCATTTGTCTCCTTCAATGCAACATCTTTTACCCACCTTGTGAAGTGGTCAGTAGCAATCAATATCCATTTGTGTCCATCACTTGATAGAGGGTTGATCGTACCAATGAAATCAAGACCCCATTGCATGGAAGGCTGGTCCACTTGGATAGGATTCAATGAAAGGGATGCAAGTTTGTGTTTGCCTACAAAGAAGGCACATTGAGGACACACCTTAGCCCAATGATAACAGTCCTTAAAAATACTAGGCCAATAGTAACCAGCCCTCATTATCTTTGTAGCTGTAGTTCTAGGAGAGAAATGACCTCCATCTGTACCATTGTAAAAACTTTCTATCAGCATGTCAAATTGACCACTGTCAACACACCTCAACAACACACTATTTGTGTCCTTTCTAAAAATAACATTATCAACAAGGCAATAAGGAATGGTCTATAATCTAAACTATCTCCTTTAAGACTTGCTCAAACCATTGGGACACTCACCATTTTGAAGAAAACTGATGATGTCTTATGTCCAACTCTGAATTGGTATGTGATAAGCTAGTGGGGGGTGAGCTTGGTTGATCAAGACCTATTATTTTGGTTCTTGTAAATCTGAAGCGAAATGCCCACATAATCTTTGTCCTCTCACCAAGTTTGTCACCTTGATGTCCACATCATACTCCATCACCTTTGTGATCCAGCCAACTCTCTTTTCATTGAGGTCCTTGCTTAGGAGAAACTCTTTGGTGTTGGGATGAGAAACCATGACATGTATCTTATTGTTTGAGACCATGTGCTTGAATTTTTTCAATCCCCTTATCACTATCAGGCCTGCTTAACAAATGTATATCTAACCTCATAATCCTCCAATCCTTAGCTGAAGAATGTAATTGGTTGCTCTATCTATTCATCATTATTTTACATAAGTATGGCTGAGATTGTATCAAGGTTGGTGAAGGTATAGAGTATGAAATCCTTGGAAAAGTTTGGGTTTAAGAGAGTCAAAGATTTTTCAATTGCTTGCTTGATTGTCTCAAAACTATTCTTTCCCTCTTTTGTCCAAGTAAAAACTTGGTTCTTTTTTAGCATGGCTGTGATAGGCTTTACCATAGTTGTAAAGTCTATAATAAACCTTCTAACAAAGTTTATTTTACCCAAGAAACTTTTCATTCCCTTCTTGTGTTGAGGCAAGGACAAGCCTAGGATAGCCTCAATCCTTTAGGGGTCAATAGTCAAGCCTCTTTTTGAAATAATGTGCCCCAAAAGTTTACCTTCATGAACAACAAAGATGCACTTTTTTGGATTAAGGGATATGCCATACTCCCTATATTTCTCAAACACCTACCTTAGATGTTTCATATGATCAACAACATCTTTTGAAATTTTTTTTTCCATCATCTAGGTACACAAGTAGAAACTTATTAATCAAACCTTTAAAATCCATGTCCATTACTCTTTGAAAAGTGGCTTTAGCATTGGACAAACCAAAAGGCATTTTATTATAGGCAAAGGTTCCCCACTTTATAGTGAAGGTTGTCTTCAACTGATCCTCCTCATTTACTAATACTTAGTTCTAGCCTGAATAACTGTCAAGAAGAGAGAAGCATTGGGAACTAAAAACAACTTGCAAAATTTGCTCAATAGAGGGTAGTGGATAATGATCTTTGAGAGACACTCTATTAAGGTCTCAAAAATCCACACACAGCCTAATTTATCCATTCTTATTTTAGACAGGCACAAGATTGGCCACCTAAGTTGAATGTTTGATAAGAAAGATGATCTTAGACTCAATCAACTTGGTTAGCTCTTTCTTCATGAGTTCTACTATCTTGGGATTGATAGGCCTTTGCTTTTTACTGATTGGTTTAGCTCCAGGTTCTAACTCAAAGGTATGATGAGATAGAATTGGATCAAACCCTTTCAAGTCTTTATACTCCCAAGCAAAGATGTCATGAAACTCTTTGCATAATTCAATAAAAGCCTACCTCTCAGGCTAAGAACATACCTTGACAATTTTCAAAAGTTTGTCCTTGAAAATCAGGACTCTTTCATAGTTCTTTTCCTTTGTTGACATGCTCACTCTTTCTTTCTTCTTCTCATCATCCTCATTGAAAACACTCTCTAAGGTAATCAGCCCCTTAGATATCTTGTTTGTCTTCAGATAAATGATTTGCTCTTCATATTAATCATGTAGTCTTTTTGGGTTTCTTGAGGAGAAACCCGCCTCATTTTGCAAGAAGTGTGCAATGTGTTCATCACTTTCAAACACCTGATATGACACTTCATTATATAGAATAGAGGGTCTCATAATGATCTTGATATGAGATTGATCTTTCTCTTGTCCCACATTAATAGCTGTATCAAACCATGCCCCTATGGTAGCTAATCTATCAACATATTTATTGAAATCCCTTGGTATGGGTTATATGTTAAAGGCATCAAAGTCTTCAAGTAGGTCTCATACCCTATGCTTTTAGGATTTAAGAAAGGGAGTCTTGGTTTTATCTTCATTTCTTACTTGATGGATGACCAACTCATTATCACCATAAACCTTTAAACTCTTGATTCCTCTCTTCTTTGCCCATTGGAGACCATGGACTAGGCCTTCATATTCTACCACATTGCAAGTGCAACTAAAGTAGAATCTATATGAGGAGTAATAATGATTATTTGATGGATAAACTAACATAACACTAGCTCCTGCACCTAATTTTCTTCTTGAGCCATCAAAAAACATTTCCCAAATTCCTTCAAGCTCATGATCTTCATTAGTGAGTGAAGGGATTGGAACATTCCCTTCATACATACAATAAACTCCTAAATTAGTATCTTCAATGAAATTATATGGATCAAGTCCATGTGTTTTAGTGTTTTGTTTATCAAGGAAGAGATCTAAAATACCTTCAAGGGGGGAGGATGCTTCACCGTCCATAACACTTTTTTGCTCTTTGCTAATTAGACAATTCTTATTTGAACTTGTCTCCATGTATGGCTCGATATGGAACCTTGCTAAGGGCTGAGTCCTTATGGTTAATTTTGTTCTATACCTTGTTTTAAAATATAGGAAAGACCAATCAATAGAAAGGTACCCTCCTATCTTATTCTTGAAGTCCCTTGACAAGCAAATAGCAAAATGAGTTGGAAGGTCTACCACCACAACATTTTGAAAAATTGGGAAACTTGGGCAATCATGTAGAAAGACCTTCAGACCTTTGATCAGTCCCACTATCTTAGTTGGAGTCCCATCAAGATGAAATAAACCCTTGATGCTGATCTAAAAATTATAATTTTTGGTTGACAAATATTTCAAGAACACAAAAATAACACAGTAACAATGAATTCTCTAAGAAGAGATGTTTTATTACTCAAGATCGCAATACAACTACATGCTTATCTCTGGGAAGAGATGTCTGATTTCAATTTTGGGTTACATATTCATTTATACACATTTTGAAAGTAGTGGGAAGATGTGGAAGGTCACCAATCTTGAGGGAGATTAAGTGGTTTGACTTCCACGATTTAAAATAATACAGAATTCGAGGAATTACTATTTTTAAAAACTTACTATTTTTAGACTGCACTACTAAAATTAAATATTTGGGCACTTCCATTGGGTTTTTAGGAGGCATTATCCTAATTCTTAGCTTTCCAACAGTTCAAGCAGTGAGTCAATTGGAGCTATGGTGTAAAATTTATGGCTCTCAAAAGTTTTGTCATCAATTGGGGTGGAATCATCACCTAAATTGTTTCATGAATTATTACCCAGATCATTCCACCCTCTTTGAGAACCGATGGTCCCCATTGCATCAATGTTCCTCATCAGATGTGGTATTTGTGTCTTTATTTGATTCTCTATGAGCCACTCACCTTGGTGGCTAAGCTAGCCCCTTTTGACCACCTGATAAAGTAGAATAGAGCATCCTCTTGTTGTCTTCATCTATGTATCCACAATCTGATCCTCCTCCACTAGAGAAAAACTCTATGGATCAAACTCATCAATTTCTAGTTGTTATGATATGACTGAAGTGTCCAATAGAGGTGGATGATATGGTTTGAGGAGCTCCATGTTGAATATTGTATGTAGACCAAGGTAGGTTGGTAGGTTTAACTCAAAATCATTTTCTCCAACTTTTCTAGTGATGGTGTAGGGACCATATCATAGAGGCCAATTTTTTTTATGTGGGCCTGCAAGTCATTACTTCTAAAGCTGCAACCAAACCTTGTCACCCAAATCAAAATGGTGTGAAATCTTATGTTTGTCATGGAGTTGTTTATACTTTTGATTCATCTTCTCCAAGATGTCATGAACTTGTTGTTGGATGTGTTGCATTTGTTCAATGAAATTTGTTGCTTTTGCTGCCTCAGATATTCCATGAGGTGTGTATTCCATGGTGGAGAATGGAATGACTATATCAATTGGTGCCATGGGTTAGAACCTAAAGCATACTTGGAATGGACTATGTTTGGTTGAGTTGTGCAGGGCCCGATTATATCCATATTGTATGAAAAGAAGTCCCTCATCCCATGTGTGTGGATGTTTAGAGTAATACATTAGAATCATGTGAACAATAAAGTAGTTCACCACCTCTATCTGATCATCAGTATGTTGATGGAAGACTGTGGACTTCATTAGCTTGGTATCCATCATCTTCCATAGAGTGGACTAGAAGATGCTTAGGAACCTGTTGTGTCGATCTAAGATAATGGACTTGGGGAGACCAAAATGGAGTGATACATGACTAAAATATAGTTGAGTAGTTTCTTCAATAGATATATTTTTCTTACAAGCAATCATGATAGCCATTTTTAAAAAGTGATCAACTACAATAAAAATACAATCCTTACCATGTTTTGAAGTGGGCAAACCTGAGAGAAAATACATTGAGATAGATTCCCAAGGCTTGGTTGGTTCTAGCAATGGTGTGTACAATCCTTCTTATTTTTTAGCTTGGCTATCACACATGGGGTGCAATATTTTAGATACCTTTCCACATCCTTTCACATATGGGGCTAGTAGAAGTGTTTTTGAAGAATTGCCAATGTCTTTTCTACACCAAAGTGTCTAATTGTCCTACTAAAATGTGCTTCCCATATCATCTTCTATTGATCTACAACTAGAACACAGATGTGCCCCATATGACAGAGGATATTATCTTGCAAATATAAATCAAAAACATGTTTACCTTTTGAAGCACTTGATATGTATCAGCAAATGTAGGATCTACTTCATATAAAGCACCCCAAGTGGCAGTCTCATGTCCGCACAGGTCAAGAACTATTGTGAGTGCAGGAATTGGTGGGTGGATCAGATCATATGTAGTCATATTTGAGCTCCCCTTTTTATGTTTGATTATCATATGGAATTGCTGAAGATATGTGGCCCACTTTTGGTGCCTCTCATTTCACATTTTGCTCTGTGTCTGAATGAATTCTAATAGTCTATGATCAGTGTGGTTGACCATCTCTTTCCCCAAGATGTAATGTTTCCATTATTTGTAGGCTTGAACAATGGCATAGAGCTCCTTATCATATGTTGGATATTTCCTAACTGTATCAATGAAAGTTTCACTATGATATGCAATTGGATGGCCATGTTGCATGATGATAGCTCCCATGGCATATTCAGATGCATCTATCATCAACTCAAAAGGTTGATGAAAATATAGCAAGGTAAGAACAGGGCCTGAGCCAAGTCTGTTCTTCAAATTCTTAAATGCCATTTGTTGCATTTCACCCCACTAAAATGTAGCTTTAGCTCCTCCTTTAGTTACTTGGGTTAATGACCAAGCAACATGTGAAAAACCAAGAACAAACCTAGGATAGAAATTTTTTAGACCCAAGAAGTTGCGAAGTTCTATGAGGGTCCTTAGTGTAGGCCATTCTCGAATAACCCAAATATTTTCTAGATAAACATGGACCCCTTCCTTATTCACAATGTACCTGAGGTACTGAATTATTTTCATTCTGAATGTGCATTTGTCAAGCTTTGCATACTTGTGCTCCTGAAGAATTTGAAGCACCTTACAAACATGTTGCAGATGTTCCTCCCATGTTTTGTTGGAGATGAGTATGTCATCTAGGTAGACAACCATAAATGAGTTGGTGAAGGGTCACATGATGTCATATATCATCCTCATGAAGGTTGCATGTGTGTTAGTTAAGCCAAAAGGCATAACCAAAAATTTGAAGAGCCCCTCCTTAGATTTGAATGAAATCTTCCAAACATTAGTGGGATCGATGGGAATTTGGTGATAGTTAGATTTGAGATCAATTTTGGTGAAGAAATTCACACCACAAAGTTGGTCTAATAGGTCATCAATCTTGGGGAGAGGCTAGCAATTCTTTACAGTGATTTTATTCAGGGCTCGATAGTCAATGTAAAGCCTCCATATTCCATCTTTCTTTGGTTCCAAGATAATTGGGCTGCCACACGGTGAAGATCTTGGCTTGATGTGACCCTTTTAGATCAATTCTTGAATCTATCTTTTTATCTCATCATTCTCCAAAAATGATCTACGATACACAAGATTGTTAGGTAAATGTGATCCTAGGATCAAATTGAAGAATGTTTTACCTGGCAATGCAGTGGAACTCCTGTGGGTGACTTGAATAAGTCATCATATTCTCCTATGATTTGTCCCATCTACTTTTGTGATTGTGTTGATTGTGTAGTTAGGATTGCAACATCAGCCTTCTTGGATTTCTATGGTTTGACCACCATGAGAATGAATTACTTTATATTTTCCACCAATCTCTTACATTTCTTGGCACTAATCAGGGAGACAGATGTGGGAGGTGGTACCTCTAGTACCTTGTAGCACCTTGTTCCAAGAGTGAGGGTGATTATTTGAGTTCATGATTCATAGATTCCATGTCAATCATACATGAATGTCTAACCAATGAGTACATCACAAACATCTAGATTGACCACATCACATAAGACTTCATCTTGGAAAGGTTTTATTGCATATGAAAGAAGACATTGATGGATGACACAGAGGTCTCTCCCTGGGCTCAAACATATAATATTGTATGGCTTTGGGTGAGGCTTCATGGATAGATTTAGACTTTTCACATCTTTAGTAGATATTAAGTTCTTTTGACTCCCACTATCAAGAATGAAATACATAGGCTTAACTTTTACCCATAATTTAGAGTGAAACAATCTTTCCTTGTCATCTGGCCTTTCCTCATAGGTCTGTGATGAAGTAATGATGGTGTTGGACTCAACATCTATAGTATCTTCTTCATCTTCTTTAATTTTAGGTTGTGTTTGAGATAGAGTAGTAGATGTCGAGTATTGTGACTAAGAAAGTAGTGATGTGATCACTCGACATTCTTCTTTGGAGTGAGTTCTAGTTTTGTGGTAATCACACCATTTTCTAGCCTTCCCCTTCTGGGGTTTCTTAACTTGAAACTCCTTTTACTTCCAATTTTGGCCTCGTGTTTGACCTTCCTTGTCACTTTTCCATTTTGAAGGCTGACTCTTCATATTCTTTCTGCCATGCTTCTACTCAATCTTCACTGTGAACTTGTATGCCTCACCGAGGGTTTCTAGCTTGAAGAGTTCCATTTTGCCCAGTATGTACCATTATAGTCCACCATGATATTTGATATTCTTATGTTTCTCACTTTCTTAGATGCCTAATCTTGTAGACAAAGAATGAAAAATGTCTATTCAATCTTGAACAGATTTGTCCTTACCTTGGTGAAGTTGTTGCCACTGTATGTACAGATCATCATACGCTCTAATGGGATAGTATTATTTCTTTACCACTTCCATGAAATCATCCCAGGTAGGTTCCACCTCAAGGCCAATGCCATCTGTACTGAACCTCTTTTTGTACACTTCCCACCAATTTTTCATGGGCAATGATGCTTTCAAAAGAGCAAAAGTGATCTTTTCTCCATTGGTGAATTTATTTACAGAGAAGTAGGAAGACAATTGATCCAACCAATTTTCTATGGCATGAGCATTGATTTTTCCTTCAAATGTAAGAATATCAAAATTGACCTGAACCTTGAAGTGTGTTGGGGCACTGAAAGGATGTTCCTTGGATGAGGAGCTAGGAAGTGCAGATGAGGAGCTAGAATTTCCCATCGAGAGTTGTTGGAGAATTTGGGAAAATTGTTGCAGCATTTGTGATTGTTGCCATTAGAGGGATTCATTCACTATTTCCTTGAAACGATCGGATGTCCCAGTGTCATCCACCATTTGAAGTCATTTGAAGTGAATAGGTGGATAGTTTGGAAGCTCTGTTGTTTTCCACCCAAGCTTCTTATAGCCTGACCTCGTCCTTAGGATCATGTACTCTCAAGACAAACCACTTTGATACCATTGATCTAAAACTTAGAAGTTTTGGTTGAAAAATATTTCAAGAACACTAAAATAACACAGTAATAATGAATTCTTTGAGAAGAGATGTTTTATTACTCAAGATCGCAATACAACTATATGCTTATCTCTGGGAAGAGATTTTGATTTCCATTTTGGATTACATCTTCATTTATACACATTTTTAAAGTAGGGGGAGGATGTGTAAGGTCACCAATTTATAAGTAGATTAATTGTTTTGACTCTATGATTTAAAAATAATATAGAATTTGAGATTACTATTTTTAGAAACTTACTATTTTTACACTTCACTACTAAAATTGAAATTTGGGGCAATTCTATTAGATTTTTAGGGGTAATAATCCATTGAACATATCTCAATTCCATCTAACCACATTCTTATCTTTCCAACGGTTCAAATGGTGAGTCAATTGGAGGTACGGTGCAAAATTTATGGCTCCTAGAAGTTCCTTCATCAATTCGGGTGGAACCGTCACCCGAATTATTACCTGAATTATTTCCTAGATCAGGTACCCTTCTATCTTAGCCCTGAAGTCCCTTGAGAATAAAATACAAAAATGAGTTGGAAGGTCTACCACCACATCTTGAAAAATTGGGAAACTTGGGAAATCATGTAGAAAGACCTTTAATTAGTCCCACTATCTTAGTTGGAGTCCCATCAAGTTGCAATACACCCTTGCTATGTGGCTCATATTTTAATCCTAGTTTATCAACCACCATTTTAGGCATAATAGTGGTATTATCTCCACTATCCACAATGCAATTGTGGACCAACTTGTCTCCCATAATGAGGGTGAGATAGAAGGGTGGAGGCTTTTTAGACTTGGTGGAGGGCTCTATGACATGGCTTGGATCATTGGTAAGGGATACACCATTGTTCTTTGAAGTTTGGGGGGCTATATGGATGCTTGTGAGCTCTTCTTGTAAGATATCTTTTTGACTAGGCATGTGCAAGACCTCCTAAAGAGTTATGCTTGTCTTAGTACTGTTAAAAAAATCAATAATGTTTAAACAAAGAGCATTCATCTTTTCTTGGACCTTTGAATTTAGAGGAGTAGTCTGAACCTACTATGTTGTAGGATTGACAACCCAACTAGAATTCTAATTTTTCTAAGGAGCATGACTTATAGTAGGAACTAAATTAGGAGTCACACCTTGTGGCCTTAGAGAGGCATCACTTGGAGTTACATGCAATCCTGGAACATCTCCTAGAGTTATTTTGTTAGCTCTTGTGTTAGCTGAAATCGACGTGCTTTGATTCAACACATAGTCATCCTTATCTTGAAAGTTCATCATACCTACACTCTAATTGCTATCTTATCTATGAATATCCCTTTGATTGTAATTCACTTATTTTGATGTCATGTAAGTAGTATTTTCTTCTTGTGCCACCAAAGCTTGGTTGTCTTCTCCACCATCATGCACAAACTAACCTTGAGGTTGTCCCCATTGGTCCAAATGATTCTCTCTTTAGACCAAATTAGCATGTATTGGAATAATATCATTCATAGAAGGAGTGGAATTAGGATTATAGGCATTGGGCTGCCTATTGAAACCTTATTGACCCTGTCCTCTTCCTTGGTAGTTGTCTTGGGGTGGAGTTTTATAGCCTTGTTGAGGATAGTATTGATGGTTAGGTGGAGCACTTGTCTAGAATTGAGCTTGCTTGAGCTGAGCTCATAATGGCTAGATTTATTTATCTTTGTCCACAACATTATCTACCTTCTTGGGAAAGGCTCTCAGCTTGACATTGGCATTAAGAACTTGTGCTATACTTGGAGTTTCAACCGAGCTATGAGACAACAAAGGCATAAAAACTCTTGGAGGTAGTTTTCTATCCTATATTAAGCTATTCTCAACTTCAATACCTATCTCATATGCATCTGATAGAGTGAATCCTTTCACTAAATGTAACATCACCACCACATCAGTAACAATACCCTTGAGATAAGTGGGGAACATAAAGCTAAAAAGAGGTCTCATGATAGGCAAAAACCTATGTCAAGTCCTTTGAAAGCTTTCATTAAAATCTCCCATGGATTTGTTAGGACCTCTCTTTACCATGTTCAACTAATGGATTAGTGAAGTGTGGTCACTCTTATTCTCAAATCTAGTCACCAACAATTCCCCAAAGCCATTCCAACTTGTAATGCAACCACTTTCCAAAGTCTTATACCAGTCAAGTGCTTTGATTTTTAGAGACATAACAAGCAATCTAATGGCTATGTTGGCTCGAGTGACATTATGGAAGTTATAGAAATTCAAAATGTACCTAATATGCTTAGATGGGGTAATATGACCCTCTCCATTGAAAGCAAGGAGACTCTTGGTAGCATTAGGAGGAATAGAGTCATATGCAGGAAGGTCAATTGGATTTTGGGTGTTGAAGGCTGGGAAAGGTTGCTACCTCTCCATTTCTCTTCTTTCCTCTTGATTTCCTATTTCTCCAACTTCCTCAACTTATTCTTCTTCTTCTCCAAAACCTCCTTGCCAAGGATCGCTAAGCATTGGGAATGGTTCAGGGCATTGTTCTTCAAGAAGAACTTCAACTATAAGGGCTTGATTGGAATTCCTAGATGACCTAGTGAGGACCATGAAGTATAATGTGGGAAACTTGATCACCAAGTAGATATTCTCACCTTTTGGAGTCATCAAATGTTGTATTAAGGATATTTATACAACCCTAAGCTTGTCAAGACCAACATTCACCTTGACATGTAAATAATTGGTCTCACTGAGCATGCTACAATTGTTGTATCCAAATCTTGCACCTGAGAAGGGGGTGTTTAGTCCTCTTCTATATTTGGGAAACATTGGATCATTTCCAAGCATGTGGGTGTGCCTATAAGGGAAATGAACGTATAGATTTAAAGGGTTATCTCCCTGTATTTATTCTACAAGACAATCTTTGTTTAAACATTTGATTGAAAGGAAAATAGTTATAATTTACATGAAAGAAACCTATTCTAGGAATGGTGATGCACCAAAGATTGTCCTCCACATGAATGCCATAACCTAGTGCATGATACATAAAAATATACAGATCATTTTCAAGCTTTGAAGAATATAACACAATGTTCAGATAGAGTTGAGATGAATGAAAGGATGCAAGGTAGATGAACTGAAAGACATCATGTATATTTCAAGAATAGTTATACACATGTATAAATTCCATACACATGGATGCACTATATATGATTGTTAGACCAAAAATCTTGCTCAAAACATGAAGGATAAAGGACAAAAGGATGAAACCATCATTTGTTGTCACTATGTGTCTCTTACACACTTAGACAATTGTTTAGAACTTGAAATGAATAGACCTATGCTTAATTGCTTACAGGTAGGGAAATGACAATAATTCAGTAGGGCTTTGCCATACACTGTGTGGATGATTTTTACTAAGCCCAAGGGCTATGTATATAACATAAGAGATGTGAGAGAGGGAGAGGACTTTGATCACCAAAGAGAGGAAAAGATCTGTTAGGAGTCAATGTCTTCAACTACAACCATCTTTGCCAATGATGTTATTTTCAGCCACATGATTGATCCATGTCATCTCAAGTGGTTACAATTTTGGCCTATCTTTTTGAAGATGCTTTTATGGTTTCTCAACAGAGTCAAGATACTTTGGGGAAGGCATCAATTGGTTGTGATAAAGGAATCCACCTATGTAATTTTGTCCTAACACTTAACAACCTCCCACCAGCTTGCTAAGGTGTGCAAAGGTATAAGGCATGAGTCACTGTCATTCTGTTAGCCTCAGAGAGGCCTTGCTAGGAATCCATGTGCACAATGATTGATCTTTCCATTGGCCATCTAGAATGACCCAGATTATGACCTGATCAATGGTGGAATGGCCCTCTGGTATGATTTGTTAGATGGAGAACACGAGCCCTTGGATGCCTAGGATTTGAAAAAAGATCGTTGATCTATCAGGAATCCTTGTGTTTGAATGCTAATGGCTAGTCCTCTCTCATGAAATTGACATCCATACAACCATCAATCACTAGGACAATTCCTTCGGGCCCCTTATTGATTTAGGTCTTTTCTCGACACTCATCCCAAAAAAATTCCACGTGGACACTTTCTCTGAAGAAAATGGTCTTTTGGCTCTCTCTTGGCTCTTCCATATCCTTTCGAGCCCTTTTCCAAGTGTCCCTTCAGAAACTTTCTGAATGACACTTTTGCCAAGAATAACCCTTTGGCATCTTGAAACTATCCCTATGGAGTCTTTTGAAATCATTATTCTATGGACTCTACATGTGTCTATACCCTTTGGACTTGGAAAGTGTCCCTTTGGAAAAGTTTCAAAGGACACTTTGAAGGGAATGTGTCCCTTCAGAAGATTTGAAGGAACTTTGAATGGAATGTGTCCCTTTAAAAAGTTCAAAGGTACCTTTCGGAAATATTGTTTCAGACAAAAAGTCTAAAATAATTCTTTTGGAAAAGTTGTGAAAGACAATATTTCGGGAAAGACAAAGGAAGAATTCTTTTGGACTTTTTGTCTGAGACAAAAGTTGGAGACAAAAAGGCTGAAAGAATTCCTTCAAAAAAACAAGGAAGAATTCTTTCAAGAAAGACAAAGAGAATTCTTTCAGACTTTTTATCCGAGATAAAAAGTCAGAGCCAAAAAGGTTGAAAGAATTCCTTTAGGGAAGACAAGGAGAGAATTCTTTCAAAATTTTTGTTTGAGACAAAAATTCGAGACAGAAAACTTGAAAGAATTCAAACTTGGGCAAAAGATCGAAAAGACACTTTGAAAAGGCCAAACAAAAGCTCCGAATTAAAAAAAAGAAAACAACTAGTCTTTTACAAGTGAGTTAAAATAGACAAGTGAACATTGAACTTAGCCAAAGGAAGCTACAAAATAAGGTATGAAATTTGGCTAATAGTTATAATCTGATATCATATTTATTGTTTATATTTCTAATCTATTTCTGTTTTAGACCATTATGATGGATGTAATTATATGTCATTTATATTCTATTTTGTTCATAATTATTTTAATATCTGATATTGATTTTTATGATCCATATGTTGCTAATGTCATATTTGGTGGCTATAGGGATAGGTTAATGAGCTAGACTGGAGATGGATTCTCATGGTTGAAGGATATGGAATAAAGGTAGTCAACACAGGTAAAATGGGAAAAATTTAATGAACAAAAACTTGCAGCAACCTATCTTTGTGTATTTTTTCTTTTATAGTCTTTATGACTTATTTGTCATATTTTTGACTTGTCTCACTTGTTGGTTGTTCTAGTGCAGGATTTGCTTATTATACAAGTGTGTGCATAAATGTCGATTATTGTTCGATTTTGTCTTCATGTGTTTTTTTTTGCTTTGAACTGAGGCAATGTTATCTCCTTGTTTGGCTTATTTAGCATGTGACTTCTTGTGTCTTGACTAAATTTGGTTTTATTATTATTATTTTTATTAACCATTATTATCATTATAATTTTTATTAAATTTTGTTGCCTTAGCCTAACTTCTAGACCCTAGCTCCTGTCACTCTCTCTCTCTCCTCTTTAACTCCTAGCAAAAGAACCCTATCATATTTATCATATTTATTTTAATTCAAATTAATAATAAATTATTATTTGTCAATTTGAAAATGGACATTAATGATTTTTGGCAAATTATAAAGTGGCCATTCTCACTTAGACATGGGACTTGATTAAAATATTATTTTGACAATTAAATTTTTTTTTGCCTTGGCCAAAGAGTTGACTTAAAGTAAAATTGGACTTTGGGATATCATTATTTTCTTATTTGGAAAATAAAGATTTTACATGGATCATGGATTTTGACCAAGGGCAATCTTATCTTAAACATCATTTTATTTTTTTTGAGAAGAGGCAAAATCTAGTGTGCCTCATTTATGATTTTGGTGCTTGAGGAGTTGACCTAAGCTCACCCCCCTAAGACACCCCTTTGTCACAGGACTTAGGTTTTGGAAGGAGAGGAATGAGAGAGAGAGGGAGGGAGGTATGGGGAAGAAGAATGAAAGGAGAAAGAGAGAGAAGAAGGAGGGAGGCATAGAGATGGAGGAGAAGAAGCAAACCCCTAGGGAGATAGGGTGGTGGCTAGGAGAGTTGGTAGATGGATCAATTTACTTGATTCAGATAGATAATATACTACTTGGCTAAGGCTATTTCGAGGGCTTGGTAAGGTAGCAATTCACATAGTAAAATTTCAATTTCTCCTCCTTTTGGCTTGCAAGAAAAATAAGTAAGTTTTTATAATTTTTCATTTCTTACAGAAGTTTATTTTCTGCATGTTGGAGGGCAAGTAATAATGATCAATTTTTTTTGTAGGCTCATGAGAAAGTCAAATGACTTCCCAATGAACCAACAATGGTTTATGAGAAAATATTTTACATAAATCTTTGTTAAAGTTCTTTATGGATGCTAATAAAAATTCTATTTTCAGATTTGGGGATTTAAAAATTTGTTAGATTCAACCCGAACCTATTAGGAAATTATGGTTGAAAGTAGTGAATTAAATTCTAGGTTTATTTAATTTTTAAATGGTTGAAATAGGCGATCTGGGTTGACCTAGGGCCAAACATGGACATTTTTGCTTACCTGTGGAAAATGGCACTCTAGTTGAATCATATACAAAAGTTTTAATAATTTATTTAGCCATTATTTTTTTTATTTTAGCAGATGCCTAGATTTTGGATCTAAAAGTCTAAATTTTAGGTCGTCATGTTGGCAAAATTTTTACATAACTTTGTGGGTGTTTGGGTAAATAATTTTTTGTTGATGTTGGTGTTTCACAAACCATTCTTGGCTATAAAAATTCATCTTTATTTAGCCATTTTTGTGAATTTATACTGATGTTTATATTTTGTCAAAATTCAAGTGGTTATGCTAGCAAAATTTTGTAAAACTTTTATGGGTCTTTGTTGAACAAATCTTGTTGATATTTAGGGATTTTAAAAAACCCTTATTGGATGAAATTATGCGCATTTAGATTTAATATCAAAGATTTTTTTTAGCATGACTGAAGAGGTGACTTTATTTGCTAAATTCGTGTAAATTCCATATTTTCATGTTACATAATATTTGAACTAACTTGATGATCAAACTTGGAAAAATCTTCACGAAGGCACAAAGTTACAAGTGACTAAAAATAAACCAGTTTGGTCAGATGGTAATTAATTTGTGAGATGTTTGATATGATATTTTCATTCATGCATTCCTTGGTTATATCATTTTGGAATAAAGTTTTTGGTTCTTTTTTACTATTCTGGCTCCCCTGGGACAAAAGATGAAGGTGTGTGAGGTCACTTAAATTAATAGTTTGACTTCTAGAACCTTCAAATGAAAACTAGGTTTTTAAGGTTGTTATGAGTTACTATGTTGAAGTTTAAATATGAAAGTATTTATTATTTTACTATTAAAAATTAATTGATTCATTTACCTTTGTGTTTGGCCTATATTCTAAGTCTCAAAATCTAGACTCCACCTCCCAACTGATGGTTGGGAGTGGTAAGGGCCACCAATTGGGGGGCTCATAGGACGGGTCAAGATGGGATGGCTTGTGAAAGGAAGATAAGAGTTGCAATCAACTGGTTAATGTTATTTTTATGCCTTGTTGATGCAAAATATTTTGTAAATAATTTATCATATAATGATAGTTAGAATTAATACTACTACTTTAAGTTGTAGATTATGTGATATTTTTACTTTATAGTTGCAAGATTTTAACATGCTTACACATTTTATTTTCAAATAAAGGATTAATATAAATATTTAGTAGCAATACAATTGATTTATATTTTCTTTACTTAATTACATTTAATTGAAAGTTTTATTTCAGCTGAAGGTTACTAATTTAGTTTCAATAGTTTCATGTACTCTCATATGTTCATTACTTTATTTGATGTTAGATTAGAAGTTGAATTCCAACTGTAGCATTACATTTATTCCATTGAGTTATTTTATAAAATCAATGTTTAGGCACTTGAAAATAAGTGCTAAACATGGTTATTTATATGGCTAAGTTTCAAGGTTTATTTCAGCTTACGATATTTCTATTATCCAAGAGCTTAACACCTAGATTGATCATATGTTACAAATTGATTTAGCTAAGTAAGTTGAAATCTATACTTACTAAATATCAATCTTGCTTAAGCATTACTTAGCAATTTATAACTTCTTATACATGACTGAAATTAAATTGAATTAGCTAAATTATTGATTATCAATAGTCACCTACAAGTGTAATTATTTATTATAGTATCAAATTTTAACTTTCTGTGGTCATTCTAATTTTTATACATTAAAACTTGCCATCATACTTGGAAAGCATATTTATTTATTTGTAACTTGAAATATCTCTATTGCTTAAAGCAATGAGATAAGAAAGAAAGTATTATTTTCTGAGAACTTGAATTGATATCAAAATTTTCACTTGTTAGATTAAGTTATGAACCATTTTTAGCAAGGTAGACTCTTGTCTAAATTCTTGGTTTTAATGGATCTAAGACAAGTTAAATACAAACAACATTGTCCTTATTTTGTCACAATATGTCATCACTATTTTAATGGTAAAATTAACTATCTATTGGCTATAGAAAGCCATCAATAACCTCAATTGCATAGGCTCAAGTTTATTATTATCTACTATTCCAAATCTTAACTCATACTTTTATTTACATAATAAATGCATATTCAGATTCGAGTATAAACATGCATAGTAAGATACAATAACAAGGAATTATTTTCATTACATATACATTTCAGCAAGTTAATACATGCTTAAGTTGCTTCAAATTGACTTGATAATTTTTTGTTTGTGACATGATCATGGTTGTTAGAATTATTAAAAAAGTTTATGTGTCATGAATTTATGTTATTAAAATGGTTCAAATTGATAATATCATGATAATGACCAAGTGACATGTAACCAATACTAGAAAAACATGATTCTATAGAAGATTAATTACAGGATGATTTAGTGGGAGTAATATGCCACTATGGGTTAAGAATATCCTATTTACTTGCAAACAATAATGTTTTGATGAAAACTATAATTTAAGTAATTTAAATTACTAAAGTGAAGGAATGAGGTATGATGACCCCGTAACATAAGATCACAATCTAAAATCAAGGATAGTAATATTTGGATCCTTCACTTGTATTAAGTATTTGAATTGCATAGGCTTAGTCCACATGCTAAAATCTATTCAAACTTAAACAATTACTTAAAACTTGTTAGATACCTATTTGGATAACATTGGTAACCTAAGTGATTAGCTTAACCAGTCCAAGCTCAAAAAAGATCAGGTTAACTATTCTAGCTTATATTGGGTTTCACGGATGACAAACACTTATATATGATAAGGAAACATAGGTGATCCTTTTAGGAATGTGTTTGCTACCATGCAATCATGGAGATATTGATATGGATCACAAATCAATACATCCTAAATTACATGAAGATATTCCTAGGAAAATAATCTTCCCTATAGAATCTTCTAGGGGTAACTACCCTGGTGAAGTGTTTTATGCACATAAACATGACATTAGGTTATGCAAAACCAAACTTTAGATTATAAAAAAATTCTTTTTTTGCTATGAACTCTGAAATAAGGGACACTCAAATTTTTTTTGAGGTTGTTTCATTTGGTATCAGAGCTTGTGCTATAGTTGTTTTTAGTATAAAATATTAATCTTTCACCTTTGTAAAGTAAAATATGCATTGGTTGCTTTGCAATTGAACCATGTCGTAATTACCATTGGCTTTTAACAAATTGTAACCCTAGGAATTTTTGTGATAAGAATTTTGCTAACATGGGACTAATGAATTGTTTCATGTCAAAAGGGATATGATATGGTTTTATAAAGGCACTTAGCCTATTGAACTGAATATGAGAATACCATTTGTGGGTGCTGGAAATTCCCATGTTCCCTTGAAATTAATGTAGGTGTGGGAATCTATAATTTTCTACAACAACACTATGATGCCTAACCATAGCTTTGGTTGGGACATCCCTTTTTAAAATCAAGTTTATATTAGGACAAGCACCATTTGTTGACTGTTGACTTGTATGGGCGAGTCAATAGGAGGCTAGTGATAACTGTTTTTCCCTTGGAAGTAAGGGAATGATGTTTCATATATAATGTTGAATTGTATGGGCAAGTCAAAAATAAATTCTTAAAACATTATGACCTTGGAAATACCAAGGGTTGACCTAAGCCTAGAAGGCCAGATTGGGTAAGAAAAATTGATTTGCTTGGGTAAACCAATAAATCTTGAGATCTCTGCTTATAAAGGAGTACCTTAAGCCATCAGATCTATGAAGTAAAAATGGCTATTGATAGACCTTAACATTTTATTAGATAAAGAGTGATGTGATTTCTCATGCAAAAAATTGAATCAAGAATGATTCCCTTAAGCTTAACCAAAGTATAATCTAGATAAATCTTTGGGATTTCATCAAAGTTGAATGAAGAAACATGTTATTATAAAATGCTAAAGGGTTAGAAGCTAATGAATATGTGGAAACATTACTGTTCACCTTGTCCTTATCTAAATTCCACCCTTTCCTAAAGCTACGCTATGTTAATCAATCTTAGCTAGTCAATCGTTGGCCTGTATAGGCAAGTCAATTGGGGAAATAATGTTAGGAACTTGTTGATTGGCTCATGGGAGGTATGAGGGTATGACTACAACCTAGAGGGCCTAGTGGGTGAAAAGGTTAAACTTGGTTAGGCAAATCTAAAAGCTTAGGGATATTTATTATGAAAGAATATGTTGTATTTGATGATGAGTTCTGTTAATCGTTAAAATATTTAAGAAACTATTGAAATTTGTTGTTTCTAGCATGTCTATACCTGGCAGGGGCTGAGTCTTGGTAATGTACTAGCGTGTTATGTTAAGGCATGATTGATGTTGTCATTGTTTCACAACAACACACATAAATTTATTAGTATATTTATAGATTTTTAAGGACTGCTACTATAGTATTTTCACACTTTTTGTGCTTAATAATTGGTTCTAAGAGCCATGCTAAAATGTGCATAATATTTCTTATCACTATGGCAGGCTTAATATCATGTTTTTAGCAAAGAGGAAGTTAGTTCTAATAATATTTTATTTATGACATGATCATGGTTGTTAGCATTCTTGAATAAGTTTATGTGTTATGGATTTATGTTATTAAAGTGGTTTAAATTGATAATCTCATGATCATGACCAAGTGACATGTAACCAATACTAGAGAAACATAATTCTCTAGAAGATTAATTATAGGATGGTCTAGTGGGAGTATTATGCCAATATGGGTTAAGAATATCATATTTACTCACAAACAATAATGTTTTAAAAATTAGAAATTGAGTAGTTTAAATTAATAAAATGAAGGAATGAGGTATGATGGCCTTGTAACATAAGATCATGATCTAAAATAAGGGGTAGTACTATTTAGATCCTTCACTTGTATTAAGTATCTAAATTGCATATGTGTAATCCACATGCTAAAATCTATTCAAATCGAAACCATTACTTAAATTTGTTAGATAATTATTTGGATAACTTTGGAAACTTAAGTGATTAGTTTAACCATCCAAAGCTCAAAAAATATCAAGTTTACTATCCTGGCTTATATTTGGTTTCATAGATGACAAACACTTAGGTAGGATAAGGACACCTAGATGGTCCTATTGTGAAGGCGGCTACTACCATGCAGTCCCAAAGATATCAATATAGATCACATATCGATATGCCCTAAATTGCATGAGAATATTCCCATGGAAATAATCTTACCTGTAGAATTTCTAGTTGTAATTACCTTGATTAAGGGTTTCACGTAAACATGACATTAGGTTATGCAAAACCAAACCTTGAATTAGAAAACATTTCTTTTTCTGCTACAAACATTGAAAGAAGGGATGCTCAATTTTTTTTGGGGGTTGTTTCATAATGGATTCCACTATGGGTTGTAATGAATATGAGAAATGCCTGAGATTATATATAAAGTTTTTGAATCATCCATTATAGACAAATTAAATGATGTAATCCTAGTAATGTTTGAATATATATTTTTAGTAGAATGTGTCACATATTCTTTACATATGTTTCCAATCTAATAACCTACGTAACCTAAATTTGAAATGTCATATTATGTATGAAAGTGTGAACATATGCCTTGAATATGCCCCCAATCTAGTATCCTATATAATCTTAATAAATGTAATATGTGTAATAATCTCAAAGAATATGTGGAATACAACTCATAAACTTGTTCAATATTTGACATATGCCTTGCATATACCCCCAATCTATGTCAAACATGTCATAATATTAGTAAAGCCTATAATGATTTATGTAAATAATACCATTAAAAAGTAATTTATGCCCAAAATTTAAATTTTATATGAATCTAATGCTAATATAACCATGACATGTCCAGGGCTCATCTATGTAACAAGACTCAGTTGTTACCAAACAATGAAAACAAGTAATATTAATTTTCTCATGCAACTAAATGTGGTGTGTGTGGGTTCAACAAAAGTCTCTCAACCCCTTATGTAGGTATCTACCTCCCCCTTATTCGATGATATTATCCCTCTATATTGCCTATGAGGGTGAGGTAGTCCTGGAACCACAAATTAATGGGTACTTAGTAGGAAATCATAATATCCCTCAACATATAACCATAAATAGATTGTTGAATGTAAATAATCTGTAAATTAATCATCATGATCATAAAGCATAATAAAATATATGCAACAAATATCAATCAAGATACTAATCATGAAACAAATAATATAACTGTCACCCATACAACACACACACACACACACACACACACACACACACACACACACACACACACACACACACACACACACACACACACACACACACACACACACACACACACACACACACAAAATCATAACTATAAATCAACAGTCTCAAAATCTACTATTAATTCTTATAATTTTTGTAGAGGAAACTAGATGTGATAAAATGAGAATGGATAGATACATATAGATAAATACATATATAAATGCGTACACACTTTTAAATCATGTACACATTATAATGTGTATGTGTTTTTCTATGTATAGTTTCAAAAACATGCTTACAGACTTAAAAAAGGCTTGTATTCTTGAGCTTTAGTCTAGACTTGTAAACACATAGTTGAATCTATGTTTTTGACTAAAAATAATAAAATCCAACTTCTACCATCATAAACACTATGAATTTCATCGACACATTTCATATAACTATTACTACATCGAACACACTCTGCTCTTTCCAAATATATGATTTTTTTTGAATTTTTTGACTATTTAAATGTTTCCATCTTTTATTGATTTCTAGTTACGTATTTTTTATGCCACTATATGTCATAGTTAAACATGTGTGTGTGTGTGTGTGTGTGTTTATGTGTGTGTGTGTGTGCGTGTGCGTGTGCGTGTGCGTCTTTTCTTTCCTTTATCCAAATGAAAAAAATGGTTGCAAACTAGGCCTAATTCTATACACATTGAAAAAATAAGTAATTTTTTTTTGAGGTAGTTAACGGGGCGCACAACTGGCTATCCATTTTTATTAACATTTATGGTATATTTAATTGTAAACTTAATTAAAAAATAAATATTCATTAAAAAAATTTAAAAATATATAAATTACAAACTAGATGATCTTATGTAATATTACACGAAATGGTTTCAAACAATACTAAACGATTCTAAAAAAAAGAGGGTGTGCATAACCAACTATCTACTATGTTTTTATAAAAAATAGAATTTCCTCTTTGAATTTCAGATATTTAATCTACTTGTACTTTACCACTTTCAGGAAAAAAATAGTACTCTAGAAACTAAATTATAAATATTACAATTCGTGTTTATATATCATCTTCAAATTTTGAGTGTATCCGTCTCAAATAATCTATAGAAGTCAAGGTTTCTCAAATTTTCGAAAAAAAGTCCACTTTAGGCCCACTTTTGGCCCATCATTTCCCTACACTTACCTATGTAAACATAATTTGTATTTGGCAGAAATATCCAAGTGTCTATTTTACTCAATGAAAACCTGCAATGAAACATGAAGTAATTAATGTTATTTATGCTATGAAATTTGAAGTAAAATATATCAATGAAACATTTGAAATTTGAAGATCAAGGAAGGAATACACATGCAAGTGGGAAAAACATATTTATCCTTTGAAACCTTTAGATATTTGGGGTGATCATGTCCCAATGGATAATGTGATGGGTTAATTATGACAACTAAGGTGATTTCTAATGTGTAGAACCATTGGTTGCGAAGATTACATAGTCCAACCCTCATGAAGAGATACTAGTGCTAAACCATTGATCGACATAAAACCTCAACCGTACTACTCATTTAATTGATCTTAAACTTCAATATTAAAGGATGTATTCCCATACTGGGATCATATGTAAAACTAAATCAAACACTATCGATGGATTTTAAATTCAAAATTTGAGTAATGCTCGAGTAAATAATCTTATATAGATATTTCTTATGCTTCACATATGTCCCCAATTTTACAAATATAAAAACTTGTTACTTATGTACCTATAAAATGTATGTATATTCATTACATGTGCCCATAATTATTTCTCAAATTACACACACACACACACATGTCTCATACTCTAAACCAAACTGATAATCTTACCCATTATAAACCCTCTAAATCATATAATATGTCCTAAAATATGACTTATTTATGTATGCAGGCTTGAATCTCTATGACATTCCCACTAGTATTCTCCCATTTTAAGGTGATAAATGTAGCATAAAATTACTTGTCCTCAAAGTAATAAATTAAATTCATCATTTTATATACAAATAGGTGAGCATGCAAAATCATGTGTTATCATGTGGACAATATGTTATCATAGTTTAATTAGATCAGTAAATCTCGTATGAACATAAATTCTAAGGCATACAAGTGTTATGTACATACACACACACACACACACACACACACACACACACACACACACACATTAATAATGTAGTAGTAATCAAAGATAAAATAAATGATTAATAACCAACAAAAAAAGGTGAGTGATGTAGATAATGGAACCACACATAAATATAAAGGTACATGATATGGATGACGACATCACATGCTCAACAAAATCCCTAGATATATCCAAAAATATACACACAATGTTATGGTTAAGATGATCATAATAAATACATACATAATAATAATCAATGTCATGCACAATACAATGCAAACATAATACACTCAATAAACACCAATTTCATGCAAGGCAAGAGCCACTCCATGAAAAATTAATATCATACAATGAACAAACAATGCCACAAAGGAAAGATTTGAATAAATAAAGAGTCATACAATTATACTCACAATCAAGAAATGTGATGTAATAATGCTAGAACCACACAAAATCATAATCAATGATTAACCTATGAAATGACTTAGCAACAATGAAGCATAAAACAAGTCAAGCTAGTCTACAACATCAATCAATGTAAATATCACAACATATCAAAATAACATATCCATGAAATATATCATTGAAAAATAATATAAGAAAGATAAAATCATGTATAAGCAATCATGATGTAAGCAACAACCTTATCAATGTCCTTAATGCCATACGAGTTGAAGGTATCGACGTGAGTTAAACACATCATTTCTCCATACATGTATGACCTCATCTTGGAGGGGTGGATCTTAACTAGGCTTATTCAAAATTATTATAAAAGGAGGGGTCTTAATTATTTTAATAATTTTTTGGTGGGCTTACTAAACCACTCTAGCATTTTTTGAATCAACCCCATCCAAAAATTTCATTCCACTTGCTTTAGCCCTGTGCTCACAATCTCCATGGGTAGCAATAGAGATTGACTGGAACCCATTTCATACAAAGACATCCACTAATAGTAAAAAGTATGAAAGAAGCCAAAAATAAGGGGACACATATATTTCATGGAGTGAGTCACAAAGCACAATGTTGAGATTGCCTAAAAATTTGTTGTGGCTTGGAATAAGCAAAAAGGGACCATTCATGGCATCATAATTAGCATTTTGAAGGATTTCATCAGAGAATCAATTGGTATGTCATGTGCAAGCACCAAGGAATCTAAAGATCAAACAAAAAAGTAGGCATTGATGCAATGCTTCTTCTAGACAAATGACTTTATGAAGATGGATAAAAAGGCTTCCATGGGCTGACCTCCTATGCTATTGGCTTAACATTTGCCTTCAAACCATGTGTTGCATGACATTAGAAGGTAAACATATTATTATTTTTACCCATCAATTTTTTCTACTTAATCATTTCATTAGATACAAAATTATCTTGGCCTACTTTCTACTTAAGTCACACAAGATCAGCATCATGTTGCATCAAGTGAATGACACTAATCCCATCCTTCACCAAGGTTTGATTTTCTTTTTGGTTAAGCATGACCAAGCCCTTTATGGGCAAGAGGTGCCCCCTATGGGTTCCTCCTCTGAGGAATCCCTGATGAAGTATCTTATCAAGGGATCCCACTAGCTCTTTGATCGCACCCCCCAAGAAAGTATGCCAAAATCTCCTCCTAATGACCTCCCACTTAAGTTATTTATCCCCAAGCCAAAACCTATATCACTCAAAGTGGGTTCCCTAATGGAGACAACCCAAAAAGGGAAAGGCATATTGACTGATGAGCTAGAAAGGAATAAGTTACAACTATAAAAATTTAACTCTAAGGTACAACAAGCAAGGATAGGCCTTGCTAAACTCATTCAAGACTGAAACTCTTTGCATAAATAGGAAGAAACCATGATCTAGGCCTTCATACAATCTACCCTCCCATCCAATCCCCTATTATTTAGTCTCCTAAGGTTTTAATATCCCCCCTCATGGCTCCCCCAAGAGGGTCCCTTTGAAGTAGTCTCCCATGCAAGTTAAAGGCAAAAATCATCCTCGTATGATCTTCCCTGGGTAAGTTGCAGACGTCCCCAGGAACTGCACTTAAGCAAAGGTTTTTAAGAAAAAACAAATCATCCCAGTGAATGGTTCTAAAGTTGATAAAGACCCACCAGAGGGACTTCCATCCTAGTTCTTTTCTGGTTCCCTATTTTTGCTCTCATTTTAGTACTGTTGTTTTTATTTTTTGTCTCCTTGACCCTGCGTATGGCCTGTTAAAACTTTTTTACTACACTTTGGTGGTTCTAGGTCCTTGTAAAACTTAGTTTTTAACTTATCAAATAAAAAATGTATAAACAATCCAACTATCTCAATATGATAAATGGAAATTTCATAGAAAGATATAACTTATGACAATGTGACATATAGATTGACATGCCCTAAACATTGACATGGCCACTAGGTATAGGAATATCCTGCATTTATACAACCATGTATCATGCATAGCGTATATGCATTTCCCCTCACTCATATATATAGTGAAATTAATGTGTATATGAAAAAATATACGCAATCTACTAAATATGTGATAAATAACATAAATCAATGTAGTAACTAATAACACCTATTATGCATAAGTCCCGATTTTTGAAATTTTTGGAATATTTTAAATTATTTATGTTTTTGTATTTTTTTAATATTTTAGAATTTATTCCTCCTAATGAATGATATAACTAAGGGTATGTTCACTTGGATGTCATAAATGAAATGTTTCAATGGACACCTATCATGAATGAGTTGTGCTATATGTAGTTATGTCTAAATCCAAAAAATGTTCATGTGATGTAATATGGCCATCATGGCCCATATGATCTTATGTGTGATAAGTAGCCCTAATAATCATAATATCATGTGGAATATGTTTTATATAATGAGAGTGTTCTCATGTTCACTATGGAAAACATAGAATTTTCTGTAAAACTAACTTAGGACATGGCCTAGAAAGTGATGAAGTAAGTGATGATGAATGATATATAGCCTAAACAAACTGATGATGTAAAGGATGTTGAATTATTTGTTGCTTGGAAATTTTATGACCTTCCTCTAAATTATATACATAGAATTAATAGGTTGTATTTATGACTAGAGTGGTAATGGGGGTGAATGAAAAAAATACATTTGGGTGAATAGGATACTCATATGGAATATGCATAACTATAATCACCTTATTTCCATGTATATGTTTCACACATATATGTAATGAAAATGGTATTACATGGAGTTTATATATCCAAATAAATTTTAACATGTTAAATTCCCATGTTCTTGATAAAAATAAGAATAGTATAGCAACTGGTATGGGTCCCACCTTGAGTGATAACATAATGCTTACAAGATGGTTTGGTCTATTTCCATCAAATATTTTAACTATCTTCATTATATTTGTAAAATCCTCATGTATAGCCAAAATTTTAAGCAGTGTCATAGTAAAAATGTCTTCACTTGAACCATCGTCTACCATAACACTATGTATACATTATGAGTCAATATATGCACACACAAATAACAATATGTAACTAAAATAACCATCCAAAACATTAGTTCCATAAAATTTAATTGTAGGTAATTATATAAATATATTTATAAGTGTACCAATAATACAATCCAATGGATGTTCATATGTCGAAGGATGAGGATGCGATGTAACTCATATGTACCTAGATGAAACCATATATTTATACAACTAGTCTTGCCATAGGGAGATCCTAATGAAATGTAATGCATTAAAAATATTTTCCATGCTTTAGAACCTTTAATATCATGGGAGTCCCTTTTAATACATAGAGTGACACTTTTTCTATAAATATCAATGATTTCCATACCACCCTTATCTTAAGCGAGGCAACAAACATCCCATGCCACTCTATGAAAACCTCTATTTTTTTAGAATTAGCCTTAAAAAAGTATTTGAGAAAATTATCCAACTTATCATATGAATATATAAAGGGACCCCAATGTGAATAATATTAAAATTGATGGAAATCAAGAATTTTGGTGCACATTTATAACCTACCTACTTATTCCAAAGACTTTATAACATAGTAAATATTATTTTGAACTCTCTCCTACACATAATTTTTTAACCCTTTAAAATAAGTGTTAGGTTTAAAGGGGTAGAATATCCTAATAAAATGGATGTATAATAATATTCTAGAGCATGAAAATTAAACTTATTTATATAAAACAATATACTAAATCTAGAAAATTACTAAATATGGAAATTACAATGCTAATTAATATTCTGATAATTTCAGCACAAGGAAGGGATAATACTTAACTTATTTGTAGTTGTGCAGGTTTATCTAAGTTGTGTAGAGATGGAATTAAATAGGTTAATTCTTAGGATCTTGTCCTCAAATTCTATAAATATTATTTCTAACTGCCTAGACACTTACATTGATTGATGGACACTTGCATCTATTATTTTATCTTGTATATAATATTCAATGTATTGTAAAGTGACCAACTATTCCTATTAGGGTTTTATGTCACCTTTATTTTTATGTATATGGATCATGCACATAGGATTTATATGTTTGTGTATATCTCAAACCCCAGTTCCTCACCTTAGGTTAGGTCACCTTGCCAAAAATGGGTTAGTGGGTTCACAAAATCGAAATGACCTTAAGGGCCCTTCTGTCAATGAGTGATAACTACATAGCCAATACTCCAAGGAGGGATTCAGACATATGTATTTATCCCCTAAATGTGGGCTTGCATGTGCACAAAGGGGAAATATGTTATATGCAAGGAGATGCAATGATCTAGCTTGTAACTTGACAAATATCATTCATGGGTTATTCTATGAATGCTTCAAACTTGTAATATGATTATTCCTATGATTGATATTGAAATAAAGATTAACATGGAACTAGACCTTAGTTCTACCATTGATTGAATGCATTTGAATGGGTGATTGATTGGTATTTTTTACATGTGTGATTGATAATGATGAATGGTCTTTATTTTGTATTTATACCACACCTTTTGAAAACATGTCATCAAAGGGTTAGATAAGACATAGGCTAACCTATATGTTTTGAAAGATTTTAAATTTGGATGACTTTTAAGGTACTAACACTTGATAAGAAAATTGGACACTAATGTCGATGCTAGTTTCCCTATGAAAATGCAAGAGTCTAGTAGGATATAAAAATATTGAAGGTTTGTAACTGGTAGTGAAGGATATATATCAAATTTTAAGCTTTTAGTACTGTACAGGTGATTTGGGTCATTAAAATGATAAGTCTAGACTATAATATTAGAAGTTAGGCACAATGAGATGGTGAATGCAATCCTTTTGACAATTGGAAGGTCAAGGACTGAAGGGTAGAGCCTTGATTGGTATTTTTCAAGTGTACAAGACAAAGATGCTATATATAATTAGATTTTAGTATATACAATACTACCAAAATTCAAAATATTGTTATCAAAGGTAAAACTAATGCCTGATAATTTGAATCTCTCCTCTCTTTTGATCCATTTCCATTTAAGTATTTAAGTCGATCTAGTATATGCATCTTGCTTTACCTAAAACATTAGGTTTTGGTCCACTATAAATTGGAGATCTAAGCTTTGTAATAAATATAAATAAAATTCAACGCTTATTTGAAATAAACCTCATTATTTTTAAGTGTAAGGAAAGAATAATATAAAAGGTTTCCATTGATGTTTGCCTTGTTTTCCTATTGGGAAACATAATTCCTATGATAATCGATTGTTCAACTTTTTGGGATAGAAGGTACCCTAAAGCTTCAACCAAAAAACATAGAGAGCTAGAGCAAGATGGAAACAATTTTGGATAGAGCGAAAGATGACTAGAATTTAAAACTTGTGGCCATTGATGGTTGGATAAGCTTAGGCATAAAAGAAGAGGTTTTACATAGGTGAGAGAAAATTTTCCCAAAACACTAAATAATTTAATATGGTAATGATGAATGACCATTGTAGTCATATGAAATTTTAAAATCAAGTTAAATAAATATATTCCATTGTTGAGAGGCATGTGCCCATTCCATGTCTTCACACACTAGACCAATTTTACTTAGGATATAACATATATTGATAAAACTTGTTTTCTTTGGTTTGATAATTTCATGAATAATGCGATGAAGGTGAAACACCAAGATTTTGGTGATAATATTTTAAGAGACACTTAGCAAGGTGATGGGCCTCCAATTGGTAATAATAAGATAGGTTTCCTACTTTTGGGATGATTTTAATGTTTCCTTTGTTTATTAGTGTCCTTAATGATTTATTACATAATAATTTATGATATACCTGAAAAAACTATAGACTGAAAAACTATTTATCTTGTATAATTTACATTGGAAACCATTCACTCCTAAAACTTTGTCATTGTCCATGTTTTACACCACTGCATAAAGCTTATCAAAAGTGAGTAGGGAATCACAAAAAATTTCAGATAAAAGAATTAACTTGAAAAAAACCATTTCCAAGCATTCCTAAAAATATTGAGCCTGATCCACATTATAATCTTGGTCTTCGAAAAGCAATTTATAGTGGTCTAGAAAATTTGAGGAAAGTTTAGGTAGACTTGTGAGGTAGTTGTGTGTATTTTAATAGCTTCAATATGTCCTCTAGCTTGATTTTTCTTGAATATATTTTACAAAATATTTATAAGACACAATCACAAAATTTAAGACAATATAATTGAGCTTGAATTTGAGTGCCTTTGGCTACATGGTAGTCCATAAGTTTATGTTTGTGTTTAAACTTGGAAACCATAGTCTATAACTACAGATCAAGTAGATCTTACTAAAGTTGTGTAGTAACCATTTGAAATTATTTATCTAATGCACCATCAAACTTATTTCTAACCCTCACTACTTGCTTTCCATAGTGCCTACAAAAGGAGGAAGTATGATTCATCATATCATTCCACACTCGATATACATTATAATATAAGATGGGTGTGGCTCCAAATTACACACTCTATAAATGAGTTAGATATTACCCTCATAATAAGGTAATTGTATGTTAATAAATAATTGTGTATGGGGGATTATTGGTAGATCACTTCCTCACTCTATCTTGAAAGCGATGGGACTATGGCTAGAGAGAACAATATCTAGGTGAACACTGATAACTTTCTCATAGGAAATTATAAATAATAATATGTGTTACTTAATGGATATTACATGGTTAAGTATTTTAATAACATGATCATAGCTGACCTAAAAATTGGACCACATAAACCAAGATTTAAGACTCAACAACCACCAAAAAGAGAGGTTTGTATAACCTTTAATAGTTTTTAAAGTAAAAAGAGGATTCATGATCTCCCACACACCAATGCAACAACATGTAACCCTTTTTATCCTTAGGAGACTCAAAAATATCAAAGTAGCCATGAATAATCCAGTTAGGAAAAAGAAAATTATCAACTAATCATTGCCATTATGATGCCCTTTTCAGGCCATCATTAGGTGCATAGACATTTATGAAACCTAAAGAATGGGAATTAATGTCGAAGATGACCCATATTATTAAATGTGAGGGATATTATCCCAATATAAAAACTAAAGGATAAAAATTTAGAGAAATAAAAATATTATCACTGCCATGACAATCTACATGCAAGGTGAAGTATTACATGGCATCTAGAAAAACACATTTAAGAGAAGGTTGTATAAGAAAATTTTCAAATTTAACCCCTACAAAAATAAAAAATATGAAGTGTCAAACCTCTAACAAGTGGATCACATAGAGACTTTCTCATGAGGAATATGTGAGAACTCAAAACTTCCATCATAGAATATTCATGAGGAAGAGTCTTCAATGTGAATTTCTCCCTAACCATCCTAAAACCCTTTCTCAAATACTAGAGTTGAAAATCAATTGCTTAAGAGAGGCCATTGGTTTGGTAAAAGGTAATCCTCAAACAAAATAGAGTTTTGCTTATCCTCATTCTCTCCCTAAGATGAATTGAAACCACCACAATGTATATTGTGTGAGTACTTGGAAGGTGAAACATTTTTTGGGGAGCTTACAACACTGAAACAAATATTTACATAGAATTATATAGAGAAACTTGGATTTGACAAATAACTAAGAAAGTCTATAATAGAGGGAGATGATTTGGAGGAGGAAGAAAATTATTAACCCTTTTTTCACTTTGTTTAGTTTTTTTATTGGAGACCATATTAGCTACTTTATGGTTTGTATTCCCTATTTCCACTTTTTTGTTAGCAACGTTAGTCCAACCATCATTATTTTGTATATGTCATGATTTTTAGCACATTTTTTTGGGCCTAGTAAGGCTATGAAAATCACAATCCTATGGTTAGGGGTTTGGAATTTAAATCATGTGTTTAAAAGTTTTATATAGGTGATCTTAAGTATAAAGTGTTTAGTCCCTATCTAAATATTGATAGACTCTTTCAACTCTTTTATTAGGTGAACCTAGACACAAACACACTTATTTTCTTGAGATAAATTTAAAACAAAATATCATTACAAATCAAAAACCTAATGGTTTGAACAATTTTATCCATGAAGGCCCATGATAGGAATAGGAGACTAGCTAACTCAACCCAAATAAGGACTTTGAGATCCCGAGTGGGCAACACAAAAATATTGCTTTGGTTTTAAAAGATTAATTAGGTTTGAGTTATTTTTTTATACTTGTTTAGGTTAAATGTATATAGATATATGTGATACATTTGGACTGAAATCCATTTTTTCATATTATATTATTTAACTAATCACTTATATGTTTTTAGTAAAAACATAGAAATAATAATGAATCTATTTTTAAAATAAAAAAAGAAAGAAGATGATTAATAATAATAATAATAATAATAATAATAATAATAATAATAATAATAATAATAATAAGAAAACATGTCTATGGTCATATCTAAAAAATATGCAAAATGAAAAAAAAATATTGAGATATGTGATTAATTTCTTCTATAAATGTAATTAAACTGTATGAAAATTCTATCTAAATCTAGGATTTCTAATATGTAAAAAATTCTCATTGATCAGCACGAAGTTACAAAAATTTGAGTGAGGTTTATAGAGCCCCAATAATGATGAACATGATCATCAAAAATGTTTATGCATGTTTTTCACTTCCCAGAACCATAATTTCTATGGACATGGGGCCCAAACACATGCTATGTTTAATTTTGAGTATGTTTTTAATTCACCTCAATTTTTTGGGTTGGGTTCATCTTTAAATTTCAATCCATTTTGAAATGTTAATTAAAGTGACAAAATTTTCTAAATCATCCACCAATCAATATACTTTTTTAACCCATATCTGGTTTGAGTATATTGATTTTTGAATAATTTGAAAACTTTCATTACTTAATTTAACATTATAGAACAAATTAAAATAGTAAGAAAAAACCAACCCAAAAAAATTAGGGTGAATGAAAACATACCTAGAACTATACATAACATTTGTTTAGGCCCCAAGTAAATTAAAATTATGGTTCTAGGAAGTGATAGGCATGCGAAAACATTTTTAATAATTGTGTTCATCATATCCAGGGCTTTAGAAACCTCACTCAATTTTTTAAAACTTCATGTCGATCACTAGTAAATTACACTTCTTCAAATCCTAATAGGCTAGCTAAACCCATAAATAATAATGAAATATATTTGTTTTGAGGCCTATGTTTAGGGTTAACATGGTTTTTAATTATTGACTAACTATTAGACCCCTCAATGATGTACTATATTGAAAACAAAATAACAAGTCAATGTAGTGATATTTTAACAAGGAAAATCAATGTGATGTAATTTTGCACTACTATGAACTTAAGTGCTACAATGAATGATATTTAAAATGCTTGTTTGATTTCTATAGAATGATTGTAAATGTTCAATATATTTTTTTGATAATAAATGCTAAATGCTTCTTCATTTTTTCCTAGATTCACTTAGATGCTTTAATGCACTTGTTGATGTGGGTTTTATACACACCTAAGAATAATCATGATGTAACCCTTAACATTTTGGGATTTTTATGAAGTTTGACTTCACTCTAGGCCATGAGTCATAGGTATTAGGTCTTGCAGTGATCAATTGTGGAATGGCAGTGAGTGAAGAAAATGTTAACTAGGATGGTTCAGATATGGATATGGATCCTAGATTCACTTAGGTTGAATGCAGTGGATACAAACTTAACTAAAGTGGACAAGACTTAAAGAATCCACAAATAGAGGGAAAGTTAAGGTATAAAAGAAGATCTATAAATAGAGGATATAGATTCTTTTTAACTAGACTAAAAATAAGGACAAACGCTAAGGGACTAATGCTTTCAACTTGTTGCTTTGGCACACATAACTGACAAACATAGTAAAGAGGTTTGAGGAATATGATATAATTAACTCTTACTCACTAGTTAAAGGTTGTTATTATTAAGATTTATATATAATTTCTAATACCAAAGAGCACCTTTGACTACCTATGGCTCAGTCTAGGAAGTTGCATTAAATGATATTTCTACACAAATTTAGAGAATAACCTAGCAAACTTATTGCAAGAAAATAAGGTCTACCAACCTAAAATTGCTACTGCATGTTTTCAATTAATAAAACTCTACTAACCAACCATAGGCTACTTGAAATTACTATAGCATATATCTAGTAACTAAGTTACCAATTAGATAAAATGCATAAAAACTATAACACAAACATGAAAGAGAAAAGTATGCAGCATAGATTTTTTAGAACAACCAAAAAGGTCTCTATCTATATTGAATATTAAAATTTCTTCTCCTTTTAGAATGTGGGAGATACATGTATATATAGGTTTGGGATGGGGACACCTCATCCTTCAATCCATGTTAAAATTTTCATCATCATTAGGACATACATGGCCATGATGTAGCCAATCATTCAGAAAGGACAAACCATTGTTACAACAACATTAGATTACAAACAATCAATGTAACTACAATGGGAAATGCCTATGAAGAGGCCATGGTAGCTATCGATACTTGGGCCCCAATAATTGTTGCAGTTTTAACTTGAGTTAAAAATATGGTTAACTCAAAAATTTAAGTAATTACAACCAAAATAAGCAGTAAAGGTAAGGTGGTTGGAGACGCTTGTCTGCTCAATTGAATTTGAAAATAGAGGGTGTGACTTGAGGGTTCATTTCAATATCCTCAAAGTACAACAAAGGCCTTTTGAAGAGCTGGGGGAGTCTATCCATCAACTATCTATGTGCCTTTAATATACCCCCTAGCTCCACATAAAGAGTCTTTATGTTAATGACCTAACTTCTAGCAAAATTTATCAATTGCAGTAATTCTTCTTGAGTCTTATATATTGCTCCCTCAACCTCAACTTTAATACTTTATTGTTGTCCAAAGGATATCTTCAAAGATGACCCTAAGGACCAATTCCTTATTGGGGTTAATCATACCATTTATTCTCATTTCTCCCAAAAATGTAATGGCTTGATCCTTTTAGTTGGTGAGTTTTTAAACTAAATTTCACATTTATTGGTGCCATCTAATCAAGACATCTCTCCTAGAAGATATGTAGTTCAAGGCCCATGTTTCATCCAGAGCAGTTATTAAGTTCAAATGGTCATAAGATTTGTTTTTGGTTGCCTAGCCTAAGAAATTGAGTTTGGACTCCATTTTATTCATCTTATTAGTAAGGGTGAATATATATCCCCACTTGGGCTATGACTCTTTCTTTACACTTATTATTAATTAAATAATGTCATATAGCTTTTGATCTACTCCTTGTATATTATCCATGATGTCCTTTAGAGGTTATATGGTATCTCTTTCTTTTATTGTCTCCATGGCTTGATCAAAACCTTTGAAAATTTCTTTTATTTCTCCCCTCATAGAATCTACAAGGGTGTATGGGTCTTCTATGTAATTGACAATATTTGAAGGAAGCAATTTTCTTCTCTTTGTTAAAGAAAAGACATCTTCTCTTTTTCAAAAAGAAGACATATTCTTTTTGTCAAAGAGAAGACATTTTATCTTTGTTCTAATATCACCTTCTATACTTTAGCCATTATAGTTTTTATTTTGACCTTCTTCATAGTCTTCATTTCTCTGTCAAAGTGAAACTTGACTATTGGTTGTTCAACAATAACTAGGTCCTACCTGCCTTCTTCTTCATGTATTTTATGGATCCATTAAGGGATGTTCAAGACGGTTGGTTGTGTTGAAGGTTCAACTTGATCTGTAGGAGTGACATATGGGTATTGCCTTAGATAGAGAATAGGATTGGGAGAAGAGGTTATTAGTTGAGGCAAAGGAGGAATAAATTTTCTCCAACTAATGACCTTGTTTGGGGTTACTATGCCATTTACTAGCTTTCCTTTTTCCACCACTTTTTGTGTTGTAATGGTTGCAACTTCCATTTGGGTTGCATGACCAATTAGTAGGCCCATTTGAGTGGATGGTTGGGAGGGAGTAAATGGGGAATCCAAAATGGTGGTGGAGACTAAATCTTTGAAATGCACTTATTTATTGCTTCCAGAGGATTGAGGGCTTGAGGAAACAAATAATAAAGAGGTAGGAGGGGTAGTTAACAAATTATATAAATAATCAATCACCAATGTGAAAGTAACTCTAGTATAACCTTTTGAAGGTTGGATGGGGGGTGTCACCACCTAGATTACTAGTTATAAGACCACATATTACATAATGGAATTTGTAGTAGATGCACTAACTAGAATAATAGTCACTATACTATGTAAAGAATGAGGAACTTGTATATCTACTACTTGAGAATATCAACCAAGGGAATTATTATCGTTGGTGTCATTGTTATGCTATGAGGTACTGAGGTTAGATATGGGTTCATGGATTTCCCATACATAAAATCTAGAAGTTTAGAATTTGATTTATCTCCTTTGTTTCCATTTGGGTCCTGAAGTAATTCAATTGATATTGAACTAGTCTTCTGGATCTTGGTGTCACTCGACTAAGCCTCCTCTGGTAACCATTCATCATCGAGGTCATTTTTTGTGGTCTCACTTATGGTTTTAAAAAAGGATTCCTTTGTTTTATCCTCCCATTCTTATTCAGTAAACCACTCTTTTTCACTATATATGATGTCTAAAGGTTCTAACACCCTAAATTTTTTTATTTTATCCAATCCTCCCTCTGACCTTTCTTGTGAGGTCTCTTTTACCAGGCTAATTTAAGGAAAAACTAAAGGAACCCCTTGCTTCCTCTTGTATATAATGGGGTCTGGTAGGACTAGAATTTGATGTTAGAAGTGGTGGAACAAAAATAAGTGAATATGATGGGGCAATAGGTGGTGATGAGATGAGGGTAGTGAATGCTAAGGGTGAACTTGGGGAAGTAAATGCTTGTCTAGGGGAGGGAGATGTCAATGGAGGTGATGGTACAATAGTTTGGACTAGGGGTATGATTACACCCAAACTATAAATAGGTAGGAATAAATATGAGAGACTCACCTACTAAACTAATATGAGTGGAGGAAAGGGTAACATGGAGAATGATCCTCTAGACTGAGTTATTGATGTGAGACCTTGAGTAGTGGTAGTCAGCTGAGGAAGGGTGGACACTAGGGTGGTTTTTATAACTATGACCACTAGAACAGGATGTTGGGGAGGTCCTTGGGTAACTTCCTATCCACTTCCCATAGGTGCTTGTCTTAATGGACCAACCTATTCTGATTCTTGGGCTTGAACCTATGGGAAGGGTCCTTGATGGGGTATTAAAACCCAATGCTCTACCTCAAATTTTTTGGCCTCTTCCTCAGTGATTTTTGAATGATATTGCATGTGCCTAACTACCACTATAGACATATTTACATAGTTCATTCTAGTGTGGACCTATATATCATTTAAAGCATTTACCTTTCCCTTGACTCTGTTCAAGTGTTTCTTGAGCCTTTACCTTTGATCTCATTGCTTATAAGGTGCCCATGTGAAATCATAGTGAACTTTGATTTTTCCCACTAGATGGAAATGTTCCCACTTGGTGTATTAGATCTTACCAAAGTTGACAGGATGTGGGTAGGTGACCCCTTATTTGGCACTTCTTAGTCTAACAGCCACAAAGTCATATAGATGAATCATAACTTTTTGTTTTCCCACCTTGTCTAGGACCAACCGAGATAGATACATAGGAGAAGCTATGGTTCCCTCTATTCTAATGATCATATGATCTGGATAGAGGCAATAGTTAACAATATTTTCAATGGTTATTTGGATTTGGTCAGACAATTTGGGCATATCCTTGCTATAAATCGCTTGGTATGTCATTAGATAAAAGGTCTCGATCAGTTAGGCCATATTCATTATAAACCCAATTCTTAGGATACTCAGTTGATGGCTCCTAACATTTCTTGAAAGTTGAGTAAATACTCTCTACTATAGTGTCTACCAGATGCAACATCATATAGAAGTTGACATCTAGTATTTTGTCTACGTTGAGGACTTGGCTGATAAAATTAGTTCTAAGGATCTTGCCAATAACTATGACCTTGGTATAACTAAGGATGATGTCCAACAGGGGAATCTAAACCTCATTAATCTAGTTTATACTTGGGAAACCATAAAATTAGTTTAACAAATCCATGGTAATTTGGATTCTAGGCCTAAAAAATGGCAATGTGAATAGTAGAAATAAGGCCCTTAATTGTGAAGGTACTAGGGTTGGTAGCCCATTCTCATAATTTAATGATTGTATTGTTTGCATACATCCTGAATTAAAAAGGTCTTGATTATAGGCCATTTCAAGAGGGGGAACTGTTGACCATTTTGGTCCTATAGGCCAAAATCACTCCCCCTTTTCCCCCTACTATTTTGAGCCAGTTAATTCAATTTTGGTTGCACAAGTCTTTCGCCAGTTCAAAGAATGGAAGGCTTTCTTTCAAATATTCTTTAGACCATTGAACCATTGAACCTTTTGATCACTTGGTTCAGTCAACTTGGTTCAAAGGATTAGTTCAATCAACTCGATTCAATGCTTGATTCAATCATCTTGGTTCAATGCTTGGTTCAATCGGCTCGGTTCAATGCTTGGTTCAATTGGATCAGTTCAATGCTTGGTTCAATTAGCTCAGTTCAATGCTTGGTTTAGTCAGCTCAGTTCAATCAAACAGTTCAATCAACTGGTTCAAATAAATGGTTCAATCAGTTGGTTCAAAGTGGTCAAATGAATGAGCAGAATGTAGTATTGAACCATTGAACTGTTGAACCAATTGTTGGTTCAATCGGTCTGTTCAATCAAAAGGTTCAAAGGGGGCTCCCAAATCCCAAAGGACAAGTGCCCTTATGGAGGGTAGTCAAGCACAAAATGGACAATTTGTGAAGGGATCAAGGAGAAGGGTGAAAGGGTAAGATTTCTTTTAGGCAAAGAAATAAAGAATTTCTTCAGACAAAATGCTCGAAGGAATTCCTTCAGACATTTTTTTCAAAGAAATTCGACCGAAGCAAAGGGCCGAGAATTCAAAGGAAGACATCCTTCAGACTTTTTATCTGAAGGATTCAAAGACCAAGGCCACCTAAAGGACCCCAAAGGGCAGGTACCCTTGTGGGGGACTCTCAGTGACAACAAAATGGACCATTCTCAAGGCCTAAAGGGACACCTTCCCTTCAAGAGGTTCCAAAGACAAAAGCTAAAAAAACTGACCAAGGGGTGACGGGCCTACAGACGTCAAAGTTGAGCATCATGGACCAATCATTGGCTTTTGAATGATGACAGGCACACAGACATCAACTTTACAAAAATGAAACAATCTTTGGTTTTTTAATGAAAGGCACAAACTGGAGGGAGTCCAAAGAGCCAAAGAAGTAGCAGAAGATAGCCCCTGAGGGCCGAAAGAGCCAGAAAAGACAAAGATAGGAAGAAACAAAGTGTAGAAATGGACAAAGTAGTCCAAGTGCCAAAGGAAGGTGTCGACTCAAGGAGTTACTCCAATGGTTGACACAATACCTGCTAAGTGGTCATCAAGCGATGCAAACAGTGAATGACATGATCCATTTTTCTTCATTTTGCATTGATGAGTAGACAAACCACATAAATACCTTGAAGGAGTGGTCTTGTTTGCAAGAAAAGGGGTGCAACCCATGCTTTCAAATTAATCTTAAATTCCTAAAATCAAAATAGGAGCCGACACATCATTATTTGTCAAGCAGATTCCTCTTCCCCATACTTAAAATGCACATGGGCCATTTGAAAAGGGCACCTTTACTTTTTATTTCTTCCTTTATATATTGTAATCTTCTCATTTTGAGAAAAAATCTCTCTTGTCTTGTAAGGTAAAGCACAACCAAAAAATATCTTGGCTTGTAAGGCAGAGCTCTACTAGATTTTACCTTGAATCAAGACATAGAATTTTTACCTCCATTTTGAGTTTGCACTTTCATATATGTCTATGGCTTTGTCCTATGTTAAGTCATTTCCCTTTATGCTTTCACAGGATGATTCCAGCATGTCTAGTGTATTATGAGTTCTTCTTTTGCAAGTTAGATAGAAGTGTCCCTAGAGGAGTATAGGTGCATGTGAATAGGCTACCAAAGTGTGTCTTAGAATGCCTCTGGTAGTTCTTCCTCCTTGTATCTCCATGGACCCCTAGCTCACTGATGTAGAAGAATTTATTGTATCAAATGAAGTGTATGTCAGCTTGTTCTTAGTGGAAAGTGTAGGTTCAAGCTAAGAAGATCAAACTTTTTTAGTGTATCACCGTTTAGTTTAGGTTCTATTTTTAGCATCCTTCTCCCTTTTCACCCCCCTATTATTAGCAGTAGGAAATCCAGGACCACATAGATACATCAAAGGGAGCTAGCCCTTATCTAGAGACTCTCCCCCCAATTTTTTTAGACCCATAGGCAAGAGGGGATTTTCCATTATGATGCATGGAAGATAGGAGCTCAGCCTCTTGTCGAGGGTGTAATCCACTACATCAACAGTTTTTGGCATGCCTAGTGGGACCACATTTTAACACTCAAAAAAGTTTTAGGATTGGTGTTGGTTTTATAATAGTAGAACAAACCATGAATATAGCATCTGACCTTTAATCAAGTGATTGTGGGACATTTCATCTAAAGAGTTGAAGAATTTTGGCATGTTCTTCAACCAAATAGCCTTTGGGTGCTTTTTCATCAACACCAATGGTGACTCCGAGTTAAATCAGATGGTTAAGCAGTTTTGGTGCCATCAAGAAATCACATTTTTGTATGTATAATTCCATCACTTAGCATAATGGGCCCTTTTTTCCTTCATATAACTTTGATCAAGCTCAAGGTGTTCATGGAATCACCTTAAGCAGCTCTCTTAGTTTCCCTTCAACAATAAGGGAAGTAATGCTGGAGTTTGAGAAGCAAGTGATGGAGATAGATAGATTGGATGAGCAGTATAGATATCAGCAAGAGCTTATGTACAAAGAGGAGTGTTTGTTCAGGCAAGCTCAAGCCTTGCGATCCATGGAGGAGGAAGTAGAAAAATGGAAGAGTCCATTCATTCAAGGCAATCAACCTTGTGTGTCCCCTCCTATTCTAAAGAAAGGCCCCTCTTATGCACCAAATACTTTCTACTTAATAGCACTTGTTCACTCTAGCTCATTCGATGTAATAACCACTTATGCTCTTAACCACTTGCACCTAGCTTTCAAACATCAAGGGGCATTAGAGCAACCTCTCATAGAAATGAACTTTTTCAATTCCTTAGAGTGTGAATCCTCCTTGGAAGGGAATACCATGAACTAGCACGCCTCTCTTCAAGAAGCTCTTCCTGTGCATGAGCAAACCCTTCCTAGTCTTCCTCAACCTCCTCAGGTCTCTCAATATGATCTCCAGATTCCAAGTTGGAAGAGGGAAAATCATGAACCAGCTCAGGACCTTAAAGAAGATAAAGTTGTTGCCTCTTCCCAAGGGAAAAGTTCCAATACCAAGGTCATGAGTTGGAAGCAAACATTGGAGTCATGGGGCAGGAAGGAGGAGGAGAAAGATTTTGCTCAAAACCTTGAAGAAGGTGAAGCTTCTCCTACTCATCATGATGATGCTTGTGACCTCCAAGAAAGGCTCTTTCAAGAGAATATAGCCAAGTTAATTGTAGAATTAGAGTCTAAAATGAGGTTCCTCAGCCAAAGTGTGATGGACAGTTTAGATCAAGTAGAAGATCCTATATCTGAACACACCCCATCTACACTCCTTCAAGACAACTATCAGGCCATATCTGATATAGGTGAAGTGCTATATAAATGGAAGAAAGAGAATCATTTAATTCTAGCTCAAGGACTACTTCCTCTTCCACGTGAGTTTAACCCTCAGCGTTCCACTTCATCCCTTCTCAAGGAGGAACCTATTTTGAAAGAGGCAAGTGAAGAAGAGAGGATCCAATTTTTAGCTGCCCAGGAGGTTATCATGAGCAAAAATGAAGATGAAATCATCATGGGTGCTCGTTTTAAAGACATCATCAACAATGGAGAAGACACAGGTTATGTATACATGTGCATGTTCCAGCAATATGAAGAGGAAAGTAAGCATGGTGAGCTCTCTCCTCCCTTGTTTGATGAACTTCCTTATTGCTTTAATGAGGAGGATGACCATGCCATGGAGCCTGAGTTGGAGGAGGATCAGTAGGATGTCTTTGAACAACTAGAGACTCTGATCCTTGAGCAGGAAAAAGAGAGGCCTGTCCATCTTGAGAACAACTTTGAAGAAGAGAGCCTTAAACAAGACGGTGATGTTCTGTGGGATGAGCAATCAATTTGTGATTCCATTTCAGACATCACAATAGTCACCCTTCTTCAAGAAAGCCATGAAGAAGTAGAAGATCAGTTTGACAGGGTCTTCAATGAAGCTGAAGGGAACGGGTCAAACCATGATGCACTGCGAAGGGACTATGCATATCAAAGGGCTTATGGCAATAAGCCAACAACCATTAATTTCTTAGTGAAACACACCATCATGAAGAGCCAACATTCGACAAGCTTCCAAAAATAAGAAGAGTACATATATGTTGGGAGCATGTTTGATTTTTATCCACTCAGATGCAAGCCAATCAAGGTGGCAGGCAAGAGGAGTAGGCCACCAAGTCTCCATTCTATTCAGCCACTTGTCTAGCACCATAAGTTTCTTTGCCATGAAGGAGACTTAAGAAACTTTCCCTTTGATCCAGGAGGGATGCAAATATACCTAGTTAGTTGTACATAGTAGTTTGCTTTTAGTTTGCTTTTCTTGTTTTCCCTAAGTGTTGTTTACACAAGTGGTGTTTTTTAGCCTTGTGTATGTTTTCCCTTTGTGTTTGGGGTGAAAGCTTCATGATTGATTCTTAGATCTATTGGGGATGTTGCTAACTTTTTTCAAGTTGTGTTCTGACTCTGTGCCTAATGGATTTTAAGGCAACTGGTTTTTAAGCATAGCAAGCATGCTTCCCTTGGGAATCACCAAATTGTTGACCATTTTGGTCCTACAGGCCAAAATTAGTCCCCCTTTTTCCCCTACTATTGTGAGCCAGTTCATTCAATTTTAGTTGCACAAGTCTTTCACCAATTCAAAGAATTCAAGGCTTTCTTTCAAAGCTTCTTCAGACCATTGAACTAATGAACCATTGAACCATTGAACCTTTCGATTGCTTGGTTCAGTCAGCTTGGTTCAGAGGCTTGGTTCAATTAGCTTGGTTCAATGCTTGATTCAATCAGCTTAGTTTAATGCTTGGTTCAATCAACTTGGTTCAACACTTGGTTCAATCAGCTTGGTTCAATGCTTGGTTCAATCAGCTTGGTTCAACGCTTGGTTCAATCAGCTTGGTTCAATTAAACAGTTCAATCAGTTGGTTCAAACAAATGATTCAATCAAATGGTTCAATCAGTTGGTTCAAAGTGGTCAAATGAATGAGTAGAATGTAGTATTAAACCATTAAACTATTGAGCTGTTGAACCAATTGTTGGTTCAATTGGTCGGTTCAATCGAAAGGTTCAAAGGGGGCTCCCAAGGCCCAAAGGACAAGTGCCCTTGTGTAGGGCAGTTAAGCACAAAATGGACCATTTGCGAAGGGATCAAGGAGAAGGCCGAAAGGGTAAGATTTCCTTCAGATTTATTCAAGGCAAAGAAATGAAGAATTTCTTCAGACAAAATGCTCGAAGGAATTCCTTCAGACATTTTGTCTAAAGAAATTTGCTTGAAGGAAAGCACTGAACATTCAAAAGAAGATATCCTTCACACTTTTTGTTTAAAGGATTCGAAGACCAAGGCCGCTCGAAGGACCCTAAAAGGTAGGTACCCTTGCGGGGGACTCTTGGCAACCATGAAATGGACCATTCTCAAGGCCCAAAGGGACACCTTCCCTTTGGGAGGTTCCAAAGACAAAAGCCGAAGGGACTGACCAAGGGGCGATGGGCTTGCAGACATCAAAGTTGAGCATCATGAACTAGCTATTGCTTTTGAATTACGACAGGTGTGTAGACATCAAATTTGCAAAAATGAAACAACCTTTGGTTTTTTAGTGAAAGGCACGAACCCGAGGGAGCCCAAAGAGCCAAAGAAGTAGCAGAAGATAGCCCCCGAGGGCTGAAGGAGCTAGAAAAGACAAGGACAGGAAGAAACAAACTGTACAAATAGACAAAGTAGTCCAAGTGGCAAAGGAAGGTGTCGACTCAAGGAGTTACTCTAGCGATTGACATAATACCTGCTAAGTGGTCATCAAGAAGCACAAACAGTGAATGATGCGACCCATTTTTCTTCATTTTGCATTGATGAGCAGACAAACTGCATAAATACCTTGAAGGAACGGTCTTGTTTGTAGGAAAAGAGGTGCAACCCATGCTTTCACATTAATCTTAAATGCCTAAAATCAAAATAGGAGCCAACACAACATTATCTATCAAGTGACTTCCTCTTCCCCATGCTCGAAATGCACATGGGCCATTTTAAAAGGGTTCCTTTACTTTTTCTTTATTCCTCTATATATTGTAAAATTCTCATTTTGAGAAAAAATCTCTCTTGGCTTGTAAGGCAAAGCTCTGCCAAAAAATCTCTTGGCTTGTAAGGCAGAGCTCTGCCAGATTTTACCTTGAATCAAGACATAGAATTTTTACCTCCATTTTGATTTTGCACTTTCGTATATGTCTATGGCTTTGTCCTATGTTAAGTCATTTCCCTTTATGCTTTCACAGAATGATTCTGGCATGTCTAGTGTATTGTGAGTTCTTCTTTTGTAGGTTAGCTAGAAGTGTCCCTAGAGGAGTATAGGTGCATGTGAATAGGCTACCAAAGTGTGTCTTAGAATGCCTTTGGTAGTTCTTCCTCCCTGTATCTCCATGGACCCCTAGCTCACTGATGCAGAAGAATTTATCGTATCAAATGAAGTGTATGTTAGCTTGTTCTTGGTGGAAAGTGTAGGTTCAAGCTAAGTAGATCAAACTTTTTTGGTGTATAACCATTTAATTTAGGTTATATTTTCAACATCCTTCTCCCTTTTCACCCCCTCTATTGTTAGCAATAGGAAATCTAGGACCACAGAGATACATCAAAGGGAGCTAGCCCTTATCTAGAGACTCTCCCCCTAATTTTGCCAGACCCACAGGCAAGAGGGGAGTTTCCATTGTGATGCATGGAACACAGGAGCTCAGCCTCCTGTCTAGGGTGCAATCCACTGCATCAATAGGAACCTATCTTATTTTTTAAAGGTAATCCCACTAATATACATTATTGGGGTGATACATAGGCATAAATGTAGGATTTTGCCAAAAATCTAGGGATTCTTAAATAAACCAAATAACAGGGCAATGCAGGGCATTACCTCAAGCTTTACCTTAGCATTATGTAGGCCTATTAGCTTTAATTCCACTAGATCCCCCTTATATCTTTAGGTAAAATCTTAGAGTTGATCTCCAAGGCCACATGGTTCAGTTGCTTCAACTTCTGCTCATATTGTGGAATAATGTTTGAATTCATGTTTGAGGGCAGATTTGTCAAACCTTGTGTCCATGTATTATTTAATTCCTATAATGGAATATGCAAAGGGGGTGGTGGATGTTGTGAAGCAAAAGCCATTAATTTACACTCAAGAGCTCTCATTTTCTAAAATTATGAAATTTCTTAGTTGCTGGAGAGCTCAAATTTGCACTAGTAGTTATTCATTAGATGGAAATGCATTCATAATTGAATTCATTTATCACATATATTGATTGTAGATTATCCACCTTTGTTAAATTCAATGCACTCAATTAGCCAATTCATGTAGATTAATGACACCAACAGCCTTGGCTTTCTTTACTTTCTTCCATTTTTGTATTTTGAATTTGCTTAATGAAGTGGCATCGCCTTTTATGGTCCTTGGCACTAGGTGGATTCTCTTAATTTTACTATAATTACTTTGTCACCTCCTTTTGACACTTGACAACATTATGCTTCCCTAAGGAGCATCATATTGTTGCTACCCAAGTTCATTCTTTGATGACTTGTTTCTTTATTGCCTCAAACTTATGAAATCATGGCACATGAAGGGATGTCATAGCCCAAAGAGTGTCATTATCCCTTTTATCATTGTGCAAGCTCTAGGTGAGTGAGATGATGATATATGGCTATATATTGATGCTCCACTTGCTTGGGAAACTTAAAAACTTCTCAAATTGTTTTGATAGATATGAGTCTGCAATATCATGACATGTGGATGGTTGTCACTACCTCACCAGCCTCGATACTTTCATATATTTAACTTCAATCTATCAGTCACTGGGAGAGTGGGATGATGACACATGGATGATTGTCACTACCTAGTTATCCCTGAGATATTTGTACATTGAACTTCAATCTATCAGTCACTAGGTGAGCAAGATGATGACACTTGGATGACTATCATTGCTTTGCTGGCCATAAGAGTCTTTTAGATATTTATAAGTGTCTAAAAATCCATGGTATAATGGTATTGTGACACATAACAACATAATTATTTTTTGAAGATTTAAGTATAAAGCATACTTCACTTGCCTTCAGGGCTTCAAGAGACCGAGTGAATGCCATGTGGCAAGATTTGGTGACTCGATAGGGTTCTAGTCCAAAATTAGAAAGAGTTCTAAGTAAATAACCATCTGCATAAGATAAAACACAAAGCAATAACACCTTTACAAACACGTAAATTAGTTAGTCTGAAAAAACTTTTCATGCCTCTAGATTAAACAAGTAAACTTCATTAATTGTTAGAATCTAAAAAGACTTAGACATACATGCACAAAATTAACTAAAGGTTGGAGATGTAACTAGAGACAATCCTGAACATAGATTTGGCTAGTAATAATAAAAGTGCCATTATGTCTGTTTATTTTTCAGGGAGCAAGTTTAGGCTACCTCATAGATCCTGAAAGAAGGAAAGCTAGGTGACAAAGTGGGTCCTTGTTTAAAAATTTAAATGGGGTTATTTTGGGACATAACAACACTAAGACACATATATTTATAAAATTATAAAATTAAAATTAGGCCTTATTGGTGTACAAAATGACATGAAATGGGTGAAAAATGGACAATTTGGGACCATAAACCCTCAAGGGACCCAGACATATAAAAATATCTAAGGGCCCAAGAAATGTAGACATTAAATTTTTAGGGTACAACAAAAATATATGGATAGAGAGGGATGAAAGAGAAGGGTAAAAAATAAAGAAAGGGACATGATGGAAAATATGAAAAAGACACCAATAATGCCTAATTTAGACCAATAACATAAAAACACACACATACCCTGGATTAATATAATGTTATAACTAATAAATGGTTTAGGGCATTTTTAGGTGTCTACATAATAACTCACTTTGATCTAGTAAAGTTTATTCTTATGACATAATCTTTAGGCATACATACATTCACATTTTTCATGGTGTGTACATAGCCTTGATCTTTGGAGTATCACCATATTAGTGTCTAATGAGAGATACCAAAGTATTGAATTGACTCCACACTTTAGTCATGTCATGCAAACTCCTAAGAAGTTTACACCACACCCACTTCCAAGACTTAATGAAATCAAGATGATTTCCTCCAAGGAATGGATTATGATTTGCACATAGTTACACAAACTTGGACTATCACATTTTTTGCCTTGGTAACTAGTGAAACCCCATAATCTTAGAATGCTTATCAAGGAAATTAGAACAAAGATGGAACATGTAAAATCAAGCATATGTGCTGTTGCAGCTAACCTTGGTAAAATAGCAAATGAAGAAATAATATCCTTGGAGGGTCCATGTAAGAGGACTAGGCAGAGTTCGAGGAAGAAAGCCTTGCAAGCGGCTGCTACTTCGGCTGCTAATTCTATTCAGGATACTGCTACGATTGGGAATGACGCTGTCAAGATGATCATGGAATTGCAATAGAAGCCTAGGGTCTTCTTTGATGGTTTTGTTCATGTTCAAGTCCTTTTTGCTTGTTGTTGTAACTGGTTCTGGTTTTTGATCCTATTTCTTGGTTCTTGGTCTTAAACTTTATTTGAGGTTCCAGGTCCTTGTAAAACTTGGGTACTTTTAGTGGACTATGCTTGTGGTTTTAGGTCCCTGTAAAACCTGATTTTGATGCTGATCTTTAGTAGGTTTTAGGACTGCCTATCCTGGTGGTTGTTTAATGTTTTATCTTTTTGGTTTTTGTTAAAGGGTTTTGGGGTCCCTTCAAAACCTGCTTTTACCGTAATCTAAAACTAGTGAAACCCCGTGTATCCAATTTCATCATGCACCTCCCACATAGTGATAACAAACATGTTGCACCAATTATGAACTTTGAGCACCTTCACATAAAACCTTGAATCCTAAACTTTCCTCACAATGTAAGGATACATCTCACATAGATCAAAAGATAAATTCATACCAATCCACACTTTAATAATCACCAATAAAATCCAAGCATCATGTGTATTATATGCAATACTTAAATTAATTCCACATAAATATAAGTACAACAAAACATTCTCCACCTAGTAATCAAGCACAACCACCATTTGTTATAACCTCATAGTTCTACATAGAGAAACCTTTCATTTAGATGTAAAAAAATATCATAAATCTTGAAGAACACTACAACAATGTGCATGATGCACATCATTAGTTCACACTATCCAAAAACCTACACATAATTTCAAATATTCATGCAACACTCAATGGGGATCCTAGAACTTATTTTATGACATAACACTTTTCAACATAATACACATTTAGAGGTCAAGAGATGGAGCAGTTAGAAGGTGAATAGTCACACATGGAATATAAAATGATATTACTTGCATAAAATTTATTTATATTTCATGGATTTTAAACCTATATATACATACATGTAACATAATTGTAGGTAGACAGTAGAAAATTAGATAACTATACATCTTTCTCAAGAGTATGCCATATACATAATGCATAGATTAATATAGTTTTATGTTCCCAGTCTATTAATTTATATATTTTATATATTTTTTGATCATGCTTCAACACACACATACAACTCATCTTAACCCCCATTTATATTTTTTCCACTATACCTATTTGGATCTAGATAAGTCTGGATACAATATGTTTTACCCTTGAAGCTTTTTAAAAAACCATAACCTTCCTATGAATCTTGAAAAAATAATTACACATAGATAAGTTCCAATAATAATAATCTAATGAAATTTAGAATAAAATTTGAAAATGATATGCCTATTTCCACAAAAAACATGATGATTCTCCCTATGAGAGCACATGCATTTGAATCTACACTAAATATTGCATAATTAATTAGTATAACTTTTAGTGACAAAAATCAAGGATTTTTTTTGAGTTTTTTAAAAATAAATGCTAAAATAATATGGCATAATATCAATGTGAGGTGGAGTTTGAAACTCTTTTTAGATGTGGGCCTCCACATTTGAATAAAATCTAAAGCATTAGAAATTGGATTTAGGCATCATGTTAGTCACATTCCTCCAAATCCATCTCATTGAATATGGTAATGTACATTCCCCAATAACATGTATTTGAATATGATGCATGGGATATGTGCATCCCTTTTTGACATTTTGGATGAGCATATGAAGCATAAAATTAAAAAAATAAATAAATAATGTGAATCATGTATAATATAAGATATAAAACCAATGATCTTTAACATATAAATATATAATCTTAGAAGCATGTAGATCTATGATGTAATCAATATAAGTGCATAATTAAAATGAGACACAAAAGAAAAAAAATGTATTCAATATAACATAAAGGGTAGCATGCTCCATATATTTGTAACATATAAGCGATGCAATACTTATAAGAGATGTTGTATGTTGGCATAATATATAATAATTGTAGTATTGGCAAGATAAGATATAATGATGTAAATCATGAGTATTGGGTTATTTCCCCCAAATATTGGGTACATTTTTTATTATATCTTATCCATATTGAAGCATATGGCTACATTGGGCACTATCAATTTTCCCTCTTTATGGGGTACCATAAGGGCATATCACTTGACCTTCCCTTCTACTATTGCACCCTTACTTTCCATCCTTATACATAGGCATATTAGTATTGGGTTATAGGTTACATTGAACTTATATGATCACACATTTATATATTTCTATATTTCCTATGTTGTACATAATATTTCATGATAATTATAACTTTGTGCTTTTATTAATGTTAAACATGGTGCACATGACTCTTTATTTTGAGATGAATTATATGTAGGAACATCCCTCAGTTTAAAATTGAGAAATTTATCCACCTTATTCTATTTGTAGTTATGGGTTTTAATTGAGACATTTGAAATAGCTAAATAGTTTGAACCATATGTTTACTTCTTTGGCAAAGAAGTAGAGTTTTCCCCCCATGTAAAAGGATCCAACTTTTCTATCAAACTAAAGGAACAAATTTTTAGTTTTTAGTACAAGATTTTCAAGAGTTATAAGATGATTCATAAACTCCATGTATATTTATTCTTTTATTCATTTTATAGCCCCACTCATTTTATTTGGTTACATTGCCATTTATTTTTTGAGACATTGATTTACTTGCATGCATTCAAGTTTTCTGTTGTTGACATTAGAGTATTGGTGATTATTTCTCAATAAATATAGTTCATATTTAATCCATTTAGGTAAATTTTAGATATGCACTTATTTTTGTTTTAATTTTATACACATGCATACACACACATCAAAGTGGAGCATAATGTATAAACCTAATTTTGATAAAAAAACATGTAGTTGTGGTGTCTTTGTCAATCCTTGATAGATTTGGTTCATTTTATTACATTTGGATCTTTTTTTTTACACTTTCCATTCACATTGGAACCTTCATAGCCTTACATCATCCACATTTTTCCATTAACACCTTTAGATATGTGATTTGTCTCAATTACGATCCATCCAAACATCCTTTAGTTCAACTTGATATCTGTTTTATGTCATATCCATTTTTTGATGATGAAAAAAGTAGTCTAACCATTTTTATGGTGGCCAAAAATGGTCATATAATTTCTAGGTCTATTGCACCTCCATGTGTTGATTTCTCATGCCTTGATTTTCAGTTCTTACTCTTTTCCATGGTTTTTGTATGTGTGAGTTTATCCAGATTTGAATTTGAATAAACCTATATACACATGTACTCTAATCCATTTATGGCTAAGAATCCATACTGGAACCTATGATATTTTAGGTTATTGAGTTGTAAATTTAGTCTATTTATTGCACATTTATCAAGGAGCCTATACATTGATCATATTATTCCCTTATTATCTTGTGGTTTTATACTTGTACCAAAATAAGGTTAAATTAAGGAACATATATATTTTTCTTAGGTAGTGAAGGTGAAGTCATTTCTCTAACTTTGGTTGGGTCACCCAAATACATAGAACTACATGAGCCTTTATTTTGAGTGTGCACGAAATGCAACTACAACCATCAAGGGGGCCTAAGCCACTAACCTTGTGCATTTTATTTAGTTTGGATATATTATTGATAATTAGAGTTATTTAAAATGAGTAGATATTTAGATGATTACACACATCAATTATGCTAAGTGAATATAGATTCTCAGACATCTAATATTAACAAAGGACCACAAGATATTGCAGACTTCAAAGATCAACATGGCTATATTTGTATCTACTTTATAAATTCAACCCAAATTGCCATATTTGTTGTATACCAAAAGTGGTCAACCATATTCAATACCCGTCAAGGCTTGTCATCACTAGAAAACATAATCTACTTACTATGAGACATTATACACTATTATTGAGTGTGTTTTCTATCATATAAGTCATTTATAGAGCTTAGGTAAAGAATACTCAACTGCTCATAATTTTTTGTCTATTTTTCCATTTTTCAATCCTCAATTTCCCAATTCTTTCAATTTTTTAATTCAGGAACAAAGGCAAATTTGACTTATTAAATTTATTGCACCTAGTTAGATATCCTTTGTGCCATTATTTTATAAGATTGTCATAGTGTTTTAAATGCTTGTGCACCTATTTTTTTTAAAACACCTATGTTGAAGGTGTAGACACATAGATCTAGTCACATATATTTAAAATCTTTCATTATTGACACATCCTAAACCACATGACTTGCACACAAATACATAACTCTTATTCACCATTATTTTAAGCCATTTATCCATATGTGTGATTGACCCTCTGTTTGATGTTATAAATAGATAAAACTCTCAATGTCAAATGGTCAAAATGCTTAAAATAAACCTAAGGCCATATACACTTTAGGACATGTGTCTTCGATCTTTCAGGGTAAGTTTGACTTAGGCATACAAGAGTATCACCACATTGTTGTCCACTTAGGCCTACTTCATCCCATGCCAAATAACGATTAGTTTCCAAATTTAAAATCAATATTTTAGGTCTTCCTGCTCATTTCATAAGGTCCATGAAAATAAATTATAAAAAGGTTTGAATATAAATGCATACCAAAGGTCATTCATTATCCTCACTTGCTATTTACTTGGTTTAATTTTAGACATTATTTCACATCGAGAAAATATGTCATGTTCTTCCCAAATTCAAGATCATTTAAAAAACCATAAGCTAAGTCAATAACATTCCAATGTAACTCAAAATTTATTATTAGTCAAGTATCAAATATATAGTTCTAGCTGTATACACATAGTCAAAGAAAACAATTACACAATCACTCTAGGTGGAAGAACTACGTGGATTTGATATCCTTCATTGGAGTATTAGATACATAGAAAATTTTCATTCATCAAGGGGGTGATTGAGGTCACCACAACCCATTACATTCCCCTTATTTATTATAGGTTTTCAAGCTATAGATGTCCCCTTAGAGTTTTGAAGATAAGAGAAGAAAAATAATGAATTCCATATAACATAATCCAAGTTGTGTTATCTCATATTATTCAGTGGGCTTAGGCATAGAAGATGTAGTGATCAAATTTTTGTCATGTTCAACTAAAATAAGTTTGTCGTCAATGGACTCATGTAGCCTATGCTCCTATCCTCTGTAGTAGTCATGTCCAGAATTATTTTCTATTTATGTTATTATCTATCATTGTTATAGTTTTGTTTATTCCTATATTTTTCTCTCAATAAGTATGCACATTCAACTGGTATAAGGACATAGTCAATAGACTCGAACAACTTGCATTCTTGTCCACTTATAGTGAACTTGTCTAGAAGCAGTTTCTGATTTTGTCCCTAATCTTAAACATGCATAGTCACATTTTTATTTTATTTCCACTTTTAGACACTAAGAAAAATAAAATACAATCCTAGATTTAGCTAATCATTTTTATTCCTAGTACTTTCCTAAAATAATTTTTTTACATATTCAACAAATTGTCAAAATGAGAATTGTTGATTATTAAACATCTTTAAAACTTTGATATTCTCTAATTTTACACTTATAATTACACTAAACATTTATTTTATCAAAAACATGGTAAAACATATTGGTGAACCTAATTAGTTTTCTTCTATCCCTTGATTTTCTAATCTGGTTTTCAAATTTTATTTTCAATTTTGATTTCTTTTTTACTTGTTTTCCTAGAAACTGTGTTTTGGTAATTTTAAAATTCATAAGAGCTGTCATTCTAGGTAAAATAGTCTTCAGTTTTACCTAATCCATGGTGTGAAGAGTATTTCCATAATACTCAGTCCATTATACAATACTCTATATGGATTTTAGTTCCCATGTACCTCACGATATATTGAAAATGCCTAGGATTTTATTTTTCAGCCATAGGAATCCTTCGACCGTCGGTTCTAGTAGTGCACAAGGAAGAAGATAGCCCAAAGAAGTTACTCTCAATGTAAAATAAATATGGGACAATGTATCTAATGAAAGTTGGGCTAGAGTATGGTGGATTAATCCATATTTATTTCCTTTATGGCCACGCTCACTATTTACAAAGGGGATTAGTATATATAAGAGTCTACAAATCAAATACACCTTGTCTAGTTGCACACTTCATCCTTGTTACAAATTTAAATGTTTCATATTTAAATCATAGTCATAATAAAAAATTATCATATATTTTTAATTTAAATATTACATATTATTTTATTTTCCAAGCTTTTATTCATTATATATATGAATTAATTAAATCCAAACATCATAAAAAGCTAAAATATACAATGTACATGTTGACAAAAGAGATTGCACCCTTGGCAGGAGGCCGAGCTCTTGCCTTCTCCTCACAACTATGGAAACTCCCCTCTCGCCTGTGGGACTGGCGAATCTGGAGGGGAGAGTCTCTAGATAAGGGCTAGCTCCCTTTGATGCATCATTTTCATTCCAATAAGTGCTAACACATACATATATAGATATAATGGGTGGGGGATGAAAAGGGAGAGAGATTACAGGAAAAAAAACTACTCTACAGAGGTGATGCACCAAAATAAGTCAACCTTCTCACATCCACACTTGAAACCAGACAAATACATACATACCAGGCTTGGCAGAAGGACTAGGCTGCAAGGAACTGGCAAAGAGGCTTCCATGAAAACATAAAGAAATAGAGATTTCACCAAGGTGTTGTGGAATGCACACTATAAGTAATCTCCTCTATTTTGAACTTCTCAAATACTACTCTCCTCCTGTCAGCTACAAAAATGGTGCCTTATAGACAACAGGTATGCTGGTGTTGGACCTGTGAAAGCATCAAGAGACAATGACTGAACACAAACAAACACTTATGACATACACAAAATCTATCCAAGATGGAGGTAAAAAACTGTGTTTATTGATTCAGATGGAAATTTTTCCAGGGCTACGCCTTACAAATGTGAAAGATGATTCTTAAAATGACAAGTCTTCAATATATAGGAGAAGCCAAGAGGCCCATTTGGTGCTCCTTGTTTACAAGTTGCCTATCATGTCCCTTCATTGGGAAGAACAAGTCGCTCAAAACATTAATGAACTACGCACTTTATCTGTTTGCAGTTTTCCTTTTCAAGGTTAATACATAGTTTGTCTACTCATTAAATGTAAAATGGAGAAACTAGTTGCATTGCTAGTTGTTTGTGTCCCCAATGATCAATTCACAGGAACTGTTTCACCTGCCAGAGTCACTTCTCAAATTAGCGCCACTTGGACTAAACTGCTTGCTCATTCCATGTTTGGCTCCTTGTCTTTTCTTAATTTTGTCTCTTTTAGCTCCTTTGACCCTCGAGGGTGAACATTCTGGTGGGTTGCTGCATTCTGGGCTTTCTTTTCCATGGTTAGCACTCTCTCGTTTGAAAAGGAATGACTATTTCACTTTGTTAACTTTGACATTTACACGGCTGTCATTGGTTTGAAAACAAACTGCTAATTTGTTTTGTTAACTTTAACATCCTCCAAGACGTCACCATCCCCATCACAACGTCATTGGGTCCATATGGCTTCTTCTGTGGCTTATCTTCCTTAGCCCCCCACGGTCACTCTTTTCTTTATCTCTATCACCTTCCCGAAGGGAAGGTGACCCTTCGGCCTTCTGAAATGTCCCCTTGCACTCGATCGAGAGTCCCCCGCAAGGGAACATACCCTTTGGGGTCCTTCAGTGGGTCGCTTTGTACTCTAGATCGCCCCCTGGGATCCCACGGACATTTTCCTAGGTCTTGTTTGCTTTGTGCATTTTTTGCGGGCTTTTGTCTGCGGATAAAAAGTCCACGGAAATTCTACTCAGCCTTTGCTTTTTGATTTGAGCTATGCCCGAATTCCTTCAGACTTTTTGTCTGAAGGAATTCCTTCTGGCAAAAATTCTAAAGGAATTTGGGACTTAGTCAATTTTGACAAAATTTGAACTTTGAACTTTGAACAAAACTAAACTTACCCAGGTCCTTTTCATTGAAGTGTCTGCCCTCCGCCAGGGCATTTTGAACTTGAAGGCTCCCCTTCGACCAAGGGCATACCCTTGAACCAAGCTATTGAACCAAAAATGGTTCAACGGTTCAAGGGTTCAACCATTGCGCATCGATGGACTAATGAACCAAGGCCGATGAACTTCTCCCTTTGAACTAAGCCCATTGAACCAAGCTCGTTGAACCAAAAATGGTTCAATGGTTCAACCATTGATGAATCAAGATGTTGAACTTGAAGATGGACCTTTGAACCAAAGGTCACTGAAACACCTGAACTAGGCCATGAACCAAACTCATTAAACTTGTGCAACCCGAAAATGACTGTCATGAATAGCAAGGGAAGAAGGGGACCAAAAATTTTATTTGTGGGCAAAATTGGTCAACAAATTGGCGACTCTCAAGGGAAGCATGCCTGCTATGCTTAGAGACTAGTTGCCTTGCAGTCCATTGGGCACGGAGTCAGATTGTAACTTGGGAAAACCAGTAAAACTCTGATAAATCTTAAAAATAGTCACGCAGATCTACCTCCAAGGAAATGAAATCACACACAAGACTAAGAAAACTACTACCTGTGTAACAACACTTAGGGAAAATAGGAAAGAAAACAAGGGAAAATATATACAAATGAAAAGAGACTCAGTGGCAATGCTTCAGATGTATCCCATTAACTGGGATATGCAGTTCTTCACCATCCAACCTGGAGAGTTGAAAAGCATTATGCTGCTTGCATTGAGTGATTATGTATGGGCCGCTCCATAGGGCATTGAATTTTGCATGCTTTCCAGGCTTAACTCGATCTTCGTCCCATTTGAAGACAATGTCTCCTTTAGAGAAATCTTTTGACAAAGATTTCTTATCAAAGTGTCTCTTTAATTGATGTTGGCGACTGGTCATAGAAGCCATAGCCCGGTCCCTTATCTCTTAGAGCTCCATTAGCTCACACAACCTAATCTCCATGCTACTTCCTTCTTCAAATTGCAGCTGGTGAATGAGGTCCAGTGCCAGCAATTAAAATGAGATGAGAAGCCTAGCTTCCCTTTCATATACGAGCGTATATGGAGAGTTTCCAATTGCTCTCTTCAGAGTGATTCGATTGGCCCACAGAGCTATCTTCAGCTTGGCATGCCAAGTCCTCTGATTTTCTTCCACGGTCCTCTTTATGATTCTGATCAAATTTTTGTTGGTGGACTCGACCAGCCCATTCCCCTGCGCGTAGTAATTGGATGAAGTGCTGAGGTATATGCCATACCTTAGTGCCCATTCACTTGTTTTGGTCCCTAGAAAAGCCAAGGCATTATTTGAGATTATGGTGGTCGAGACCCCAAATCTTGTTACCAGGTCCTCATAAAACTCTAGGACCACACTTTCATTTGCCTCTTTCAGAGCAACAGCCTCCACCCACCTTGTGAAATAGTTCATGGCAGTCAGGACCCACTTGTGTCTAGCACTGGAAGGAGGATTGATCATCCCTATGAAATCTAGGCCCCACTGTATGAATGGTTGCTCCACCTGAATAGGCTGTAGAGGCATGGCAGCCAACCATTGTTTCCCATCAAAAAGTGCACACTTTTGGCACTTTCTTACCTAGGCATGGGTGTCCTTGAAAAGAGTAGGACATAAATAGCTAGCTCTCATTATCCTTGCTGCAGTAGCTCTAGGAGTGAAATGACCACCTGCTGGCCCATCATGGAACTCAGCCAGTACCTTATCAGCCTGGTTTGGGTCAATGCATCTTAAAAGAACCCTAGAGAGATCATTCCTAAACAATAATCCATCGACCAAAACATAAGGGAGAGACTAGAGTTTGAAATACCTTCTATCAGTATTATCAAGACCTTGTGGACACTCACCAGTGAGAAGGAAACGCCTCAGATCCAACGTCTAATCCTTTATGATAGCTGGTTCTTTTGCAATGGCTGCATCATGAATTAGCAAGCTCTCTTCCCTTTTTTGCTTGAAGTCTGCAACAAGCTATTCGCACATGCCTCTTCCCCTCACCAGCTTGGTGATCTTGATGTCTACGTCATACTCCATCACTTTGGTGATCCACCCTGCCCTCTTCTCATTCAGGTCTTGATTGGTTAAGAAATCCTTGACGCCAAGATGTGGGACCATGAGGTGAATCCTGCTGTTAGACAACATATGCTTGATTTCTTTAGGCTTCACACTACTGCCAGGACTTGCTTCTCTACATACGTGTATCTGAATTTAAAATCCTCTAACCCTTGGCTGAAAAAAGCAAGTGGTTGTTTGAGGTCAGCACTGTTTGCTTAGGTAAGCATGGCAGATATCACCTCTTCATTGCTGAAAGTGTAGAGGTTGAAGTCTTTGTTGAAGTCGGGGCTGATCAAGGTAGGATCCCAGGTTATGGCCTGCTTGATGGCTTCAAAGCTATGTTTTCTTTGTGTTGTCAACTTGAACTCCTCACCCTTCCTTAGCATAGAGGTCAGGGGCTTGACTATCTCTGCAAAATTCAAAATGAATCTCTGAATGAAATTTATCCTGCCAAAGAAGCTCTGCAGGCCTTTCTTGTGTTTTGGTAGGGACATCTCTAGGATAGAACAAACTCTCTTGGGGTCAATGGATAAGCCTTCCTTAGACACGATGTGGCCAAGGAGTTTCCCCTCATAAACAACAAACACACACTTCTTTGGATTAAGAGAGATGCTAAACTCCCTACACCTTTCAAAAATCTGCCTGAGGTGTTCTATGTGTTGGCTCACTTCCTTGGAGAATACCGTCACATCATCAAGGTAAACTAGCACGTTGTTGTTTATCAAGCCTCCAAAATCCATGTCCATGGCTCGCTAAAAGGTAGCACCAGCATTAGATATCCTGAATGACATCTTCTTTTAGGCAAACATTCCCCATTTAGTGGTGAAGGTCCTTTTGTGCTGGTCACAGCCTTGCACCAGAATCTGATTATACCCTGAATAACCATCCAGGAGGGAGAAACACTCACTACCTGTTACCTTTTGAAGGATTTGATCCATGCTTGGGAGGGGATAATGATCCTTTAAAGAGACTTTATTAAAGTCTCTTAAGTTGACACACAACCTGATCTCCCCATTCTTCTTTCTAACAAGAACAAGGTTGGCTAGCCAGGAGGAATGTTTGATTGGAAATATAATTCCAGACTTAATCAATTTGGCTAGTTCCCTCTGCATGAAGGGCTCGATTATTGGATTGACAAGTCTTTGCTTCTACGTAACTCATCTGGCACCTTCTTCTAATTCGATGGTGTGTTGGGTGAGTCTTGGGTCGAAGCCCTTCAAGTCGATGTAAGCCCATGCAAAAACATCTGTGAATTCCTGACACAACAAAATGAAAGCTTACCTTTCTTGAATCGTGCAAACTTTTCCAAGTGCAAGCAACTTGTCCTTGAAGATCTCAACCCTTTTGTAATTCTCCTATTTGGTTGTGATGCATGCCTTGTCACTTCTCAATTGGTCATCTCCATTGAAGATGCTCTCAAGCATGACCAAACCTTTAGGGAGCTTATTGTTCTTCAACTGAACAATCTGATTGCCATATTATACTGCAATTTCACCTGATTCTGTGTTGTGAACTTAGCTTCCTCCTATAGGAAGAAAGCTATTTGTTGGTTACTTTCAAAAACTTGCCAATTTGCAATGTTGTCTGGGACAGAGGGCTGAACCACCACTTTGAAGTGGCGTGAACCACATTATTGACTTATTTCCTTGGAAACATTGAACTGAGTGCCAATTGCTACTAGCCTATTTGCTTGTTTGTTCTACTCTCTGGGAATAGAAGTGATATTGAAAGTGAGGAAATCCTCCAACAAGTCCCAGACCCTATGCTTGTAGGATTTTAGCAAGGAATTCTTGGTCAGATTCAGGCCTCTCACTTGATTTACAATCAACTCACTGTCTCCCAAAACTTGCAACTCCTTGATCCCTCTTTTTCTTGCCCATTCAATGCCATGGATAAGAGACTCATATTTTGCAACATTGATTGTGTAAGAGAATTAGAAAAAAAAAGCTAAAAAGTACCTATCTTTTGAAGGGGAGACCAACATCGCCCCACCACCAATGCCCAGCCTACTTTTGGAACCATCAAAATACAGCTGCCATAGACCAAGGTCATCCTAGCTGGCCTTCATTAAATTTGGCATGAAGGCACCCTCTTCGCGCATACATTAGACTCCAAGGTTTGCCTCCTCAATGAACTTGTAAGGATCATGTTCGAAGTTATCATTTCCCCACTCATCCAAGAGTAGGTCTGCAACTCCTTCAAGAGCAGAGGATAGAGATTGGTCTATCTAGGACTCTTCTGGGTCGATAATGGTGTAACTAACATTCACTACCTTGGGTGAGTATGGTTCTAGATGGTCCTTGTAGAGTGGCTCAGACTTAATTTTTACCTTGGTCCCATACTTGGTTCTAAAAACTAGATATGACCAATTCACTGCTAGATAGCCACCTATCTTTGATGTGAAGTTTTTGGACAAGCAAATTGTGAAATAAGGGGGAACATCTGCTACCACTATATCATGGGGAATTGAGAAATTTGGGCAAGCATGCAATGTCAATCCTAAACCCTTCACAATCCCAACTATTTTTGCAGGTGTCCCATCTAGCTACAGGACTCCTTTGTTCATCTCTTCATATTTCTATCCCATCTTGTCAGCTATGCACTTGGGCATCACTAAGGTGCTATCCCCACTATCAATTATGTAGTTGTGTACCAAGAAATCCCCAATGACCAAGGATACATAAAAAGGGGGAATTTTTTCTTCCTTCTTTACCTATCCTGAAGTGGAAGGCTACCCATTTGTCATCAAGGCATTATCGGTGCTTGTGGGGGTAGCTTGGTGATCTAGCTCATGCAATTCATTCTTCAATACGTCCTTCTATCCTGGAAGAGACAATGAATCCCATAAGGAGATGTTCATATGTAGCTTCTTCATCTGGTCCACTATATTGACTTGGGGACTGCCTTCCTTCGAGCTTTCTTTGGGGCTACTTCCAACCTGAGCTGCAGGCTGAGGGGCTGAAGGTACAAATGGCTATTTGAAATTTGGGGCCTTCAAATTTGAGTGTGATGGAGAAGATGTTGTTTCCGCTTGGGTGGTAGCCTGGGCTTCTCACATTGCTCTTCTCTTAAATCTTGTGTTGGCTATAACACAATCAACCTGATTGTCTGCAGTGCCCACATAATTCACTGAATAAAATTCCCCTTCTAGATGATTCATGAGGGTAGAATCAGGCTGGGCTTGATTACTACTTGTGTTGGGTTGAGTTGGAGCCTCAAAAGTCTAGGAATGAGTAGCTACCTGATTGTCTACATTCTAGAAATAATTCATCATCTCATTTGTGTAAACAACCTATTCTTGACCATATCCCATGGTCGAATAGCTTGGCTGATCCTGTACTAGATTGTTCTGGATTGGCACCATGACTTTAGATGACAAAGGGGGCCCTAAGTTGTAGTTTTGAAATAGCCTAGTTTGAGTGAGCTGACCTTGTCCTTGGTTATAGCCTTGAAAATGGGGTCTAGGGGCTTGAGCATAATGCTGATATCCCTGGTTCAGCCTATTGCTTTGAGCTTGCTACCTTTTAAGAGCTATAAGCTCATTTGACATGCTCTACAATAGACTTTTAACCTCGTGAAGCTCATTTGACAGAACAACAGCTGGTTTCTCAATGCTAGGCAGAGGGGCTAATGTGGGAGCAATGGTCTGAATTGGAGGCAACATTTCTGGGAAAAGTGGCATGTGAGGCCTAAGGGCTATTTTCCCAGCCTATACTAAGTAGTTTTTAGCTGTTATGGCTATGTCATAAGCAACTGGCATTATATGCCCTCCCATGGATTTGATCATCATAGCAATATCACTGTTTAATGCTCTTAAATAGTACAAGAAAGCATAGCTGGGAGTCGGTCTTACCAGGATGGGAATTCTATCCCAAGTCTTTTCAAACCCTCGTGCGGAGGTCTCTTTATGGTCATCAGTTGCTCAGCAAGCAAGAGGCCATCACTCTTTTCCCCAAAATGATCTATCAATTGAGTCCCGAATTCATTCCAAGAATGTATTGAATTTATAGGCAAAGTTTCATACCAGTCAAGAGCCTTGCCTTTGAGAGATAGTGCTAGCAATTTGATGGCAATATTTTCTTCTGTCAAATTGTGAATGTTGCAGAGGTTAGAAATATTTTTAATATGCTTGATGACTGTAATGGGCCCCTCTCCATTGAAAGAAGGCACATTTTTTAGAGTTGTTCTTGGAATTGGATCATAGCGTTAGAGATTCAAGGGGCTCTGACCACGAAAAGCTGCAAAAGGTAGTGCCATCGTTGGGATGGGCTATAACTAGGGCTCTACTTTATCTGTGTCCCTTACAATAGGTCTAGGAGGATTGCTTGTTGGATAAGGATGGGTCCTCTCAAATCGTAGTCTTTTAGCAGAGTTCAAAGGCAACTCAACGAAATCGAAAGGAACCCCTTTTGAAGCAGACCTTGTGGTGACTTTAGGCATAGAAAGTTAAGAAACTGGTCTTAATTGGAAAAATGAAGCTCTTATCAGTGGAGTCACCAGATGCTAAAAATCTTAAATTTGCTGTGATAGGACTAGCATCAATCCTGAAACCTTACTGAGTTGTCAAACTGTGTCCCACTGGGTGTGCCAAAATTGTTGATGCAAGAGATTGCACCCTTGGCAGGAGGCTGAGATCCTGCCTTCTCCTCACAACTATGGAAACTCCCCTCTCACCTATGGGACTGGTGAAGCTAGAGGGGAGAGTCTCTAGATAAGGGCTAGCTCCCTTTGATGCATCATGTTCATTCCAGTAAGTGCTAACACATACATATATAGATATAATGGGGGGATGAAAAGGGAGAGAGATTACAGGAAAACAAACTACTCTACAGAGGTGATGCACCAAAATAAGTCAACCTTCTCACATCCACACTTGAAACCAGACAAATACATACATACACTTCAGGCTTGGCAGAAGGACCAAGCTGCAAAGAATTGGCAGAGAGGCTTTCATGAAAACATAGAGAAATAGAGATTTCACCAAGGTGCTATGGAATGCACATTGTAAGTAATCTCCTCTATTCTGAACTTCTCAAATACTACTCTCCTCCTGTCAGCTATAGAAATTGTGCCTTGTAGATAACAGGTATGCTGGTGTTGGACCTGTGAAATCATTAAGAGACAATGACTAAACACAAACAAACACTCATGACATACACAAAAAATCTATCCAAGATGGAGGTAAAAAACTGTGTTTATTGATTCAAGTGGAAATTTTGCCAGGGCTACACCTTAAAAATGTGAAAGATGATTCTTAAAATGACAAGTCTTCAATATATAGGAGAAGCCAGGAGGCCCATTTGGCACTCCTTGTTTACAAGTGGCCTATCACATCCCTTCATTGGGAAGAACAAGTCGCTCAAAACATTAATGAACTGCATGATTTGTATGTTTGTAGTTTGCCTTTTCAAGGTCAATACATGGTTTGTCTACTCATTAAATGTAAAATGGAGAAACTGGTTGCATTGCTAGCTATTTGCATCCCCAATGATCAATTCGCAGGAACTGTTTCACCTGCCAGAGTCACTTCTCAAATTGGCACCACTTGGACTAAACTGCTTGCTCATTCCATGTTTGGCTCCTTGTCTTTTCTTCATTTTGTCTCTTTTGGCTCCTTCAGCCCTTGGGGGCAAACATTCTATTGGGTCACTACATTCTGGGCTTTCTTTTCCATGGTTAGCACTCTCTCGTTTGAAAAGGAATGGCTATTTCACTTTGTTAACTTTGACATTTACATGGCCGTCATTGGTTTGAAAACCAATGGCTAATATGTTTTTTTAACTTTGACGTCCTCTGGGATGTCACCGTCCCCATCACAATGTCATCGGGTCCATATGGTTTCTTTTGCAGCTTATCTTCCTTGGCCCTCCGCGATCACTCTTTTCTTTTTCTCTATCACCTTCCCGAAGGGAAGGTGACCCTTCGGCCTTCGAAAATGTCCCCTTGCACTCGACCGAGAGTCCCACATAAGGGCACCTACCCTTCGAGGTCCTTTGGTGGGTAGCTTTGTACTCTGGATCGCCCCTGGGCTCTCGCAGACATTTTCTTGAGACTTGTTTGCTTCGTGCATTTTTTGTGGGCTTTTGTCCATGGACATTTTCCCGCAGACAAAAAGTCTGCGGAAATTCTACCTGGCCTTTGCTTTTTGATTTGAGATGCACCCGAATTCCTTTAGAATTTTTGTCCAAAGGAATTCCTTCGGGCAAAAAGTCCGAAGGAATTTGGGACTTAGTCAATTTTGACAAAATTTAAACTTTGAACAAAACCAAACTTACTCAGGTCCTTTTCTTTGAAGTGTCCACCCTCCGCCAGGGCATTTTGAACTTGAAGGCTCCCCTTCGGCTAAGGGCATACCCTTGAACCAAGCCGTTGAACCAAAAATGGTTCAACGGTTCAAGGGTTCAACCATTGCGCGCCGATGGAATAATGAACCAAGGCTGATGAACTTCTCCCTTTGAACTAAGCCCATTGAACCAAGCCCGTTGAACCAAAAATGGTTCAATGGTTCAACCCCTCCACCTCCAACAAGGCAAGAAAAATAATAGAAAAGGGTATGATATCATGGATCAAGTACACAATGCTCATGTCAAGATATCAATGGTAGAATTGCTCCAAACAACACCAATGTATAGAGACAATCTTTATGAAGCATTACATAACTCAATTTTACCCAGTAAAGCATAACCACCTCATGTTGGCTATATTATAAATACTTTATGATGTAAGGAGGAAATTATTTATGTAGAAAATGAAGAATTACCTTTAAAACATATCTTATTTCAATATCTACCATTATATATCTAGGTTTTTGTACACAACAAATTTGTTAAAAGAGTTCTTGTTGATAATGGATCAAGACTAAACTTTTTTAATATCTCTTCCTTAAATATATTTGGTATATAAGCACAATATTTTACATATTTAGACATTAAAATTTTAGGCTTTTATAATATTCCATGGAAATTACTTAGAAAAACTTCATTGCACATATTCATAGGCCCTCATAAAATAGCCATTGTTTGTTAGGTCATGCCTAATGACCTCAATTATAATATTATTTTAGGAAGACCATGGATACATGAGATTAATTCGGACCCTCTAATCTACATTCATGTTTAAATTTCACTCACCAAGGATACATATATACATGTCCTCTAGATCAAGGACCATGTAAATATTATGCATTAGCTCAGCCTGAGGACTACTACATTCCTCATATGCAACCACATTTGTAATAATTAAAAAAAATAGCACCACCATGATCTTATCTCATTCCACTATAATTATCATCAATAAATTATACTAAATATGCATTTGGGCTTAAATATTTATAAAAAATTAGACATATAGGACAAGTATTGGGAACACATGCACAAGACATTGTTAACCCCATTCAAGCAATTCATTTAAAGGGATGACAAGGACTTGGTTATTTCAAGGAATCAAGAGTATAAAATAAATAAAAATTTACACTAATCACTATTTATACACATTTCGTAAAATCAAATCTTAAGCCAACATGAGAAGTTTACAATACACATGTATTACAGTTGATATACCCTAAAATGATTGATGATATAATTTCTCTAGAGATTTAAAAATTAGATAAAATTATAATGATGAGTCCATCCTAGAATACAACAGGACATATGAGTACCATCATTCCTTTTATCATAAGAATAAATTTCCTCATTCAAAATCCAACCAAGATAATTTTTGAGAAACTGAAAACACTTATGAAAAAATTAAAGCATATGGTCCAAATACCATTTCAAAAGTGCCATATATGGAATAAAAATCAACACTACTTAATGAAGAGATGGTATCATATCATTAAGGAACATATAACGATCCAGGACCAATGCTTCTTGGATTCTTATTAAACAAGGATGAAGATAAAATTCTTTAGCAACTTCTACATGATTACTCAAAATTATTCATATGGTCTTATAAATATATGCTTGGAACTAATATTGCAGTTGAAATGAGTAACATATTACTATACCCAAAGCCCAATCTAATTAAGCAAAAGCCATAAAAATGCATCCAAAATTAGCCTTGGTAGTCAAACAAGAAATCAAAATATGTTTGGATGTAGGCTTCATTCAAGCTATTGATTATCCTAGTGGGTCTCTAACAAAATACCAATTAAAAATCTTAAGGGAGACATTTGATGTTGTACAACCTATTAGGATTTAAACAAGGCATGCCCCAAATATGATTTTTCATTATCAAACATGGACAAAATTATCGATTCTACCACTAATTACAAAATGTTATCATTTATGAATAGTTTTTCTAGATACAATAAAATCAAGATTTACCCTATAGACTAAGCAAAAACATCACTTATCACACCATGAGAAACATTTTACTATGTTGTTGTGCCTTTCTAAATAAATAATGTATGGGCAACTTACCAAATAGTTATGACACAAATATTTGATAATTATATACGCAATATTGTCAAAGATTATGTGGATGACTTACTTGCTAACTCAAAACATTAATAAGATCATGTTATAGATCTACATCAGATATTTGAGAGACTGGAAATTCAATGAGTTTAAATCCAAAAAGTGCATATTTGGGCTTACATAAGGAAAATTACTCAGCTATATCATATCTCAAAGAGGTATTGAATGAGATCCCAAAATGATTAAAGTCATCATAAATATGCCTCCTCAAATAGGATTGAATAAATTACAATCCCTATAAGGAAAGATTCAAGCAATAAGATGGTTTTTAGCTTAGTTGCTTAATAAGACACAATATTTCACTTTCTTATTAAATAAAGATACAATATATGAATGGGAAACTAGTCGTCAATAAAATTTTGATGCATTTAAATAATATCTACATAATCCACCTATCCTCATATCTCTAATACTAGACAAGGCTCTAATATTGTATGCCTGAGCTATTAAGTACACCATAGGATATTTGCTCATGTTAGAATATGTTATTTACCTTAGCTCATGTCCACTTAGGTAATTTATTATTCCCACCCACCCACTTATGTGTGGATATTTAATTTATATTATTTTAGATATATGAGAAATTACATATTTATCTCTTAGATATTATGGGGATAATTTCTAGTTGTTTCTATCCTTCAAGGATAGTTATCTCTTAGTCTTAGGTTTGATCTCTAGCTTGATCTCTTAGTTATGATTGATCACTTAACTTGATATCTTAGTTAGAATTGATTTTCTTTGCCTATGTATGTAAGGATCATTCATTGTATTTGATGAGAAACTTTGGAGATATAGAGGATTTATCATTGTATATTCTAATTTTATATAATACACTGAGATATTATTTGAGAAATGTATCAATGGATTTTACTATGGTAATGGTTTGTGGATTTGACCCTGGGTGAGAGTTTTTAAACTATTTCATGGTTTCAAAATGATCTTAAACAACCATTACTTAGCTTCTTAACTTCTCTTTACTCAGTATCTGGTATTCTCTCTTCTTACTAAGTATGCTCTTTTTTTGCATCCTCTTTGGATGGTCCTAAGAATTAGAATGGTGTGCAACAAATTCTAATTTTTGAGAGATACTTCCTCTTTATATTTTAAACTATTTCATGGTTTCAGAATGATCTTAAACAACTATTACACAGCTTCTTAGCTTCTCTTTGCTCTGTATCTGGTATGCTCTTTTCTTACTAAGTATGCTCTTTTTTGCATCTTCTTTGGATGGTCCTAAGAATTAGAAAGGTGTGCAAAAAACTCTAATTTTTGAGAGGGACTTCCTCTTTATATATATATATATATATATATATATATTACAAAAAAAATTTAGAGATTGAAGGAGTAAATGAAATCTCACCAATGCATCCATATTATATGAGAAATACATAATAATCACTTCTAATTTCATCCTAGTTGGATATTAGAGACAAGATGTCTGATTTTTTTCAAAATGTAAGAAAATTGTTAGCGATCACTTAGAAATTTTCTTAGGTTTTGTGTGCCTTATTTTTTTACTTTCCATAATATTTTGAAAATTTGAATTTAATTAAAAATTGTAAAAGTTAGCATAATGTTATTGAGCAGTACGATTCTAAAAAATATGACTTTTCTTTATTTAATTGTGAGAAAACTATAAATGATCACTCAAAATAATTTTTGTGAACCTTGTTTTAAAATTTTAATAAAATTTTAAAATTTTGAATCTTATTAATAATTGAAAAAGTTATTGTAGTTTTATTGAGTATTAATATTCACAAAAAAAACCTTATGGGGAGAATTTTTAAAGGGTTTTTTTTAATAAAACAATATCGTTGGATGAATTTTTTGATTGTTTTTTATTAAAAATAATATTTTGTATTTGGAAGACACAAGGAAATATTGTATTTATTTATTTATTGGTCATGAATGTTTTTTGTGATCTTGTTTATCAAAGATTGGAGGGTAAGGCCCAATTTAATAGGTGGCCAAAGCCCCTCACAAGCAAACAATCTTTATCTTTCATTGATTTCACTCTCTTGATTGCATTCTATCATGGATGCATTATCGATTGAGCCTGACATCCTATTTTAAATGTATTTGATACTTATCAAATATTGTAGGGTGAGGTCCAATTTGACAAGTGGTCAGATCCTCTCACAAAAACAATTTATCACACTCATACTCATTTATTTATACACTTGCAAACACATTGTTAGTAGAGCCTAGTGTCTTGCATTGTTTATGTATGTTTTTTTTGTGTCACTTGTGTTTTAGCCCACACTACTCCCTTATTTCTGGAGTAACTCTCATGATTTGTGATGAATTATTCGATAGGTCAACAGTCTCTTTGTTTGAAGCTATTTTAGTGTATACATTATCTTCTTTGTTTTTGTTTGGTGTTTTTGGGGTATATTGTACTTGCACTAAATTATAAAGTGCCATGGGAGGTTTATTTTTAAAGCCTAGTCTATCTTCATGTGTGCATACCTTAGTTTGTGCACTTTTTGCTATTTTAGTTGCCAATCTCTCCCATCACCACTAGGGCCATTTTCTCAAGAGTTTTTATCTACATTTTCTAGATTTATCCTTTATACATGGGTATTTTATTTAGGCACTCTATTTGTTGGAACCCATATGAGGATTGTTATGTCTCAGTGACATTTTAGGTGACTTTTTATGTAGTGACACTAGTGTGGCATCCCCACTATTCTTTGTGCTCACTTCTCACTATTTTTTAGTCCACTTCTTTAGAAACTTTCATTATCATATTCTCTTAGTTTAGTGTTGAGGGAGGGTGTTCAAGCAATTCTTCCTTAAGTTCACCATTTTACCCAGTATTGTATAGTGCAGTGTTCATGTTCAGTGATCCTCATATTCAACATTATTCCTACTTTGACTTGACAATTATAATGACTCGACATCCATATATTTTGGCAAGATGGATTGGCATCCACAGGGACACTTGTCTTCACACTGCATCATTTTTTGTGCATGGGTACCTCATTAAATCTTGTTGATGAAACCCATTTCCTTCCATTATTTCTCTCTTTTTGGGAGGATTTTTATTTTTCTATGGGCTTTCTCTTTTTCTCCACTTTATGAGAGATTACTTCATGGATATATCAAGACTCATATTGTGGATATGCCACTCTATTTTTGGCTCCTAGTTTTACTTGAGAGGGGGTGTTAGAGTAGGTTATTTACCTTAACTCATGTTCACCTAGGTGCTTTATTATTATCACCCACTTATGTGTGGATATTTCATTTATCTTATTTTAGATATTATGAGATATTACATATTTATCTCTTGGGTATTATGGGGATAATTTTTAATTATTTTTATCTTTTATGGATAGTTATCTCTTAATCAAAGGTTGATCTATAGCTTGATGTTTTAGTTATAATTGATCACTTAGTTTGATCTCTTAGTTAGGACTGATCTTCCTTACCTATACATGCAAGGCTCATCCATTTTATATGATGAGAAAATTTGAAGATATAGAGGATTTACCATTATAAATTCCAGTTGCGTACAATATACTAAAATATTATTTAAGAAATGCATCAATGGATTTTATTGTGGTAATGGTTTGTGGATTTGATCCTAGGCGAGAGATTTATAAACTCTTTCAGCTCACATGATATGATGATGATTATAGAGAGCACGCCAATTACTACATTGGTTTCACATGAGTTGATTATGATAAAAATTACAATACAATAAAAAAAATTATGTTTAGATAATATCTTCACATCTTAGAAATCATTGCATTATATGCTTAATAATGAGACATAAGTTATCTCAATGGTTGACCCACTTAATTTTATCATGTCTAAATCATATTTATTGACACATTTGCAAATGGTAATTTTACTCATGGAATTTGACTTAAAATTTGTATCCTATAAATAAACAAAAGGGGAAATTATTGGAGATCATCTAACAGTAGCTCCATTATTAGATACATCACCAATTAATGATTATTTTCATGATGACTTCACTGGATATAATATTGATAATGATACATGGACCATGTGATTTATAACTCAAATTGCACCACTGGTGCAGAATTAGTGATAGTCTTCATTAATCCTCAAGATCAACCATTTTTATTTTCCTATCACCTTGAATTTTCATGTACAAAAAATATAGAATATATGAAGATTTAATATTGAGATTATCTACTACACACATTAAAAATCAAATATCTAAAATCATATGGAGAATCTCAGCTAGTGGTTAATCAAGTTTTATATTTTTATAAAACTAAAGAATAAAATTTAATACCATATAAATAGATGGTATAATGATTCACGATGCACTTTGAAACATATTTAATAGGAAACATATTGTACAAAGATAATAGAAATACAAATGCAATGACAATGTTACTTCCATGATTCCTATTGAAATCAAACATGAACATGTGACATTTTATATTCATCGATTGAGGCACCCATAGTCGTTAAAAAAACTTTATATGATTTGGAAACCTTGGTATTTACTTACAACACAATAAACTCAGCAAGGTATTGTTGACCAAATTTTGACCTCAAGTCAAAATGATTCAACCCCTCTAAATTGAAACTTTTCATAGGACTATAAAAACTTATATGTGGTCTTGTCATGGTCCTAGATGGTCTTCATATGGTCACAACAGTCATTTATTAGCTTGGTTGAAGGTTTGGTTTGATGTATACTTGTCTAGTCTTAGAGGTTATTTATGAGGTCCTGATGTTGTCAATCATGGTCAAAGTCTTGATATAGTTTAGAGTCATTATAAAAGGCTATTAATGTGCCTTTAAGGTCACAATATCATGTTTTAACCTTTCACCATGTTCTTATGTGCTAAAATGATATTTTGGCCACATTTTGGGCTTAATATGAGGAGATATATGTAATTTTGAAAAGAAAAAAAATTCCAAGAAATATCTTCATGTGTATGATGTTAGGAGGAAGTCAGAGCATTAGTTTCATGTAAGAACTAGTTAGTTACCTTAGTTTAGACTTCAAAAAAGCAGTTTAAGACACTTGTATAGCCTTGTAAGATAAGTTTTCAAGTAAATAATAGTTTATAAGTGTCATTTCATCTCCCACAGGTTGGATCCATGTTTTTTATGCATGTATATGTCAAAAAATTGCAAAAAATTTCTTCAAAACCTCCATCACTCTCTTTACAAGCTAGTAATGGCAGATTTCAAGTGCTCAGTACAGATAAAGGAGAAAGAATTAAAACCTAAATTTTTTTCTAGATGAGAGGGTCTGATTAAGAATAAAATCCATGTAATTTATTTGCATAAACATTCCCTCTTCTTTATTATCAATCACTAAGATCACGAGGTCGTCTAGAACAACTAGTCAACCCTACATGTTAAATCCTTCTCCTCAAACTGGTAGTTTTAATCAAGTTGAATGCATGAGAGAGATTATAAAGGAACTATAGATTATGTATATGTATTCATAATTATTCTATGCTAGTATCCAACATACTCACATGTGTGGCATTGGAGTGTGAGCATAAGACCTTCATAAGATAGTTTATATGGGTTATACTTCAAGTCTTGGAGTTTGTTACAAATTTAAATAATATAGGTGGTTGTAATATGTCCTCCACAATACCTATTAGCCTATCCTTTAATCTCACATGGTCATACATGAACATCTTGATCTCTTATTGGCTCCAAATCCTTCACAAGTTTGTTAACTTTCATGGTTGCAAGTTTCAAGAGGTAGAGTTTAGTCTCATGAGATCAAGATATTTGATACAAGTTTTATGAAATAAAAAATCTTTATCTAAATATCATTTACATTGATATAACCATCAAGGAGCAAGCGTGATGAAGAAACCTAAAATCTTTACATAGACTGCCAAAGCCTTGAATTGGCTGATATATAGGTCTGTGTATAGACCATAGAGAAAGTTTTGAGATGATGGAATGTTTGATTAGAGGTTTCAAACTTATTGATAATTAGCATAAGCAAGGTGCATGAATAGTATCTCTAGGTCCTAAAATCTCAATAAGGTGATCTAACAGTCACCTAAATAAAAGGTAGACCTACAAGCCCAAACTTGGAGGTCTTCATCTTGAACTTAAGCCAAAGAGTAGATAAAAGGATTGATACATATGTTTGACCTAGTACAAATTTTGAGTTTAGATAATTCAAAAACAAGATGAAAACATTTAAGAGATTGGACACTCAAGTGAGGGTTAAAGCGATTGGGTATGCAAGTCTAATACTCATATATTAGCCTTTGTATGAGGGTAAAAGGCAAGAAAGTTTTAATATGCCATAAATGATAATTGAATTTGGGATAGTGATAATGAAAATTCCATAAGTTTTGGATATACTCAATGCCATGACAGAGTAGAAGAAATAGAATCAGACCACATGATAAGACCCCTCCAATGACTACCTACAACCATCTATTGAGAAGGTCATCTAGAGCAATAATGGTGGCGAAGTATAAATATTTGAGAAAAGTAAATGGTACCAATATCCCAATCATATGAAAGAGTAATGGAGATGTTAAATGAGTGGAAATGGAATCCAAAACCCCAAAATGCACTCAGAACTCTATTCTAGACACCTGCAATTTACAAGATGAACATGCTAGTTTTAACCTTGAAGAAAAGAGCAGAATGTACATAATAAACCCTAAAGTCTATCTCAAATGAATAGAAAATTTGAGTACAATGAGATATAAGGATAAAATATAGAGAAATAAGACTAGATAGAGCCCTCACTGTCTTACACACATAGTCATATAGCTACAAGCCTACTTACTTCAAGATAGGTATTTGCTTGCTTAGAAAGGGGTAAAGGTTTGTGTGGGATTTGAAGGTAAGGTAGACCATTTGAGAAAGGTCTAGTGGTGTTTGAAGAGATTCATAAAACTCTCAGACTCACCTAAAGTACGAAAAACATTGGAAACATTGCTTGCTCAACCAAGGCAAGACACATACCTACTTACTCTTGAGAAGTGTTTGCTTGTATGAAGAGGTATAAAGGCTTGTAGGAAGACCAATGAAAAGAAAATTATTTGAATATGATTTCAGGTCAATAATATAACTCCAAAAGGCCTTTAAGTTCACTTGAAGTGAAGTAAATCATGATGAACTTTGTTCCATACCTAGTAGGCCTAATTGTAAACACATACCTACAAGGGTAGTCATTAAGAGGTGGTAAGTTAGAGTTGATTTGAGAAGTTTAGGAACCTTGATTAGGAACTATAAAAAATCATTAGATGAAATTTTAAAACCTCCAATAGTGAATAAAAGAGGTAGATACAATCAATAGAGTTTCTTACCTTGCTTTGCTCACAAACCCTAAACATCAACTAATAGAGTGTGCAAGAGGTTTGATGAAGAAGGAGAGTAAAAAAGTCTTTTAGACATGGCATGAATAATATCATATACCTTAAAAAGTCTTTGAAAACCCAATAAAAACTCAAGAAATCTCATACATACCTCATTTCTATCTCATCCCTCACAAATGCAGCCTATCAGCCCAAGAAGCTATCTTTCCTTAGTACAATATGGAGATGTTGCATGGGACCTTGGTATCCTAGGGAGAGTTATATAACCTTTTATAATTTCAAATTATGGATTTTTTTAGTTGATTCATGCCCCAAAATTTATGAATCATCCTTAAGAGTGCAAGGCACTCACAGGCTACCTAGGAGAGCCAAAATGACCTGATTGAGGAGATGGTGTTTCTAAACACCCAAGATGGATTGAATGAACTTATAAATGACCTGAATCATGTCCAAAACTCTCTTAAGAATCACCTCATGCCACTATTTTGTACTTTCAAGTATGGAACTATACATAATAGGCCAAAAAGGATTTTTTTAGGCTAGTTTGGAGGTTCGTATAAGGTGTAAGAATCTCAAAATTGACATTGAATATGCTCAAGAGGTCATCTAACTAAATCAAATGTTTATTTAATGTTTAGTATATATTGGAAGCATGTAGAGACAAAATTTAGTGTCTAGATAGGGAGGCCTAATTGAGACCTAGTTAGGAGAGAGAAACAACAAAAAAAGATACTTTCACTCACTCTTAGGACATGAAATTTGGCATGAAGATATAAGGCCATGCTAGGTCATATAATATGCCTTTAATTTCTTAGTACCTTCTGTACTAATCTATACATAAGGAGGTTTGCATGATTTTGAGGCTATAAGGAATGAGGCCTAGATGGAGCTTTTGGTGTAGAATGATTTCTTGGGGTTGGTTTCAGACTTTCAAATGAATTTTTGTAGGTATAATATGAGTTGAATAGACCATCCATAAAGATCATTCAAATTGAAGAAGATGAATTCAAGTTTTGACACTTGTATTCAATATTGGTCTAAAGAGATGAAGATTCTTCTAGACACCTAGTAAGATAATGAATTGATGTGTCAAAGAGAACTTGAAGAGATCATTTGAGAGGTGTCAAGGGTAGATAAAATATGTAACTCAACATGATCTGACCATCAAGAAGGCCACTTGTCATTCAAAAATCCAAAGCAAAGGGTAATTTTAAAGAGCTAGTCAAAGTGTCAAGCAAGCATTCTAAATCATACACCACTTAGAGCAAGGGAGCATCTTCAAAGGAGATAAACATGGAATTTAAGACATGTGTGATACAATTTTATTACTCCTCTCTTATTTTTAACTCATGAGACATTTGTCTCTTTCTCTCTCCCCCATACCCTTCTCTTCTTCTCTCTCACTTTCTCTATATATTGAGCCTTAATTGGCTAAGTTTGTATCCCCCACCTAGGTATGATGAATCCCTACCAATTTTTTTCCTTTGATTAATGAATAAGAACTTGGTTTTACCTTCTTTATGGACTAGTTTCAATGTGCATGTTTGACTAATTGATCTTGCTAAGTGATAGATTTAATTCCTTGGCATGTTGTTCATGTTCAACATCCATATTTAGTTTGAAATTATTTTTAAAGGTTTTTTGAAGTGTTAAAATGGAGTGTGTAAGGTTTTAGTGAGTTGTATTTCATTAGCGTTATGTCTTGACTAGTCCTCCTAGGTCAAGCTTGCTTTACAAACCTTCATGAGAAACATTGATGTAGAGAAGAATATTTGAATTAGTGTCATGTATAGGTTAGGCTCTTGTTTGAAGATAAATTTCAATTTTTTAGTAGTGATCATTTCATATTTGGTGCATCACATCCATTAGAGTAGGTTTCTCTCCCTTTTCCTAGTGAGTGTTAGAGTAGTGTTTGAGACTAAGTGGTTCATCAAGGAGAGCTAGCCTTTTAACCTAGATATTCACCTTTACAATAGGGTACCCACAAATTTGAGGTGTTACCATGTTCCATCAAGCCTGGAAGGCTTGAACTACCTTAAAAAGAGTACAAATTTGATGCATAACAGTTTTGGCATGCCTGGGGGACTAAGGTCCAAAATTGTGGAATAATTCTTGGTGTTGTTATTCTAGCTATCAGCCTTTGGAGGCATTCAACAAACATCAATGGAAAATCTGAGGGATGGATGGGAATGATGATAAATTATGTTTTATACCCTTGTATCAACCTATTGATTCATTCCAAGATTCCACTTCTCTTTCTCAATAACCCCCTAAGAAGTCTTTCAAGATTCCAAGTTGGAGTCAAGTGGTGAAGTCATGGAGTGGGCAAGCTAAAACAAGTATATATTGGGGATTTGAGGTTAAAGAAGAACCTAAGCCTATGTAAATATCTCTCATCCCTCCTCAAGAGTAATCTTGTAACTCATGCCATCTCTCTCGTGTCCCTTATCTTATTGAATTCACTAACCACCTTCAAGAGAATCTATTCCAAGAGAGTATAGATAGGCAAATCAAAGAGTTGGATTTGACTATGAAAGGACTTGAAGAGAGCCAAAATTAAGAGGTTGAAGACAAAGAGAGATTTGTTCCTAATCAAGCCCCATTGTCCTCTCCCCAAGAACCTATATCTTTTCTATCTTAGAAGTTTATCCAATAATGTATTTAAAATAAGAATGAGACTTTAATTGAGAAGGTTAAAAATCAATTTACATCTATTGAATAACCTCAAGAAGGATATGAGGAAAATGAAGCTCTTGTTGAAGAAGATGCCCCTTATATTGCCTAACTAAATTTGTTTTCCCTATAAGATTTTCTTAAATAATATACCATTCCCAAGGTTTCAAGTTTTAAATGTACTACCTCCATTCCCAATCCCATTCATGAGCCATCTATCATACCTCATACTCCCTCTCCAACTCATAAACTTACCCATCACCCTCCCACCACATCCCTACTTGAAGAGGAATTTTTCCCATGGGAAATAAGTGAACATGATTAAGCTATAGTTGTAGTTGATGAAGATGATTCAAGTATATATGATGAAGAATTCACTACTGATACTCACCTTAGTGAAGACAAACACAAATCAATCTTCTTGAATGAAGAAATAAATGATCTTGATGAGATTGCAGTTGTCAATGAAGATGTTGATCAAGACATGGAAGAAAAGGGTTTTGCGAGGAACATCATATTGACTTAGTTTGTTGAGTCTCAAGTTTAGGTTTAAAAATATGTGAAGGACATGTGGAAGACTTATTTGCACATGTTTGAGTATGAAAGTCTTGAGAAGTTAACACATCGAGAAGAACAAAATTAGATTATTGATGAGGAGTATAAGACTCTTATTGAGAAAACATGTCTTGAAGAACACCACCAAGAGTTTCAAATACATGATGGATCAATCTATGATGATTATGAAACTCTTGAATATGATCAAGAGATTAAATTTGAAAAACCAATAGAAGACAAAGTTGTTGTTGCCTTCATGGATCAATAGGACTTATGGTAGGATTATTGGGATAAATACAATGAGTTTGAGGCTCTTCAAGATCTTACACCCCCTATTGGATAGTTTGAAGAGGTTCTTGAATATGCCTTGCTTCTTGAAGGACAATATGATAACTTCTAAAGTAAAATGATTGAGGATGCTCCTATAAGTCAAGAGATGACTATGTTTGAGACAAGCACAAACATCAATAAAGAGTATGAAAAAGAGATTGAACCATAATATAAATCCATCTTAATAGGGGACTAGTTTTATATTACCACCTCACTTGAGAACATGTCAAGAGGATTGGTAAGCATGAATAAGATGAAGACAACAAGAGCAAGTCTCAAGAGACATGTTTCATGTCATCCTTCATTTAATGGAGAAAGAGATAGTACAAGCTTCCCCTTTCATATAGGAGGAAGAAGTTGTTTTAAGGTTAGTTGTATATAGTTAGTTTGTTTATGTTGTTGTTGTGTTCCCTAAGTGTTTGATAGCACATGTGTGAGTCTCATGGATTTTATTTATGTGTGTTGTATTTGTTTGGTGTGTTTTGAAGTTTAAATCAGATTGTCTTATCATGGTCAAGGTTTGGTTAGGTCTGAATTTAAGTGAAAATAACACCATTGCCCAATGGAAGGACAAGGCTACTGGTCAATTTAACATTGTAGGAATGTTATCCATGTGAATTGCCAATTTATTGACCAAATTATGACATCAAGTCAAAATGGATCAACCCCTCTAAATTGAAACTTTTCATGGGACTATAAAAAATTATATGTAGTATTTCATGGTCTTAAATGGTCCTAGATGGTATTTATATGGTCACATTAGTCATTTCTTAGCTTGGTCTAAGGTTTGGTCTCATGTGTACTTGTCTAAACCTATAGGTTATTTATGAGGTCATGATGTTGTCAAACATGTTCAAATTCTTTATATAGTTTAGAGTCATTATAAAAGGTTATTAATGTGTCTTTAAGGTCATAACATCATGTGTTAACTGTTCACCATGTTATTATGTGCTAAAATGACATTCTAGCCACCTTTTGGGCTTAATATGAGGATTTGTATGTACTTTTGAAAAGAATAAACATCCCAAGAAATGTCCTAATGTGTATGATGTTAGGAGGAAGTCAGAGCATCAGTTTCATGTTAGAACTAGTTAGTTACCTCAATTTAAACTTCAAAGAAGTAGTTCAAGACACTTGTAAGGCCTTGAAATATCACTTTTCAAGTAAAAATAGTTTAGAAGTGTCCTTTCAACTCCCACAGGTTGGATCCACATTTTGGATGTAGGTATAGGTCAAAAAATTTCAAAAAGTTTCTTCAAAACCTCCATCACTCTCTTTGTAAAATAGTAAAGGCAAATTTCAAGTGCTCAGTACAGACAGAGGAAAGAGAATTGGAACCTAATTTTTTTGACAAAGGAGGGGCTCTAATAAGATTCAAATCCATGGAATTTTTATGTAGATTCATCCTATCTCCTTTATGAAAAATCACTAAGACCAGGAGGGGGTCTGGAATAGCTGGTCAACCCCACATGCTCAATCCTTCTCCTCAAAATGGCTTTTTGAAATAAGTTAAATGCATGTAATAAATTATATAGGATTTATAGGGTTTGTATATGTATTCATAATTATTATATTCTGGTGTCCAACAGACCCACACATGTGGCATTGGAGTTCAAGCATAAGACCTTCATAAAATAGTTTATAGGGGTTGCACTTCAAGTCTTGGAGTTTGATACAAGTTTCAAGTATATAGGTGGTTATTATATGTCTTCCACAATACCTATGATCCTTTCCTTGAATCTCACATTACCATACATAAGCATCTTGATATCTTATTAGCTCTAAATCCTTCACAAGTTTGTTAACATTCATGATTGTAGGTTTCAAGAGGTAGAGTTTAGTCTCATGAGATAAATATATTTGATGCAATTTTTATATAATAAATAATATTTCTTTGAATCTCTTTGACATTTATATGACCATCAAGGAGTAGGCATGATGAAAAAACCTAAACTCTTTGCATAGACTACCAAATCCTTGAATTGACTAGTATATAGGTCTATGTATAGACCATAGATCAAGTTTTGAGATGATGGAATGTTTGATCAGAGGTATCAAACTTATTGAGAGAGTGACATAAGAAAGGATCATGAATATTATAATATCTAGGTCTAAAAAGCTAAATAAGGTGCTCTAGCAGTTACCTAAACAAAATGCAGACCTACAGGCTAAACCTATAGGACTTCATCTTGAATTTAATCCAAAGATAAGATAAAAGGATTGATTTATATGTTTGAATTAGTACAAATGTTGATTTGAGACAAGTCACAAATAAGAAGAAAACATCTAAGAGATTGGGCAATCAAGTGAGGGTTAAGGAGATTGGGTATGCATGTCTAATGCTCATATATTAGCATGTGTATGAGAGTAAAAGGAAAGAAATTTTGAAGATGCCATATATGATAATGGACTTTGAGATAGTGATAATGAATATTCCATAAGTTTTGGATATGATCAAGGACATGACAAAGTAGAAGAGACAAACTCAAGACCACATGATCAAACCCCTCCAATGACCACCTACAACCATCTATTGAAAAGGTTGTCTTGAATAGTAATGGTGGAAAAATTTTAATAAAATTAAATGGTCCCAAGATCCCAATCATATGATAGAGCCACGGATATTTTTAGTGAGTGGCAGTTGAATCCAAAACCCAAAAATGCCCTCAGAACTCTCTTATAAACACATATAGTTTGCAAGATGAATAGGTTAGTTTTAACCCTGAAGAAAAGAGCAGAATGTGCATAAAAAACCTTGAAGTACATCTCAAGTGAATAGATAATTTTAGGACAATGAGATCTAAGGAGAAAATTTAGATCAATAAGACTAGACAGAGCCCTCACGGTCTTGCACACACAGTCATATAGCTAAAGGTCTACTTACTTCAAGAGAGGTGTTTGCTTTCTTAGAAAGGGGTAAAGACATATGTGGGATATAAGGGGAAGGTAGACCATTTGAGAAAGTTCTCATGGTGTTTTCATAGATTCATAAAACTCTCATGAGTCAGGAAAACATTAAAAACCATGTCTGCTCAGCCAATGCAAGGCACAAGCCTGCTTACTCTTGAGAAGTGTTTACTTGTATGAAGAGGTATAAAGGCCTGTAAGAAGACTAATGGAAATAAAAGTATTTGAATATGATTTTAAGGCAATAATATAACTCCATAAGGTGATCAATTTCACTTTAAGTGAAACAAATCATGATGAACTCTGTTCTAAACCTAACAGGCCTAATTATAAACACAGACCTACAAGGGTAGTCATTGAGAGGTGGTAAGTTGGAGTTGAATTGATAAGTTAAGGGACCCTTAGTAGGGAATATAAAAAATCATCAAATGAAACCTTGAAACCTCTAATAGTGAAGAAAATAGGTAGATACAGTCAATAGGGTTTCTTACCTTGATTTACTCACAAACCCTAAACATCAACTAATAGTGTGTGAAAGAGGTCTGATGAATAAGGAGAGTGAAAGAGTATTTTGGACATGGTATGAAGAATTACTCAGACCTTAAAAATTCATTGAAAACCCAAGATAAACTCAATAAATCTCACACATACCTCATTTCTCTCTTAGCCCCCACAAATGTAGTCTTCCAACCCAAGAAGCTATCTTTCCTTGCTCAGTATAGTACAAAGATGTTGCATGTGACCTTGGGATCCTAAAGATAGTTATATAGCATTTTTTAATTTCAATTTGTGCAATTGGTTGGTTGATTTATGAACCATATTTTATGAATCATCCTTAAGAGTGTAAAGCACTCACAGGTTGCATAGGAGAGTTAGAATGACCTGATTGAGGAGATGGTGTTTCTAAACACCCAAGATGGATTGAATGAACTTAAAAATGAATTAAATGGTGTACATAACTCTCTTTAGAATCAAATTATGCCATTGATTTGTACTTTTAGATATAGACTTTTATCAAATAGTCCAAAAAGGACTATTTTAGGCTATTTGGAAGGTTCGTACAAGGTGTCAGAATCTCAGAATTGACATGGAGGCCCCTCAAGTGGTCATCTCACTAAATCAAACATTTTTTTTTAGGTTTATCATGTGTTATAATCCTATAGATACAAAATTTAGTCTCTAAGTAGGGAGGCCTAATTGAGACCTAGTTAGGAGAGAGAAACAATAGAAAATGATACACTCACTCTCAGGACATGAAATTTGGCATGAAGTTGTAAAGCCATACTAGGTCCTAGAATATGCATTTAGTTTCTCAATAAAATTTGTATGAAGATCTATACAAGGATATTTTCATGCTTTTAAGACCATAAGGAATGAGGCCTAATCGGAGCTTTTAGTGTAGAATGAGTTCTTGGCATTGGTTTCAGACTTTCAAATGATTTTTTTCATGTTTAATATGAGTCTCATAGGCCATCCATGAAGATATGATGAGTTTAATAATATTAATTCAAGTTTTGACAATTGTATGCAATATTGTCCTAAAGAGATGAAGTGTCTTCTAGACACCTAGCAAGAGAGCGAAGTGATGTGTAAAAAAGAGCCTGAATAGATCAGTTGAGATATGTCAATAATAGATCAAATATGTAACTCAACATGATCTAACCATAAATAAGGTCGCTTAGCATTCAACAAGCCAAAGCAAAGTGCAATTTTTGAGAGCTAGTCAAGGTGTCAAGCAAGCATTCTAACTCCTATGCCACTTGGAACAAGGGAACATTTTTAGAGGAGATACACATGGCATTTAGGACATGTTGAGATAGTTTCATAACTCCTCTCTTGTTTGTAACTCATGAGACATTGTCTCTTTCTCTCTCTCATATACCCTTCTCTTATTCTTTCTCACTTTCTCTATATATTGAGCCTTGATTGGATAAGTTTGTATCTTCCACCTAGGTAAGGTAAATCCTTGCCCATTTTCAACCTTTGATAAATGAATAAAAACCTAATTTTACCTTCTCTATGGACTGGTTTCAATGTGTATGTTTGACTAATTGATATTGCTAAGTGATATATTTACTTCCTTGGCATGTTGTCCTTGTTTAACATCCATATTTAGTTTGAAAGTGTTTTTACAAGTTCCTTAAAGTATTCAAATGGAGTGTGTATGGGTTTAGTGAGTTGTCTTTCATTAGTGTCATGTTATGACCTCTTGACTAGTCCTCCTAGATCAAGCTTGCTTCACAAACCTTCAATATAAAAATTCATGTAGAGAGGTAGATTTGGATTAGTGTCATGTGTAGGTTAGGATCTTGTTTGAATTAAAATTACAATTAGTTGGTAGTGATCAGTTCATATTTGGTGCATCACCTCCATTAGAGTAGGTTTCTCACCCTTTTCCTAGCAAGTGTTAGAATAGTGTTTGAGTCTAAGTGATTCATCAAGGGGAGCTAGCCCTTTAACTTATAGATTCACCTCTTGAATAGGGTACCCAAAACCTTGAGGTGTTTCTATGTTACATAAAATTTGGAAGGTTTGACTTCCAAAGGGTGAAAATTTGATGCATAAAAGGTATAGTGATATATGCAATTTCTTATATCAAGTTGTTATCTTAGAAAATGCTACATGTGATGATAAACACAAATTACAATATGAAATGACACTTTATGTTCTAATTGAAGGATATTAATTTAAAATATCATTTGACAAGAAGCTACTTTTATGTTTAAATAAATAAGAAGCTAAAACATCCTTACTTGAAGTACACAAAAATGAATGTCGAGGTCATTTTAATAGTCAAGAAATGTGTTAAAAATTATTACAATGGGGATAATATTAGCCTACAATGGAATAACGATGTCATGAATATCCAAAACTATGTTCACAATGTCAGAAGCATAATAATTTAAATCATGCTCCATCTGTAGCCCATTGTTTTACCTTGGCCATTTATTCTTTAGGGCTTTGACTTAAAAAAAATGATAGATCAATAATCATCAGATGGACACAAGCTCATCATTATAATTATAAAATATTTTACAAAATGGTTCAAAGCCAAAGCTTTACAATATATTTAATGAGAGGATATATGTTACTTCTTGATGACACATATTATTTCATGGTTTTGATTACTATTAGATATTGTAATAAAAAATGGCTCATCCTGTAAAAATAAAATAGGTAAGTGATTATATGAAAAATTCAAGACTCATCATACTTTCTCTACTTCATATTACCCACAAGGAAAAGGGAAAGTAGAATTAAAAAATAAGATAATCATCAAAATATTAAGCAAAATCATTTCAAATCATGGTGAATATTGTCATAATTATATTACCTATGCACTTTTCACAAAATGCACAAGTGTGTGTACACTAAAAAGAGATACACCATAATCACTTGTTTATGAAATAGAAACAATACTTTGTATAGAATTATAAATTCCTTTTCTAAGGGTCTCTTTAAAATACATCATTAAAGATAACAAATATTGATAAAAATGGTTACATGAGTTGTAAATGATCGATGGAAAGTCTATTCAAGTTATTGAACATCTCAAAGTCTATCAAGATTGGATCAAAAAAGTACATGGAAAGAATATTCTTAATCATGAATTTTAGATTGGAGATTTAGTACTAAAAGAAAATCAGAGGAATACTAATGCAGATATCATATTATTGTTTCAAACACATATGTGTTTCATGATGTATATGAGCATAATGTTGGACATACATCATACATGGACTCTTAGATGTTGGATTACCTTCTACGTAGAGGCCATGCCTATGCTAAAGGAATCTAATTTTACATGTTAGATTGTAGAAACTTTATTTTGAGAGATTGAATCCAACTCTATAGGTGGATAATTGTGCTTTAAATTTTGGCCTCATACATTATTTGGAGCTTATCCCAAGCTTCCTTAGTTGTTGTATCCTCTTTAATATGTGGGTTTACCGCATCCAATACACCAAACATTATAATCATTTTTACCTTTTGGTTTGTCTTCTAAAACTTACGTTTTTTATCAACATTAGATGCATGTTAGTTTAATGTGCCACTAACAATGGGTCAAATGTCCTCAAATTCTAGATGTGTTTTGATTTTGGTTTTCTATGAAACATAGTTATCACCATGTAGAAGCTAAGATTCTAGCACAAATAATTTTAATCCATTTTAGGTCATTTTGAAAAAGGGAGATGGATTGGTTCCTTATAACTCCAAATAGATTCCCTTTTCTATATATTGTTACTTTGATATGCCACACATCTTGATATACGTACCCTTTCTATATACCCATTGGTATGTGGAATAAGCTCATCGTTTCTATATACCCAATGGTATGTGGAAGATATGTTGACATACATGAGAGAAGTGTAGTACATGGTACCAAGACAACAAGCAAACAATATTCATCTAATCAATGACACTTGCTTGGATTGAATTATACATACGTGGGTGTAACTTCCTATATACTTGAAATTTCTACCTGTCAGGATTTATGTCTAAAAATCGTGGTGAATGGGTAACAAAGGGATGATTTAATGAAAATGTATACCTTATTTCTCATCAATGATTTCAAATTTTGATGTCCTAATGTCATTATTATATTATATTATGCTATGATATTACCCATTGTGCATCGCCACATTTATGTTTATTATAGGGTCACTTACACCAAACATGAGTTGTGAAAAATGTACTATTTTATATTTTTATATTGTGCCAATGCTATTATTTGCCAATATATGGAAATAAAATTTGAGTTTTGAAATTACAATCTTCTGAAAAAAAATTGATTTAGGAAAAAAATACCCCTATTACAATTTTCAAAAAAAAAATACCCCCTATTTTTGCAATTTTTTTCCCAAAAAATATTTCCCTCCTATTTTTGCTTTTAGAAATAAATAGCGCCCCTTTGTCTTTTTTTTTTTTACTAGATTTTTTTGACTAAAAAAATTATTCTTGGGGATTTGACCCTTAAACCTCTTTTTGGGTTGAGATTTTTTACAAAATTAATGGTAGCCAATATGGCTACGAGACTCTTCAAGGATTACTACACATTATATGTTATATGAATATTATTAAGCATATTTTGTAAAGGAAAAGTCAACACATCTTTTAATTGGATTTTTTGGTGCTTTAGACACGATCTTTGTGCATAGATCTTGAGACTCAAAAGACAATGCACTCCATATCCATATACATAATAATAATAATAATAATAATAATAACAATAATAATAATAATAATAATAATAATAATAATAATAATAATAATAATAATAATAAACCTTTGTTAATAAGGACATATTTGAAATTTGTTAGTGATAGAAGTGACTTTGGGAGACATTTACATCAATATTATAAATGACACCATACACCGTACATTGTTCAATGGAAATTTATTGATCGCAAATCCATAAACCAAACATCTGCCAAATGTTTAGATCTAACCCACCAATTTGGGTTTGTATAAATCAATTTTTTTTTTTAAAAATTTGGCTTGGTAAAGACACAAATTAATTCTATGAAATCTTTGCAACTATATGCCTTGGTATGGCCTACAGAACTTGTTGGTTGAAAAATTTGTCAGGGGCACAAATGTAAGATTTTCAATCAACAGTGTGAGGACAAAGTTCTTACATGATTCCCTCTCCCTCTATAGAGTGGTCTTGGTCGATATCCTCTCCCTTCAAAAGTATAAAATACCATACTTGAGCCAACATCAATTGATTACTATATTTTGGCTCATATAGTTATAAGGGCTCAGAAGTGAGATATACTATCAACCATCTATATTACTTATATAATATGAAGTGAGATAGACCATTTGTATTACTTATATAATAGAGATATATGAGTTGGGGGGGGTCACCTATCTATCACGTGTCGACCACTCACTATCTGTATATCTTACTGGCCACTCTAAATAGCCCTATATATCTATCTGATGAGTGGGAGGATGAGACCCCCCAACCCCCCATATAATAGATTATTACATATATAATGTAGATGTAATGGATCAACCAAATATAGTGGGTATCAGAAGAAATATATTATATGTAGGGTTGGTGGGTCTCGTCTATATGAGTGTGTATGCACCATATCTATATATAGAGTATCCAATCCCAATCCCATATGTATATCCCTAGTTGAGTTTTCTATATCTTACGGCGGAATTGGTGACATATGGACCAAGTCCCTCTCTTATTATGAGGTGGAAATACCTTTGTTGAAAACCAAAAAAAGTGTCATAAATGGTCATATTTACAACAAAAATGGTGTTTTAACAGGGTAGTACTTTTAACCATAAAATACAAAAAGGTTATAGAACATAAAATATGAAAGAGAGAGAAAGGGGAAAGATGTATGTTTAAAAAAGTGGAGAGAGTAACAAATCCAATAAGCCAAACTCAGAAATATATTGGGAAATTTCAAGGAAGTGGGTAATCTCTCAAAATAATAACCTTTATCATTAAAAGGATAGGAAATACATATATGTGTTCATAAGAACACATAACATACACCAAAATAACTAATAACATAAAATGACAATCATTTTGTATTTCCTTATAAAAAGTGAAAATTACTATTTTACTCCACCAAGGTTTCACCAAAATGGAAATAACATAAGTAGGTTCAAAGAAGAAACACCACAATAGAAATTCTAAATTTTGACTAGTTTATAACAATTACAACAACATTTTGAAATCAAAGATATAAATACATGTTGAAAACATATACATACATAATCCATGAAGAATTATTGAACACAAATGTTGCAAAATATATTTGTATTGACCCTTATTGGGTTTCAAAAACAATTTCCTATTTAAAAAAGTATATTGAAAAATTATGTTATCCATAACCCTTAAAAATGAGCCCCTAACTCATATTTATAGGTTGAAATGGGTGGTTATGATGCATAACCACCATTTTTACCTTTTTAGAGGCTTATAAAATCATATTAGCTAATTTTCAGAACTTAAAATTTTCAAAAATAAGCTAAGAAATTTGCACAAGTTTCAAAAGTGTAATGACAAATTTTCACAACTTGTAAAAAGACTTTAGTGTTTTTGCATGACATGAAACTTGTAAAAGTGCAATGACAAATTTGCACAACTTTCAAAAGTGATATGACATTTTTGCACAAATTTTAAAAGTGTGATTACATATTTACACAAATTTTAAAAGTGAGTTGACAAATTCACATGACTTGAAAAAGTACAATGATCAATTTACATGACTTATAAAAGTGCATTGGTGTTTTTGCATAACTTGAAAATTACAAACTTCACCCTATTTATATAACTTTGATTCTCCGCTTTGATTTTAGAAGTCAAAGTTGAAGTTTTTACACCATGGATCTTTGATGAAAAATATTATTCATCAAATTATCTTTACAACACATTGAATGAGATCCAAATCAGAGTTTGGATGTGAAAGTTATGGCTCGAAGGAAATTGGACCCTACTTTTACACCTATGATTCTCCACCTTGATTTTTGAAGTTCAAGATGAAGTTTTTATACCATGGGTATTTAGAATAAAATTGTATTTATCAAATTATGTTTCCAACATATCAAACTAGATCCAAAATAGAGTTTGGATGTGAAAGTTATGGCTAAAGGGATATTGGACCCTACTTTTGCACTTGTGAGAAATTCACCTCATTTTGCACCTATGATTCTCCCCCTTTATTTTAGAAGTTAAAGATGAAGTTTATGTACCATGTGTCATTAAGATAAAATATTATTCATCAAATTATCCTTCCAATGCATTAAATGAGATCAAAATCAGAGTTCATATGTGAAAGTTATGGCTCGAGAGATATTGGACCTTGCTTGGACACATGGTAGGGTCTGACATGTGTTTAGACACATGGTGGATCCACCCTATGTTAAAACACATGGAAGGTTCCCTAGATTGCTTTGATAGATGTCAAGCTCCCTGACCTCCATGTGCAATTGTAATTCTCCTTCTTGATTTTAGTAGTTTGAGATGAAGTTTTTATACCAAGTGTTCAAGATATTTTTGAGAAGTTTGATTTTACCTTAAATTTTTACTTTGATGTTGATAAGGTCAAATGAGTGCCAATTATAGGTTTTAGTATGTGACCCAAGCCTTACCCATAGGGTTATGAAGAGAATGTCCTATTCTACAAACTTTTAATATCCCTATCCTTAAAACACCTCTAATTACATGTATAAGTACAATTAAGGGTGTTTTCATGAAATTTAAAATTTCATGAAAATAATTGGATTTGACTATGGGACCACATTTCTAAAGGGAATGTATGAGAACTCTAGACTATCAAATAACTGGTACTTATTTCCATATATTCCTAAAGACTTATATATAACTCTCATCTACACATTTCAATCTGGCAAATTGACAGCCAGTTTGCATATCTCAATCATATAATAAATGAATATGCACTATTAAGTCATATGCCTTATGAAAATTTACATGTTTTGATCCAACCAACTGACAACTAGTTTATCTATCTCAATTGTATGATAAATGAACATGCATTGCTAGGCCAAATCCCATACTCATGAAAATTATGTATGTTTACCACCTATTCACTTGAAAATATCCATGAAAAACCTATTCATTATTTTTCTTGAGAAACAAACATTTATATCACCACTTTCATGATACATTGTCAAATGTTTATCTTGGAAATCCACTTGATTAAAGAATTTCAATGTTCTTTTTTGCATACCATTTCAATCAGTTGAAGAAATGAACTATATAACTGGCACAGGATTGGATATGTCTAATTGCTAGTTTATAGGTGGATATTATAGCTATGAACATGTGCAACTAAAATGACTAATACATGGAGTAAAAGGAACAATAGATAGACTGTTGCATTCATTGAAAAACCATACACACACACTAAAATAGAAATGAAAAAGGGAAACAAACCAAAATGCGTTATTTACATGGAGTAGAGGAAAAAGAGAAGACGATACAAAACCATTCACTAGCTAGGAGAAATACCTACTATTTTAGATCAATGGATTTGACTTATGAGCTCCAAATACATTTAGAAACAAAGAACAAATAGGTAATAAGAGGAACTTACAACCATCGTTCACCTAGGGATGATTATAAATGAACAAGTCAAAAATATATTCATGTCTTGGAATAACATCATTGTGAATTTTACAATCTTCCATAAGCATTCTTGAGTAGGAATGAACTTCAGTAATATCTTCATGTGTGGCTTTGAATGCATCTTTTCTAGATAAAGATTTGAATAAGAAAGAATTATGTTGTATATTTATTCTTGAGTTGGAACCAAAATATGCTTATCTTCTAGAATGAATGGAGTGTTGAAATTATGTTCCAAATTGCTTCCTACAAAAAAGTTGAACTCATCATTGAACAAATCACCATCATCAACTTATTCTACCTTGATAGTTTTCATTTGACTTGAAATGAAAATCAGGCACCATTTATTTTGTTATGCTTTCACATCTTCTTTGATTTTGACTTTGGCATGACTATGGTAACCAATTTGTGTAGGATTGATTGAATTAGATTTATATATTTCATAAAAATCTTCTTCAAGGGGACATGAAAAGGAAGTGTCAGAACACTCTTCAATTTTGACCACTGAATCTTCCATTCTGATACAAGAGGAATATTCTTCTTTACATAACATTGGTTCTATGCTATCTTCACCTTCAAAAATAACATTTTGCATTATTGTTTCTCTATGTTTGTGGTTCAATCAATTTTTCTTTAGATAACCCATTTTATTCTAGGACCGTGAGATTTGAGAAATCTTGTGAAATAGGAAAATATTTCTTTTTCACCAAGTAGGAAGCCAAATTCTTCATCTATTCTCAAATCAATCATTAGTTCTTCCAACTATTCACCTTCATCCATAATTTTGTAACTGAAACAATCATATGTAATAGGAAACACTTGATTTTTTTCTCTATTAGATTTACAACATATTTGATCAAGAATTTTCCTTAAGAATGTCTTTTCTTAATGTTAAGGACTCTTGATTATAGTAGGTCTCACTACTTCTTCACTATTTATGGTAGTTGTAACACAGTTTGGAACTTCATTATTTAACATCCAAAACAGAATCAAGTCATCCTCAATTTTGATAGCTTCTTATTGTGTACCTTCAAAGTCATTTACCTTCATTTACCTTGTTTTTCATCAAGATTAATTTAATGTATGGGTGTGGAGAGCTAATGAATACACATAATTTGTTGTTGGGACTTGGTTGATCCATCTGAGGAATCGGTCTCAATAATTTGTTGAAGCAGGCTACAAACTCTCTCATCTACTCATCATCTTGTTTTTAAATTTGGAATAAATTTGACAAAAATGCACACATGTCTAAACCTAATTTGAATTCATTCAGGAACTTTATCCATCTTCTAGGTGTTGAAACCACTCAGTAGTAGGTCCAATGAGAGTTTCAATAAAAAGTCTGACAATGACATCTTAATACATAACCCCCAAGATCCTATAAGACACTGAGAAGGATAGGATATGGTTATTTGTATCTTGAATTTTTTTTTTGTAAAACTTTAAAAATATCTTCCTTGAGCTTAATGGTAACTCATTGTATTGGGCCAAAGCCAATGACCCAAAACATTTTCCCCATGAAACACAGGGAACATTGGGGTTGGGGTGAACCAATGCCATTTCTTTAATTAGAAAGATACAAGCACTAGGTAGTATATCTCAATATATTATCCAACCTCCATTCCATGGGAGGTTCCTTGAAATGTCTATAAATCATGTACATAAGGCACTTTGATCCCCAACAGAGTCACCAAAATCTATTAGCTAAAAAATTTATCAAGGGGATAAATGTAGGATTTTGATTTAATAACATGGGGACAAATTCCTTGCATCATTTAATGATGTAGGGACCAAGTCCCATTCCTATTATAAGGTGACGTTATCTTTACTTAAAACTAAAACAAGTGTGGTAAAGGGAAATATTTACAACAAAAATGGTATTTTAATGGGGCAGTACTTTTAACCATAAGTACAAAAATGTTACAAAAATAAAAATATGAAATAGAGATAGGGTAAAGAAGTATGTTTAATAAAGTGGAAAGAGTAACAAATCCAATAAGCCAAACTCAAAAACCTATTGGAAATGTCAAGGAAGTGGATAAACTCTCTAATTGCAACCTTTATCATTCAATGGATAGAAAAGACATATATGTGTTCTTAAGAACACATAACATACACCCAAATAACCATCTATAATTGATAATATAAAATGATAATCATTTTATATTTCTTTTTAAAGAGTTAAAATAACTATTTTACTCCACTAAGGTTTCACCAAACTAGAAATAAGATAGGTAGGTTCAAAGAATAAACACTACAACATAATTTATGAATTCTAACTAGTTTATAACAATTACAACAATATTTTGAAATCAAAGATTTGAATACATGTAGACAACATATACATACATAATCCACAAAGAATTATTGAACACAAAGCTTGAAAAATCTCCTTGTATTGACATTTTTTTGGGTTAAAAATACAATCTCCTATTTAAAAAGGTATATTGAAAAGTTTCATTGTCCATAACCCTTACAAATGAGCCTCTAACTCATATTTATCGATTGAAATGGGTGGTTACGGTGTGTTAGGGACTTGTAAAATCATGTTAGCTAGTTTACACAACTTAAATTTTTTAAAAACACATTGGTAAATTCACACAACTTGAAAAAGTTCAATGATAAATTTGCATAACTTGAAAAAATACTTTAGCGTTTGTGCACGACTTCAAACTTGTAAAAGTGCAATGATAAATTCGTAGAACTTGAAAAAGTGTGATGACATATTCACACAACTTAAAAAAGTGCATTGATAAATTCAAATAACTTGAAATTTTTTAATGACCAATTTGCACCACTTGTAAAATTTCAATGACCAATTTGCATAACTTGTAAAAGTGCATTGATGTTTTCGTAAAACTTGAAAATTATGAACTTCACCCTATTTCTATAACTATGATTCTCCCCTTTGAATTTAGAAGTTTAAGATGAAGGTTTTGCACAATGGATACTTGAGGAAAAATATTCTTCATCAAATTATATTTCTAACACATCGAATGAGATCCAAATAAGAGTTTGGATGCGAAAATTACAGCTTGAGGGAGATTTGACCCTGCTTTTACACCTGTGATTCTCCCCCTTGATATTTGAAGTTTAAGATGAAGTTTTTATACCATGGATATTTAGGATAAAATTTTATTCATCAAATTATGTTTCCAACGCATTGATTGAGATCCAAAATAGAGTTTAGATACAAAATTTATGGCCCAAGGGAGATTGGACCCTACTTTTACACATGTGGGAACATCACACTTGTGATTCTCCCCCTTGAATTTTGAAGTTTAAGATGAATTTTTTGTACTATGTGTCCTTAATATAAATTATTATTTATCAAATTATATTCTCAACATATTCAACAAGATAAAAATTAGAGCTTGGATTCAAAAGTCATGGCCTAAGGGAAATTGGACCCTACTTGTGCACATGGCAGATTTTGACGTGTTTAGACACATGGCATATTTTTCCCCATGTTAAAACATGAAAAGTTCCATGACCTACTTGTGAAAATGTCAAATTCCATATCCTGTATGCACATTTATAATTCTTCCTCTTGATTTTATCAATTCGAGATGAAGTTTTTATACCAAGTGTTTATAGTCAAAATTTATCTCTCAGGTCTGGTCTCCACATTGAGAAAAAAATTAGGGGATTTTTGAGAAGTTTGATTTTAGCTTAAATTTTTAATCTAATGTTGATGAGGTCAAATGATTACCAATTACATATTTTAGTATGCAACCCAAGCCTTGTCCATTAGGCTTCAGAGTCGATGTCTCATTCTACTTTTTTTTTTACTATCCATGTCTTTAAAACACTTCTAATTACATGTATGACTGAAATTAGGGGTGTTGTTGCAATATCTAAAATTTCATGACAATATAATTAAGATCTAATTAATAATGATTTAAACAAATGCTCCAATATGATGTACCTGATTCAAATCATAATTCTCAATATATGGCGGGAGCTCTTCTTAGGTGTAAATATTTGGCCATGGTGTCAAATATTGAAATAAATATAATGATATTTTGTTAATTAAAATAATTGATACATAGTTATATTTATAGCTGAAGGCAAACCATGCAAATTAGGATCTAATATCATAAATATTCAATTAAAACCTAATAGCATAACAATCTAAAACACTCTGTGACTTGTATACAACAATTTCACATGAATAAATGACTATGATGAAATAACAATGATATTTTATTCTAACAGTTGGAGCTTGACTCCTCTCCTTGCTTAATATATAATTCAAACCAAAACAACTATTTATTCATCCAAATGTAGTATCAAATTGAATCACTATGAGTACATTACAATTGATTTCAAACTTCACTTAGATAATAATCTAAACTAACCAAACTAAATTTGAATTCCTTATTGACTAATGTACTAAGTACTTATAGTGTGCAAGTTCTCTCTTAAATAAAAAATATAGTGGTTTTTTTAGATCTAAAAAATCTAGAGGCTACAATCATAAATATGTGTTTATTCCTAGAGAACAACAATTATAAACAACAATACTAAGATATTATAAATAATATAAGACATTGAAACTAAAAATCATAAAATAACAACAAATATTAAAACAATTTGTTCCATCATTGCAACAATCTTAGAGGCATGATAAAATAGAGAAATAATGATGATAAGGAATTCCTAACATTGGCTTGTGATTTATATTAATTATAAGAACAACCATATTCATCATATCATTGAGGAAATATGTTTGAAACCATCAACTAATTTCCATAGTCACCACTAGATGTTAAAAATAACCAAACTAAATTTTACTTCTTTATTGACTAATGTACTCATTACTTGCAGTGTGTAACTTCTCTCTTAAATAAAAAATGTAGTGTTTTTTTTAGATCTAGAAAATCTAGAGGCTACAATCATAAATATATGGTTATTCCTAGAGTACAACAATAATAAACAATACTAATAAGATGGTACAAATAATATAAGTCATTGAAACTAAAAATCATAAAATAACAACAAATAGTAAAACAATTTGTTCCATCATTGCAATAGTCTTAGAGGCATGATCAAATAGAGAAATAATGATGACAAGGAATTCCTAACATTGGATTGTCATTTATCTTAATTATAATAACAACCATATTCATTATATCATGGAGGAAATATGTTTGAAACCATCAACTAATTTTCATAGTCATCACTAGATGTTAATAATTGATGTTACATGTTAGCTCCAGTTGTTGCGAGTTAGTAACACAATTGCTACAAGTTAGCTACCCAATTTATTTGCATTGGCTATGTGTTAAACAAAAGATTATATAGGATAAATATTAGTTTTTATGGCATTCAAAACTACTAAGGTATACACAATAATTGCTATAATTTTCACCCAATTTTAATGGGTTACACCATATTTGCTACTAGTTGAACCTAATTTCTATGAGTTGCACCACAGTTGTTACCGGTTGTGCCCAACAGTTTCTACATGTTATTAGAAATTCAAATTGATCACTTGTGATTCATATATATGGGTATAAAACACCTTGAAAGAGGTGTATTCTATGTTTTTCAATTTCTATTAGTAATAACATAAACATTCAAGCCATTAAATCATATTAATTTATATAAAGATAACTATTTTTAACAAATATAATGTGCTATAAGTTTCAAAACTAATAAGGTATACACAACAATTGTTATAAGTTTCACCCAATTTTAATGGGTTGCACCATATTTGCTACTAGTTGAACCTAATTTCTATGAGTTGCACCACAGTTGTTACCGGTTGTGCCCAACAGTTTCTACATGTTATTAGAAATTCAAATTGATCACTTGTGATTCATATATATGGGTATAAAATACCTTGAAAGAGGTGTATTCTATGTTTTTCAATTTCTATTAGTAATAACATAAACATTCAAGCCATTAAATCATATTAGTTTATATAAAGATAACTATTTTTAACCAAAATAATGTGCATATACATTATTCATATAGTATGTACATATATCAACATCATATAAGTCAAATGAGTTTGAATAAAAACACATGACAATATTTTAGGAAGTCCTAAGAAGCAAGATAAGGAAAAAAATTGAACCTCACCACTACATACCTTATTGATAGATTTATCATGATTTTTGAGACTGATAAAGCTAATACAAAAAAATAACATGAAATTAATGACAAAGAATTCATTGAATATCCTAATGTCAATCCACATAAAATGAATGCACTATTTACATTGAAAGATATGAACAAAATAAATTGGCTCAAGCTTCTAAATTAGGAGAATAATTTGATCCCTTCCAAGTTAGAACTTCCACTTCAGGTATTCCATTTTTTACTATTTCTTCTATTCTTATATCAACACCTCTAGTTGCATATGTGACATCATCCCTAGGTATGGGGGCATAACAAGGCATAAAAAAAATTAATATTCCTATTTATACACATGAATCATACACACCTCCTTTGATTAATATGGATGGTCCATCACCAACTTCACCTAATGCACATTCCCTTAGGTGAAATATTATAGCCTTATATGCTAAGGTGTTATAATTAGAGTAATGTGTCTCTATGGAAATTAATTTTAATGGATTCTCATACTTTGCTTCTGTTGATGGCATAAAATTGCGCTAGGTCCTAGCCAATCAACAATGGGAAGTTTCAAGTTGTGGGACAATGCGACTTGAAACAACCTCCAAGTTTTAAAGAAGTTGGTCTCTTCTATTTTATAGGTGTTGGGGAAAAGGGATAGGAGACTAAACAGAAGCAAACTACAGGAATTAAAACCTAACTATGGTGATGCACTTGAGTGTAATCCTAATCCTAACCTGAGCACAGAGTGACTATTATAGGATTCTATTACATTTAAGAGCAGACAAGTGCATGATCAATGTAAAAGATTGGAATAACAGAAACAGAGGCTCACAACAGGGGAGGCATAGTGTTCTATCTTCTTAATAGAATCCTCCAATCACATAAGAGGCGCAGAAGTAACGCACAGTTATGTAGAACTTCAGACTCTAGAAAATGGGAGAAAAGCAAATAACATTTCCAATCGTAGCACTAGAAAATCTACAACATAAACTACTTTGTAATTGACACAGATAACATCAACAAGGGCATAGTATTCAATTTTCTTATTGAATCTTCCAGTCATATAAAAGATGCAGAAACACACACAGTCATATAAACCTTTTAACTCCAGAAAGTGGAACAAAAGCAAATGATATTATTGCTCAAAATTACAGGAAGTCTAAACTATCAAAAATTTCCCCCCCTTTCTCTTGATTTTACAATTCTCCTTATATAGACTCAAATGTCTCCCTACATCGCTTCCCCTTCCCGCACAATCTTCTCCACGTTTCACTCGCAAGGGACAAATCAGACATTGCATTCAATGCCTTAGGTGCATTCTGGTCTTATCAGGAACCGCCCTGACTGCGGCATGGTGATACGTGTCTAGTACCTTTCTTTGCACCTAAAAATCTTCGTTCCATCCTTGTTTGGCCACTCAAATGTCTACTCTTCCTCTACTATTAGGGGACAAATAGACGGCACTTTCAATGCTTGAGATCCCTAAGAATCTACCTGGTGCACTGTTCTATCTACCTAGAGTAACTCCCGCTAAATTTCCCTCTATTTTGCTGTAATAGGTAGACGGGCACTCTGTTCTATTAAGACGAAAGAGGACATTTAGTCAATCCATGGAAATCCTCCCCTTTTGATCGAGAAGGCACCAGAGGATGACACCTGGCCATTTCTGCTTTCTTTATATTTCATTGAGGAATGTCCCACCTTCGACAGCTGTCGTAGCCCGCTTCCTCTGTGTTTTACAGCTTTATTGAAAATAAACTCAGTGCATTCTTTGCCTTGACAACCCTTAAGAAAGGATGAGTGCACGTGGCAGTCTCACTTGTTGACACTCAGTGCTTCATCGGTACTTTGGAATAGCATCCAAGACCCACCACAATCTTCCTTCGGTGATTAGGCTCGAAGGTGGTCTCTCAGAATTTGATATGTGGCAACCTACGCTGCTCCTGGAAAGATATGTGGCATCTTCCACTTTTCCTGTTGGGGGTATGTGGTACCTTCCGCTTTCTTTAGGGATGGAGTAGAGAGGGACTCGAAAGGTGACACTTGGCAGCCTCCATAGCACTTTGATACTTAGTAAAATGAACGATGCCTTCTTGCATTGAATGGAAAGCATTGGACCCAGGTATTGAAACAAAGGCTCTTGGTAGTTGACACGTGGTGGCTTCTGTTGCTTCTTCAAAAAGGTAATTTAGTGCCTCCACAACTACCACCTGGCACTTTCCACTCTCTCTATTGCTTAGCTCATTGGAAGTCTTTGTCAAAATAGAAAACACAGGTGCCTTTTATGATACGCAGATGCTGACACATGGTGCATTCCATGGTTCTCTAGAAAGCTACAATGAGGTCCTTGAAAGTCTCCAGCTATCCATCTTCATCTCTCAGAGGCCGACACGTGGCCCTTCTGCTTGAATCCAATACTTAGGCCAAAATTGAAACGAAAGGATCAAAAGGGGAAAAAGGAACCGTGTTCTAAGGACGACACTTGGCAGCTTCCACTGCACTTTGACAATTAGGCAAAAATGAACTAATCCTCTGCATCAAAATTCTACAGCTTCGTCCTCGATGCACAGGAACCAAAATTGTAGTGCTCAAATCAAAAATAAATTGAATACGGTGTAGAGTAAGAAATTACTCTAAAGTTATTGGTGACCACCAGGACTTTTGAGCCTGCTAAAAAAGAACCTGACTCTCGCTCAATCAAAATTTCAAAATTTATAGCTTCAAAAGAGCTGTCTGGAAGTTAAATCACTCATGGTCGGATAATCCTTGCTTGCTCTGCAACTCATCAAAATCCAAATCTAAGCTAATGAGATCCTTGTGCGAGAAGGTTTATATGACCTGGGCAGTGGCTTTCAGCTTGGATTCTAGCCAAAAAATAGGAATCAAAACAGTCTTGACCTCTGAGGTTGATGAATCATCCTGCAAGCTCTAGAAAACTATCTGATCCAGTTGTTTAGCCAGTAGCAATGTGTGAAGTTGATCCACCGTCAACATCATCCTTGCATCCAAAAATAGGGAAGGCAAGCCTAGTTGCACCAAATCTTCACTGTGTTGTCTCATTTCACCGATGCCTTCTTTCGTGAGATCGAGACAACTTCTGCAACTATTGGCTGTGACATTGCGACTGAGCTCCTCATTGATCCATTTCATGGCAACCATCCTATCAGGGATCCTCGCAGCTGCCAATGTCACATCCCTTAAGCTGTAGAGTTTCTCCAGTAAAGAATGAGAGTCTATGACTCTCTAAGAGATCATGGCCAGAGTGATCTGCACTAGATTTTCTACCCTTTTACACAGCTACTATCCATTGTGTAGGAAGGTGAAGAGTGGCCTGAGCTGGATAATCTCAGAAGAGATCCTTGCCCATGCCGATTTGTAGAGCTCCTTCACCATCTACTTGACTCTGACACCTTTGGGCCTATTGGCTAGCTCAATCGCCAGTTGCACTGCTCTCTATTGCTCTGCTTGGATCTAGGCTTGAAAAGCCATAGCCTTATTCTATTCTTCCAACAACCTTTGCTATGATTGGGTAACCTGCAGTTGGAGTCCTTTGACTCTTCCCTGAAATGCTGCATTTTCCCATCTCAGAGTTGTAGCTACATCCTTGGAAAGTGTAAGCTCCATCTTCAATGAATCATTTTGGGCTTGAATTGCCTATTCAGTCTAGAGGGAAACATTATCTTACAACTGTTTTTGCAGACAAGCTATCTCATTGTCTTTCCTATTTATTTGTTCAGCCAAACTATTACAATTTGCCTTTTTTTGGGCCAAATCGGCCTCCATCTTTTGCAGTCTCCTTAACTTCTTCAAGTAATATTTTGTGACCATAGAAGTGGATTCGGTCTATAGCTCGACTCGGTCTTGAGGCCTAAACAGGGACATATCAATGGCCACTGCGTTCATGGTGTAGTCCTCTGGCTGCATTTGCTCACTCAGCCTGGCAATGTTGGGTGACAAATGGGTCACTGTCAGTTGCTGTTGGATAGGGTCAAATTGTAACCTCAAATGTGGAACCACCGGTGCTTTATTCTCTTTACTTCTCTTCTTCTCCAATTGGGCTTCTCTTACCTTCCTAGCAGCATCAACCTACATCTAGAAGGTGGAAGGGGATGCAATATGTCCCCCTGCGAAAGGAAATCCTTGCGGTAGGCCGTATTGGAGAGCCATTAGTTGTGTAGGGGCGAGTTGCAGGGGCATCTTTTTGGGAATAGAAGGGGAAAAATGAGGTAATGTGAGGGTTGTTAGGAACCCCTTATCCAATGGAAGCACAATTGATTACTTTTCTTATAAGCAATTAAACACGAAATTATACCAGAATGATTAAGTAACTAGAAACTTGAAACAACAAAGAATTTGAGAGACAATACACAATCTTGTATTAAATACTCTTAGAAGAAAATACAATAAGGAAGATGCCACTTCTTCCTCCACCTCAAAGGCTTGCCACACCTCAAGACCTTCTTCCCTCTCTCTCTTGCTCAACCAACAAACTCAACAACCTGAGTTGTTATCCCCTCCTTGAATGCTTCAACTGATCTCCTTGACCTTACACCTGTAGATCTCCTTGACCTTACTTCCTTGCTTCAATGCTTTACTTGTTTGCTTGACTTACAATACATGCCTCATGGGTCTTTAAATAGGATCCCATGCATACAAAAATAGAACTTTAATTACAATAATTAGACACGCAGCTTGTGACTATAATTAGCCCTTAAACATGCAAACACTCGCTTCACTTAACTGATTGTTCATCAACAGCAATTCTGGAACTGCCACAGGTGACCGATGTCGATCGACTCCCTGCCGACACCAGTTGTCTTCAGTCCTCTCCTGCCGATGTCGATTGCCTTTTGCACTGCACTCCATCGATGTCGATCTCCATGGAACTCAGCAACCTCCTCCATGTTTGCAATAGTTGAAGCTTTTAGCTCCACACCCTAACAATCTCCCACTTGGAGATAAATAGCTACAACTATACTTATACCTATACACCATCTACTTTGTTCCCTTGGCTCTGTATCCCTCTTTAATGTCACTCTTGAAGACCAACCACCACAAAATCTGTGATGTTATACCTGTCACTTATGCCAAAAGAATTTTGCTACTCCCAAATTCTTCATGACATACCTCTGAACTAACTTTACCCTTAACTCAAAAAACTCCCTGTATATGAAACCCTACAACAAGCAACACAATACAATAACAGGATAATGTAGCTAATATTATCCAACTTGGTAAAGATAAATACAATGGTCAAACCTCTATTGTCCTGCAGCCTACTCAAGACCATATACCATAGCCTTCTATCTCACGTGTCCATCCACTCTCTTCTCTAACATGGGAATCCATCCCTCATCCAGTGCTTTCTTCCAGCTGATAACTCCACCAAAAAATACCTGTTTGGTTCTTCTCCAAGGACTCACACTCCTCATCCATGCCAAGCTCCCACTGTTTCTAGATTCTACCTGCATTGCTTCTTCACATCTTCCTAGTTCCTGACCATCAGTAAGTAATATAAAGAAGGTGAACAATGAATATGAGGTTCGCGTACCCTTTCTGACCTCCATATGGGCATTTGAGACTCCTTGACAGCTTGCTATCCGCCCAACATCCGTTCTAGTGACTGATCTTGGCCATCTCCCAGTCTACTCCCGATCGATGTTGGTTCCCTGCACTGACCCTGATTGCCGACATCGTTTCCCTAGCCGACGTTGATGTCCCCTCTACTGACGTCGGTCCTTGCCTGACCGACGTCGGTCTTCTCTGCCTGACTCTACCGACCCTGCTGGTCTGCACATGACCAATGTCGATATCTGCCTGACTTACGTCGGTTCCAAGTGACTGACGTCGGTGTCTGTGTGTTCCTGTAAGTGATGAAATCTTCACTCGCGAGCTCATCTTGGATCAAACCCCTGTCCATACTGCCCTGCTTAGAATCATTCAGCCCCTGTGACTGATCTCTATCCTTCATCTCCTCCATAGACACCAATGCTTCTCTGTTCTTATCAAAAGCATCAAATTTCCTTTTCCTGCAATGAACTCTATCTATGCCTTCCAAATTTGAACTCATACCTTTTGAATCAAGAACGTCCATTCCCTTCTTATTCATGTGACAAAGCCTATTAAGCCACATCTTCAAATCTACAGCTGAAGTAGATAAACCAGAAGTAGAATCAGTAATACAAGTAGATAGATAAAGAGTACCTACTTTCTTACCTCTAGCTAAAACAAATGCTCCCTTGGTAACCTTCCAAGAATCCGCTATGAGGGTTACTGTGCATCCCTCATCACCCAACCTTCCTAGAGAAACCAAACTCTGCTTCAGAACTGGGACATGCATGACCTCCTTCAACACCCATGTGTTGTCCATCTACAATCTCAGCTGCACTTTCCCTTTGCCAACTATTTGACAAGGCGTACCATCCCCTAAATAAAGCACTCAAAAGTCTCCCTGTTCATACTCATGGAACAAATCTCTGTTTGGGGATGCATGAAAAGAAGAACCAGAATCTAAAACCCAAGATCCTACCTGACTATCCAAAGAAAGTATGAGAGCATCTTGTACCACAATATTTGCATCCTTTGCTTCTTCATTACCTTCATGTTGATTTTATTTATCCCTCAACCAACACTCTTTCTTTGTGTGTCCTCTCTTTCCACAAAACCAGCAGGTGACACCTCTGGATTCAGATCTCCTTCCCACCTTCAACCTTGATTTCCCTTGCTCAACCTTCTCTCTTTGCCTTCCCCTACTTTCTGCACTTAGAGCATTCCCTGATTATTCACCTGTGCTTCTCCTGCATATTTTTTCATTCAAGATCACACTCACAACATCATCAACTTTTAAGATTTTAGAAGCAGACGCAGAACTACTTACTACCATAACCAAACTATCCCAACTTTTAGGTAAGGAGCATAAAATTAAAAGAGCCTTTACTTCATCATCAAAAACAATATTGACTTAAGCTAACTGGTTTACCAAACCATGGAAATCACTAAGATGAGTATGTACCGATCCACCTTCCTGCATTTGCAAAGTAAATAACTGCTTCATAAGAAATACCTTATTTGAAGCCGAGGGCTTTTCATATAAATTTGCCAAAGATTTTATCAACTCTTTCCTTGTCTTGCACTGTGATAAGTTAGAAATCACAGATGATGCAAGGCTCAACCTTATGGAACCTAGAGCCTTCTGATCAAGAACACTCCATTCTTCATCCTTCATACCTATGGGCTTGCATGCAACCCCACCCAACGGTAAGTACAAATCCTTCTGATACAAATAATCCTCTATCTGCATCCTCCAATGTTGATAATTCTTGCCGTTAAACTTCTCCATTCGTAGCTTAATTTCTTCTGCCATTGCTGAAATCCCACTCTATCAAAAACCCTATGAATGACCTGTAATCAACAAACAATAACCTACTCCCTGCAAACTGTAGCTCTGATACCAACTGTTAGGAACCCCTTATCCAACAGAAGCATAATTGATTACTTTTCTTATAAGTAATTAAACACGAAATTATACCAGAATGATTAAGTAACTAGAAACTTGAAACAACAAAGAATTTGAGAGACAATACACAATCTTGTATTAAATACTCTTAGAAGAAAATACAATAAGGAAGATGCCACTTCTTCCTCCACCTCAAAGGCTTGCCACACCTCAAGACCTTCTTCCCTCTCTCTCTTGCTCAACCAAAAAACTCAACAACCTGAGTTGTTATCCCCTCCTTAAATGCTTCAGCTGATCTCCTTGACCTTACACTTGTAGATCTCCTTGACCTTGCTTCCTTGCTTCAATGTTTTACTTGCTTGCTTGACTTAAAATACATGCCTCATGGGTCTTTAAATAGGATCTCATGCATACAAAAATAGAACTCTAATTACAATAATTAGACACGTAGCTTGTGACTATAATTAGCCCTTAAACATGTAAACACTCACTTCACTTAACTGACTGTTCATCAACAGTAGTTCTGGAACCACCACAGGTGACCGACATTAGTCCCTATCTGTCTGGTGCTGACCGATGTCGGCCGACTCCTTGTCGATGCCAGTTGTCTTCAGTCCTCTCCTGTCGATGCCAGTTGCCTTCTGCACTGCACTCTGCCAACATCAGTCTCCATGGAACTCAACAACCTCTTCCATGTTTGCAACAGTTGAAGATTTTAGCTCCACACCCTAACAAGGGCCTGAGGTGCTGATGAGGGGGTGGCTTGTGAGATGGGAATGACAGTAGTGGTAGGAGGTGTCGCTTGACTGGGTGGAGGCATTATGCCAACAGGGTAAGGAATAGGTTGAGAGGGAGGAGGGGGAGGAATACTTACTTGCGGGGAGGTTGCAGTGCTCTGCATAGGGCACTGTGAAGGCCCTCTTCCTCTTCTAGGTCCAATTGGAATTGCACCCTCTTCCTTTTTCTAGGTGTCTCCACCTCTAGTTGCATTTGTCTCCCTTTTGCCTCTGTTATTGCTAGTGGCACATGCAGGGAACTGGGGACTTTGATTACTCCCGACGATGAGGAAGCCTATGGCGATGGGGACACCACACTTCTTTGTTGTTCTATGGTAGCTACAGCTTGCTCTAAAGGTTGTGGCTGTTGGCTTAGTCTTGCTCCAGCTGCTTGCTCCGCCCCAAATGCCGGTGCTTGGCTTGTGTCTGGGATAAAAATAGGGGATGGATGCCATTCATCCCAAAGTTCTTCCCACCTTTCATCTGAGTCCACGTCTCTAAAGGCATGGGTGGTCTGGGAGATCTCCTACCTATATCTCCAATAGGCCTCAATTTTCTACATCCCATCTTTGGTTCCTTAGCATCCTTCTCAAACTAGAGGTCATTCTGACCTTGGGATTGTAATCCCTCTGTTTATCATAGAAGGTCTCCCATGGCATGTTCGGTGGGAGAGGCAGGTCTGTCAACTCAACATAGAGACCAGGGGTGTCTTCTGCAATATTTTTCTTAGTTTCCCAGAAGAGGCAGCTTTCATGCACAATCCTGGCTCCAATTCTATTTGTCCTCACTAAGGAGGCTATGTAATTTGCTGGGTCATAGACCCACTTATCCTCGACCAACAAGAAGCCCAGGGAGGTCAACTTCCTTAGCAGCACGGTCTCAACTTCTTTGGCTTCTAGGCTCATGCTACCTGCCATCCACAAGAGATTGAACAATCTCCTTTTCTTCTTCTCAGAGCCATATTCATTGTTGACAACTGACACTTGCCTAGCTACTTCCAAGAATGCTAACCGAAGAGTCAAAACTTTTGGTAGTAACACTGGTTCCCCACAGAATCCATGGACCCTAATGATTGTGTGATGGGCCACAAAATAATAGTCACATGGAATTGGGTAGCTGACTAGGAGGTTCATGACACTTGGGAATAACCTATTTATAATAGGCTTGGGGCTAAGGTAGTGGAGGACAGGGGTGATGAACAGCTCCCAAAAATCATTTGTGTCACTGGTTTTTGATAAAATATGTGTCCATGTGGACATAGGGATGGTTCTTTGGGGATCGAAGGCTGAGTCATATAAGTTCAGGCTCATAAATTGGGAGAAGAGGTCAAGGTTCTATTGTAGAAAGAGGTGGAATAGAAAGGAGGAATACCTGAATATCCCTTATGCCCTGAACTGGGTCAGTTGCTCGACCATCGAGAAGGTGAGGTGCTCGAAGAAGTCAAGATGGTACTCATGTGTCTTGTCAACTATTTTAATCCTGAAGAGGATGGCCATTTGCTCCATGTATACCGCCGTGTCATCCTTCATGTTGAAGATGAGAGCCATCATCGACAGTGCATCTTGGCTAGCAGGTGCAAATTGAGTTCTTGATGCCAGGAGTTTGGGTACCATTGTGTTGCCATTGGCTAGTTGAAACTCAGACCTTAAGAACCTGGTCTGATTATTAACGTTTGCCCACGTCCTCTGCATCCTATCAATGGTGGGGAAGGTGGCGGTATCATCGTATCGCAGGGCAAGCATGTCCCTGATAGCTTGAGGGGTGACCTACAGCATGGAGGGGCCTTATTGGATGGAGAAATATTGTGGGTTGAGTAAGGCCGCACATAACTCAATTATATCTGGGCATGGGTGCACAATTGGAACAACGAATTGAGCTAGTTGTGAGGTTCAGATCCTCATCTCGAACGTTTCATATTACCTTGCTCAGGCTCTTTTCAAACACCTTTGGTGTGCCCCTTCTATGAGGTTCTTGCCACTGGCTCTTTGCAAAATTGGGTCCACGATTCCGTCCGCATAGTCCCTTACCTTGGATGGGTCACTGGTTTAGCCGACTCCCAGGGCTTTAGTTCTTGGGTAACTTCTTGGTGGCTGTGTAGGAGCTGTAGCGTATGACTTGCTTGCCATCAATCTATCGAGATATCCCAGTGCCCCTGCTCTTTGTTGCGATGATGATGCTCCTGCCATCTCTATATTTCTTGTATGATACTCTGCTATGAACTTTCTCAAAAAATACGCTTGCTGCAACAATTCACTAGGCGCTAACAATCGCAATGAGTAAGATATTTTTGCAGGAATGCTTGAGAGTTGTAACTTTAAAAATTGCTAAGGGGGTATTTATGGACCTCTCAAGTCCCAAATAGCATTAACTTCATGTGACCGTTAGCAAATCCTACTCAATCTTAGGGAAACAACAAGGTGGACATGTTATGTGGCACAAGGTACCTTGGAAATCTTGAAAAATTTGGGGAAGCATTTATTGTGGCAAGATTTAAATAATAAAAGAATTCCTAAGACACTGACTCTGCGTTTGAAATGCTTATTTTAAAAGAAAAGTGGGAAAGCAAAAACAAAAAAAAGCAATGTGGGAATGGAAACTACCTAACTACATTAATGACAAATCCTTACTTCCCTCCAGGATCAAAAACGAACTTTCCCACATCCTCTTTATGACAAGCCAACTTGTGTTGCCATACCGGTGATTGCAACGGATATGTCATTGATGGAATGTTCTCTGCACCAGCCACACGGGTCTGCCTGCACTCGAATGAGTTTGAGCAAAATGTGTATTTGACATCTATGAACTCTTATGGTCCTTGAATGCCTATTGAATACTGGTTCTTCATGTTGTTGGGTGTCATCAAGAAATCATTGGATATTGGTTCTTCACTCTGTCCCTTTTGATACCCATTCTCTTTTGGCCTTTTTCCTTCAGATTCCAGCTTTATTTCATCAGTATGCTCCTTGATGACTATATCCTCTTAAAATGATAAATCTGAAAGATGGCCTTCCTTTTGCATACTCGTTTGGGCCTCACAGTCATCTTCTCTGTATCTGGCCAATCCATAGCCTTCCAGAATGATAGTGTCATCTGTCTCAATGAGTTGGTCAAGGGAGTATCCATGTTCCTCTGTATCCTTTTTCAAAGTGAGAAAGAAGTCATAAATGATCTCCTCTTCATCTGAAGTTAAGGAAAAATCTTGTGGTTTATCCTCTTGCTCATCAAAGGGGGTACCTATGGTGATTTCCTCTTCATCTGTACTTATGGAATCCTCTTGACTAGTCATGAATTGAGAGTACTCTTCTGCATACTCAATTGCTTCTTTCAAAATATATTCTTCCTCAAAAGGGGGTGAAGAAGAAGGCTGTGATGGAAAACAAGAAGCTTCTTGAGTAGGGGCGGAAGAGACTTGAGGGGAAAGTGAGAGTTTGGGGTCCTCTTCCCTTGTTGCCATCATAGGTTCTGCATTATTGGGGAAGTGATCTTGACGGGTTTGACCCTGCTCATGAACAAGGGTGGCGTATGTCTGATATGGAATTTGTGGTGGAAAATATGAAGTTTGGTAGACTTGGTAAGGCTGGTTCTCATGAACACTTAGCCTCTTTTCTATAAATGCAATCAATCCACACACATCTAGTATGGTGTACGTAAGCTCTTGCCAATTTGCTCTTTCAATGGGATCCCATTCACTTTTAATCAGGTCTATTGCTTCCCTTACTTGATAGATGACATGACAAGGAATCTCTTGGCCATATCCCCTTCTGATGTCAAGCTTTAACACATATTTTTTAAATCCCAGTAATGCTTTCTTGAAGGTAAAAATGAGATTAGGCTAGGCATAAAACTGGTATAGCTCGTGGTCATGTGCATCCTCATTACTTGACATAATTCTAGGAGAAGTTTGTCCTTGATTAAACATATCAGGAGAATAAGACTCATAGCTGTGAGTAACAAAATTATACGTACCAAAAGGGGTTTCTTGATGATACCATTTAATTGGTTGATGACTCAGAGTCGTTGTTGGTGTCGATAAAACCTCCAAAGGCTGATTGGCCGAAGAATACACCAAAATTCTTCAACTCCTTGAAAGATTGGTCCCACCGGGCATGCCAGAAACTATTGATGGCGTAAAATTGTGCTAGGTCCTAGCCAATCAATAATGGGAAGTTTCAAGTTGTGGGACAATGCGACTTGAAACAACCTCTAGGTTTTAAAGAAGTTGGTCTCTTCTGTTTTATAGGTGTTGGGGAAAAGGGATAGGAGACTAAACAAAAGCAAACTACAGGAATTAAAACCTAACTATGGTGATGCACCTGAGTGTAATCCTAATCCTAACCTGAGCACATAGTGACTATTATAGGATTCTATTACATTTAAGAGCAGACAAGTGCATGATCAATGTAAAAGATTGGAATAACAGAAAAAGAGGCTCACAATAGGGGAGTCTTTTGCTGAGATACGGGAATTATCAACAAAGGCATAGTGTTCTATCTTCTTAATAGAATCCTCCAATCACATAAGAGGCACAGAAGTCACGCACAGTTATGTATAACTTTGGACTCCAAAAAATGGGAAAAAAGCAAATAACATTTCCAATCGTAGCACTAGAAAATCTACAGCATAAACTACTTTGTAATTGACACAGATAACATCAACAAGGGCATAGTATTCAATTTTCTTATTGAATCTTCCAGTCATATAAAAGATGCAGAAACACACACAGTCATATAAACCTTTCAACTCTATAAAGTGGAACAACATCAAATGATATTATTGCTCAAAATTACAGGAAGTCTAAACTATCAGAAATTTCCCCCCTTTTTCTTGATTTTAAAATTCTCCTTATATAGACTCAGATGTCTCCCTACATCGCTTCCCCTTCCCGTGCAATCTTCTCCATCTTTCACTCACAAGGGACAAGTCAGATGGTGCATTCAATGCCTTGGGAGCATTCTGGTCTCATCAGGAACCGCCCTGACTGCGGCATGGTGATATGTGTCTAGTACCTTTCTTCGTGCTTGAAAATCTTTGTTCCATCCCTGTTTAGCTGCTCAATTGTCTACTCTTCCTCTACTATTAGGGGACAAACAGATGATGATTTCAATGCTTGAGAGCCCCAATAATCTACTTGGTGCACTATTCTATCTACCTAGAGTAACTCCCATCAAATTTCCCTCCATTTTGTTGTAACAGGTAGACGGGCACTTTGTTCTGTTAAGATGGAAGAGGACATTTAGTCAATCCATGGAAATCCTCCCCTTTTGATCGAGAAGGTACTAGAGAATGACACCTGGCCACTTCTACTTTCTTTATATTTCATTGAGGAATGCCCCGCCTTCGACACCTGTCGTAGCTCACTTCCTCTGTGCTTTGCAGCTTTATTGAAACAAAACTCAGTGCATTCTTTACCTTGACAACCCTTAAGAAAGGATGAGTGCACGTGGCAGTCTTCACTTGTTGACACTCGGTGCTTCATCAGTACTTTGGAATATCATTCGGGACCCACCACAATCTTCCTTCGGTGATTAGGCTCGAAGGTGGTCTCTCGAAAGTTGATATGTGGCGACCTTTGTTGCTCCTAGAAAGATATGCGGCATCTTTCACTTTTCCTGTTAGGGGTATGTGGTGCCTTCCACTTTCTTTTGGGATGGAGTGTTGGGGGATCAAACCAACAATAGATTACAATTGTGATAGCAATAAACACAGAAATAAATCAGATAGATAAGTAACTGAAATGATAAATAGCACAGAACAAGATATACAAAAAACACCCTGAAAACTTGTATTGAAACTCTTTACAATAGGAATACAATTGAAGAAACTTCGTTCTTCCACACCTCTCTCAGATGCACACAAGATCTCTCACTAGATCTCTATTCCTCAAGAGCTCTCTCTCAAGTACAATCAAATCCAAAAACCTGGATTGATGCAACTCTGTACTGTCCTTCAAACATTCACAATGTTCTACTCTTACAGTTCTACACTTCAACACACAATGAGCTAAGAAGATCTATCCTAATATAGAATTAGGAGACTTGAGCATGTTCTTACAACAGACAGTTAAGCCTCTTCAACAAGGGCTCTAAAAATAGTAATGCTAATAATAGAGACACAAGCTTGAGTCCACGACTCAAACTTATCATGCAAACACTCGCTTCTGTCCACAAAAATAGCTTTCTGGACACGCAGGTAACCAACGTCGGTTCCTGCCTGTTCGCCTGTGACCGTCGCCGGCCGACCCTACTGCCGACATCATTGCCTCTTCAACTGCTACTGACTGACGTCGATCGCTCCTGACCGACACCGGCATCTGTGTAGACCCGAACCTGTTTAAATCTGCTCCTTGGTGAAGCTTTTAGCTCCACACCCTAACAATCTCCCACTTGGAGATAAACTAGCTGCACCAACCTGTACAGCAACATCTTCTAGCTCCTCCATCTTCAATTCAATCATGAAGACCAATAGAAGTTGAATGAAGATTCAACTTCTCCTTAGTAACCGGCTTTGTTAGCATATCAGCAGGATTCTTGTCTGTATGGATCTCTTCCAGCTTCAACTCACCATCTTCCAATACCTGTCGTATGAAGTGGTACCTTAGCTGTATGTGCTTGGTTCTAGAATGAAAGGCCAAATTCTTGGCCAAATGGATTGCACTCTGACTGTCACTATACAATCTGCAACTCCCATGCTCCCTTCCAAGCTCTTCCATGAACCGTGTCATCCATATCATCTCCTTGCTAGCTTCTATGGCTGCAATATACTCTGCTTCTGTAGTTGACAAGGCAACAACCTTCTGCAACTTAGATATCCAGCTAACCGCCGTTCCACCTACAGTAGAAACATAACCTGTGGTGCTCCTCCTGCCATCCAAATCCCCTGCCATATCTAAATCTACATAGCCATGTAGAGAAGTATCTGAACCTCCATAGCACAAATGCTTGCTGCTAGTTCCTCTCAGATATCTAAGGATCCATTGAACTGCCTTCCAATGTTCCTTACCTAGATTGGCCATATACTTACTTACTACTCCCATTGCTTGGGCAATATCTGGTCTAGTACACACCATTGCATACATCAAACTCCCTACTGCAGAAGAATATGGAACCTTACTCATGTACTCAACCTCTTCATGTGAATTAGGACATTGCTCTTTACTCAACTTAAAATGTCCAGCCATAGGTGTACTTACCGGTTTTGCATCCTGCATATTAAACCTCTCCAACACCTTGTTCACATAATCTTCTTGAGACAATATCAACCTGTGATTTTTCCTGTCTCTACTAATGCTCATGCCAAGGATCTTCTTCGCTGCTCCCAAATCCTTCATAGCAAACGTTTGAGCTAACTTCACCTTAAACTCAGAGATATCCTGCATGTGAGACCCTGCAACCAGCATGTCATCTACATACAACAATAGAATAATATATCTACCGTTATCAAATCTCTTGAAATATACACAATGGTCTGATTGACACCTACTGTAGCCGTGCTCAGTCATAAACCTGTCAAATTTCAAGTACCATTGCCTTGGAGCTTGCTTGAGGCCATACAAGCTTTTCTTTAACCTGCACACAAACTTCTCCTTACCCTTGACCTCAAATCCTTCTGGCTGTTCCATATAAATTTCCTCATCCAAATCTCCATGAAGAAACGATGTCTTAACATCTAGCTGTTCGAGATGCAAATCCTCGAAAGCAACCAAAGACAATACAACCCTTATAGAAGTCATCTTAACAACAGGAGAAAAAATCTCACCAAAGTCAATACCTGGCTTTTATGCAAATCCTTTTACCACTAATCTGGCCTTATATCGCATCTGACCATCCTCACCTTCCTTCAACCTGTAGGTCCATCTATTCTTCAGTGTTCTCTTACCAGCTGGCAATTCAACCAAATCCCATGTTTGGTTCTCTCTTAAGGACTCCATCTCCTCAACCATGCCACGCTCCCACTTACTCCTGGACTCCACCTGTATTGCTTCTTCAAAACTCTCTGGTTCTCCACCATCAGTTAGCAATAAATAATATAAGGAAGGAGAATATCTAATTGGAGGCTTACTTACCCTTTCAGACCTCCTGGTGGGTGTCTTGGACTCATTCTCAACAATCTGTCCACCCAAATTTTCTGACAGTGACCGACCTCGGCCACCTGTAGACCTGTCACTAGCCGTCGTCGATTCTGCCTGACCAACCTCGGTGCCTGGTTTGCCGACGTCGGTCTCTGTATGACCGACATCGGTTTCTGTACTGCCAACGCCGGTTCCTAACCTGCCGACGTCGGTCTCTATGTTTTCCTGCAAGTGATTATTTCTTTTTCCCGCGAGCTCATTTTGGACCATAACTTCGTCCAATTCACTATTTCTCTGCCCAAATTGATCCAGCTTCCTTATCTGATCACTGTACATCACTCTTTCATTGAAAACAACATCACGACTCCTGATTACCTTGTTAGTTCCTAGATTCCAAAATCTGAAACCAAAATCATCTGAGCCATAGCCTATAAACGTGCACCTCATAGACTTAGGATCAAGCTTCTTTCTATTTTCCTTATCTATGTGCACAAAGGCTTCACAACCAAAGACTTTGAGATATGAGAGATCTACCTTTTTACCTGTCCATGCCTCTTCTGGAATTCAACCATCCAGAGCTGTAGAGGGTCCTCTGTTAATTAGATACACTGCGGTGTCAACTGCTTCTGCCCAAAACTCTAAGGGCAACCCTGCATGTAATCTCATACATCTTGCACGCTCCATGATAGTTCTGTTCATCCTTTCAGCAATACCATTCTGCTGAGGCATCCTTGGAACCGTCCTTTGCCTTCGGATTCCGTGAGTGTAACAATACCAGTTAAACTTAAGATTGCAGAACTCACCGCCATTATCAGATCTCAAGCACTTTAATTTTCTGTCTGTTTCATTCTCAACCATGGCTTTCCAAATCTTAAAAGTCTCAAAAACATCAGATTTCTTTTTAATACAGTAGATCCATACCTTTCTTGTGGCGTCATCTATGAATGTAACATAGTACCGTGATCCGCCAATAGAGGCTACCTGAGCCGGTCCCCACACGTCTGTGTGAACAAGCTGCAACTTCTGCCTTTTCTTAGTAGACCCAGTCTTGAGAAAACTAACCCTTTTCTGTTTTCCAAATACACAATGCTCACAAAATTCTAGATCCATACTTTTCAAATCTGAAAGCATACCTTTAGACTTAAGAATTGACATCCCCTTCTCACTCATGTGGCCAAGCCTTGAGTGCCACAATTTAGCATCCACATCTGAAGTAGATAAAACTGAAGGAGATTTGTTAATAACACAATTACACAAATAGAGAGTAACTTCTCTCTTACCTCTGGCCATAACGAGTGCACCCTTGGTCACCTTCCAAGAATCTGCTGTGAGAGTTACTGTACAACCCTCATCACCTAGCTTACCTGCAGAAATCAAATTTCTCTTCAAACTAGGAACATGCATCACATCTCTCAACACCCATGTGTTGCCATTCTGCATCTTCAGCTGCACTTTACCTTTGCCAAGTAATCTTACAAGGCTCATCATCCCCTAAGTACACTATTCCAAAATCTCCATGGATATAGTCACTGAAATATTCTCTGTTAGGGGTAGCATGGAAAGATGCACCAAAATCTAATACCCAAGATTCTATGTTATTATGCAAAGAGAAAATTAAAGCATCCTGTGCAATACCTGCAATCTTGGCTTCTTCCTTTCCTTCGTGCTGGTTGTCCTCCTTGGGCTTTGACCAACAATCTCTGCTTATGTGCCCCATCTTTCCACAATTCCAGCATTGTGGCTTCCTGCCATTTCTGGATTTAGATCTGCCTTTCCCCTTAGACTTAGATCTTGATCTCCTCTTGCTCTTTTCTTTTTGCCTTCCCCTGCTCTCAAAATTTAAAGCATTCCCAGATGTCTCTTCTGTGCTTTTCCTGCGTATTTCCTCATTCAAGATAACACTAACAACATCCTCTACTTTCAAAATATTTGATGCAGATGCAGTATTAGAAACTGCCATTACTAAGCCATGCCAGCTTTCAGGCAAAGAACATAATATTAAAAGATCTTTTATCTCATCATCAAACACTATATTTACTGAGCTTAATTGATTCACAATACCATTGAAATCATTCAGATGAGTAGAAATAGATCCACCTTCATTCATATGCAAATTAAATAACTGCTTCATAAGATATACCTTATTTGAAGCTGAGGGTTTTTCATACATATTTGCTAACGTAGTCATCAACTCTACCGTTGTTTTTGCCTGTGACAAATTAGATATCATAGTGGAGGCCAGACTTAGTCTTATAGACCCAAGAGCCTTTCTGTCAAGAACTTCCCATTCTTCATCCTCCATGTCCTTGGGCTTCTTTGCTATCCCACCTAACGGTAAGTAAAGATCCTTCTGATACAGATAGTCCTCTATCTGCATTCTCCAATGTTGGTAGTTCTTGCCATTAAACTTTTCCATTCTCAACTTACTTTCTTCTGCCATTGCTTCTCCCACTCAAACAGAAATCCCTGCAGAAACTCCTGTGAGCAACCTGTAATCCAAACACACTACACAGATCTGAACCACCTGTTAGTGAACCTGTAACCAAGGCTCTGATACCACTTGTTGGGAGATCAAACCAACAATAGATTACAATTGTGACAGCAATAAACGCAGAAATAAATCAGATAGATAAGTAACTGAAATGATAAATAGCACAGAACAAGATATACAAGAAAACACCCTGAAAACTTGTATTGAAACTCTTTACAATAGGAATACAATTGAAGAAACTTCATTCTTCCACACCTCTCTCAGATGCACACAAGATCTCTCACTAGATCTCTATTCCTCAAGAGCGCTCTCTCAAGTACAATCAAATCCAACAACCTAGATTGATGCAACTCTGTACTGTCCTTCAAACATTCATAATGTTCTACTCTTACAGTTCTACACTTCAACACACAATGAGCTAAGAAGATCTATCCTAATATAGAATTAGGAGACTTGAGCATGTTCTTACAACAGACAGTTAAGCCTCTTCAACAAGGGCTCTAAAAATAGTAATGCTAATAATAGAGACGCAAGTTTGAGTCCATGACTCAAACTTATCATGCAAACACTCGCTTCTGTCCACGAAAATAGCTTTCTGGACACGCAGGTAACCGACGTCGGTTCCTGCCTGTTCGCCTGTGACCGTCGCCGGCCGACCCTACTGCCGACGTCGGTGCCTCTTCAACTGCTACTGACCGACGTCGGTCGCTCCTGACCGACGCCGGCGTCTGTGTAGACCCGAACCTGTTTAAATTTGCTCCTTGGTGAAGCTTTTAGCTCCACACCCTAACATGGAGTAGAGAGGGACCCAAAAGGTGACACTTGGCAGCCTCTACGACACTTCGATACTTAGCAAAATGAACAATGCCTTCTTGCATTAAATGGAAAGCATTGGACCCAAGTATTGAAACAAAGGCTCTTGGTAGTCGACACGTGGTGTCTTTCACTGCTTCTTCAAAAAGGTAATTTAGGGCCTCCGCAACTGCCACCTGGCACTTTCCGCTCTCTCTGTCACTTAGCTCATTGGAAGTCTTTATCAAAATAGAAAACATGGGTGCCTTTTATGATACGTGGATGCTGACATGTGGTGCATTTTGTGGTTCTCTAGAAAGCTAAAACTAGGTCCTCGAAAGTCTCCAGCTGTCCATCTTCATCTCTCAGAGGCCAACACGTGGCCGCTTCCGCTTGAATCCAATACTTAGGCCAAAACTGAAATGAAAGGATCAAAAGGGGAAAAAGGAACCGTGTTCTGAGGATGACACTTGGTAGCTTCCGTTGCACTTCGACACTTAGGCAAAAATTAACTCGTCCTCTGCATCAAAATTCTACGGCTTCATCCTTGATGTGCAGGAACCAAAATTGTAGTGCTCGAATCAAAAATCAATTGAATACAATGTAGAGTAATAAATTACTCTACAACTTCATAATACTTTGACACCTAAGATAAGATCTTATCCATTACCAACAAGCTTTGTAACTCCTACTCTTCCACTCTATGAAGGCAAAGGTGATCTTGAACAACATATTCATTCATTTTATGCAACATGCTTGGATTATGCACATAATGACAATTTATTAACCAAGTTATTTATATGAAGATTAAAATAATATGATTTACAATGGTTCTATGATCTTCCACTTCAATCAGTTAAATCATTCAACCCTTTGGCATAATAGTTTCTAGTTCACTTCTCTATCAAGATTGGTGGAAAAATATATTATGCATAATTTACTAAACTTAGGCAAGGGTCCAATGAGCTAATCGATGAATATGTTATTCAATACAAAACTATGATAGCTAAGAATACTAATTATATGTTAGCTAATGAGTTATAATATATCTTTACATAAATTTTTCTAGCACCACTTCATGAATCTATCTTGTTCAAAAAATTTAAATCTTTTGATGAGTTATGTCATATAGTCAAAGAATGAGAAGTCAAACACATAGCTTTAAATAAACTAGAGTATGCACCAAATGCTACATATTACTCAAGTATTAAGTTACAAATCAAACCAAGCTATATGGTCAAATATAATGAAGGCAAGAGTGAATAAAAAGTAACAGTCAATGCAATATCACAAACAACGAATCAGTTTTAATTAGTAGCTCCACCAAAGAGGCAATTTCCATGGTTACCATCACCTCATAAATTGTTACCAAAGTTAATTGAGTGCAATATCATATCTCTCCTTCGAACACTATATATTGATATGACCAAGCCTGAACACAAGGGATTTGACAATACTGCATATTGGAATTATCATATATGTATTGGACATTCTACAAACAAGTGTTATAGGCTAATGCATAAGATACAAGATCTTATAGATGAAAATACTATTGAGTTAAAAAAAATTGAAGAGAAGGCTAGGCCACAATAGAATGAAAATGAAAATTTGAAAATTTCCAATAATCCATTTACAAACCATGAAACAACAATAACGAAGAAAAATTCAAAAGTGCACCATGATTATAGTGTGCATCTTCCCCCTCAAACATATGGACATCTAATAGATTGTATTATTGGTAAATTTATAGACACATGAACATGATGTCATATGATGAAAATTGATCAAAGTGAGATTTTTGATGATGATTTTGATAGGCATGCTCTTTACTCAAGCTTATATTAACAAACCCATACATATGCCATGATCGATAAGGAGCCAAGTGAAAATGCATGTACAATGACACTTATTCACAGACTTAGGTACACAAAGAAATATTTTAAAGATACATCAAAGGAATTTAAAGCATTTTTATACATAATACTCTTTGATATATAGTGTTACCTCTTCATGTAGGTTCATCAAAAATGGATACTCCATTATTATTCTTACCAAGCACATGGTTATTTGATATGCTATTAGGATGCCCTTGGATATAGAAGTCCCACACAATTCCATCTAAAATGCAACGATGTCTCAAATATATACACTACAATCAAGTGGTTAAAGTTCCAATCATTTGATATGAGTACCCATAATAGTCAATGATAACTCCTCATCCCCCACCACCACTCAATTGGTTATTGCACATTTTCAAGAACATATGGAAAAGATAATTGTTGCATATATATAGGATCTTTATATACAATAAATTTAGAGGAGAGTATTACACCCCCTACACAAAAATCTTTACATTAGAGAGTTATTCAAAATTTAAAGAGACCTTCATCTTCTACAGTGTGTCCTAAGGTAGTACCTCAAACACTTCATTATGTTTCACAATGAACACATGTAGTGACACCTTCTCCTATGATACAATGGAATCCAATGATTCATGTGCATTCAAGAGTTATTCATCCTATAAAATATATTTGAAAAATAATCGAGATAGTTACATTACAACACCAAATTCCTTTTTAGATTTTGATTCATCTTTATATAGCATTTTTCATTTGTAAAAAGTCACCCTCCAATTCTATGATACATGCACTCACTATGCTCCTTCCATTGATGGGATCATTAGCTAATTTATTTATGTACACATCAGTATTTAAAAAATATAAAAACATTCAAATATATAAAAAAAACAAAAACATTCAAATATTTTAAAAATACAAAAACATTCCAAATAGTCTCAAAAACAAAAAAATAAGACCTAGAGTATGACATGAGTTGTTAGTTTACTTCTCTATGTATGTTATTTATCATATATTTTAGTATATGGCATATTATTTTCCATACACATATTCATTTCAAAAGGTATATGAAGTGTGATGTAGGACATACATGTTATGCATGGATTCTTAAATGTTGGACTCCCTTCTACCTAGTGTCCATGTCTATGCTAAGGACATCTTATTCTATAGGTTACATTATCACAAGTTGTATCTATCTATGACCTCTCTACCATGTTGAACTACATATTTTACAAGTTTCTTACTAGTTAATCATATCTTAAATTAAATTACATGGATATGATACTTTGTTATGATGTGACATTGATACGTATATATAATATAGACTAGTTTTCACTTGTTCTAAGCTCTTTTGATATTGTTACGTTATTATATGACAGGCTAAACATTACTTTATTATTGTGTTTTGACACTTGGACCTATGTGTGAAACATATTTATGCACCTTGTTTTTGACATTACTTATGTCATTAGGGTGTGGCCTTTGGCCTTGTCTATTGTGACATGTTTGTGTCCTTTGGAAGTGGCCCTTGGCTTTATGTGTGGCATTGCATAACATTGTTGTTTTGTGCTTGTTGTACTTACTAAGTTTGATTAGTGGTGCTATCATTCATATCATGCACTTTTACTATGCACTCCTATTTAGAGATGGTTACTTTATTACATCCCTAATTGTTATATCGCCTCACATTCACTATGTTACAAACATGCTTCAATGACAATTATACTATATTATGATAACATGCTCTCCACATGTCGACATGATTATAAATTATTCAATATTTATCACATGATATAGTCAATTCTTATTTTGAGATGAGTGACTTGTATGCCATATCACTCATCTCAAAAGGGGGCATTACAATGGGCTTGTCTTAGAGATTCAAGTTTTTATGAGCAAAAAATTAGATTTTATTACAAAGTACAGGTTTCAAAGATTTAAAATAAGACACATTACAAAAATTGGCATATCAATACAAATTATGAGGGATTATGGCGTGCATATGCACTCAATTGATAGAGAGTTGAGTACAAATTTATACACACTTGGATACATATGCAAAACATGATACAAGAATATAAATTACAAGTTTCACATATAATTCCAATTGAGGATATAGATGCATGGCATTCTATATCATTTAGCATAGATTCAAAGGGCATGACACTAGTTCATGCACGTGTGTGTGTGTGTGTGTGTGTGTGTGTGTGTGTGTGTGTGTGTGTGTGTGTGTGTGTGTGTGTGTGTGTGTGTGTGTGTGTGTGTGTCTGTGTGTGTGTCTGTGTGTGTGTGTGTGTGTGTGTAGTTCAAAAGGGCAAGATATTGGTTCATGCACATATGCACTACAATATAGTTTATAGGTTTAATGGGAAATAGTTGTTCTTTCAATTCAGTTCTATTGGCATGAAGGTCATGATGGGGCCATGAACATTATTCATTCTCTTTTGATAATGCAAATAAAATTTAGATTCATCTACATAAGTGTGATTCATTATATTATAGGTAATGTACAATTGAGTCTATTGACATGTTTTAGAAAAAGGGGTCATCAATTCATCATTTATGGAGTAAGGCTCTTATTTGGTTGTCCAAGTCAGTTCTAGACTCATTACAATTAGGTGAAAACATGGTATGTTCTCATGGTGCTCAACATTTATCACTCACCTACATCAGCATCAATTAACATAAGGTGAAATATTTATGTACTCTCTTAAAGCACATCAGAGTAAGAATTGGGACCCGTGTTTGGCTAGTTGTGTCATAGTGCAAGTTTTCACTATGGGACTTGGTTATTCAGATAAGGCTTGTGGTAGATTCATTTATGCAAATTTTTCTAGGCTAATCCTGATGGTTCTATAGGTGAAAGCCTATATGGGGGCTTAGTATGGTCATAAGGGTGTAAGCCTTTATCAAGTTAAGTCTAGCATTATATAGGTGCTAGATGGGTTAAGGGGATGCTTTAGATCAAGTGATCATGTTTAGGCTAACTCTTTTAATAAGGATATCTAATCTTGACACATGACCCGTTCCATACTTAGACTATTCCTATAAGACATGCTGATGTCATCAATTTACAAAAGGACACCATTTATGCCCTAAATTAGAAGCTTGCAAACATCACACTTAACATAACTATATGTAAATTACAACATTATAACCATTTTGTATTTAAATAGCAATGCCAAAGATGCCTAAAATAGATTAAACATAATTTGAATTAGCATCCATCCTCATTAATGAAATTTCAACTTAAATAGAGTTCTTATTTATATAGAAATAGAGAACATGCTTAGATAAGCTACTAAATGAGCCATAGGCTCACAAGCAAGCTTGGGCATGTACAAATGGAGCCTTCAAGGCATCTGATCTGATCTTAAGTTTTAATGGTGGTCAAAACATTATATCTAGAACTAATTCTTTAGAGTTTCACTACCTACATTTGTGTCTCTTACTCACTAGTTCGAGCTTGATTTTATAGCACACAAGAACATCTCTTTTCCAAGGTGGAGAGCACACACTAGGTGATGAGATAGATCCTTTATTTATCATTATGCCAACTCCATCACCTTGTGTCCTTTTCACCATCATCACCATGTGTAGCCATTCTTAAAGATGCCCTAAAAAGCTAGGCAAAAGTTGATTGCCTGCTAGCTGGCACAAGATGTGCATTGATTCCTCTAACAAGAGCAAAGATACCAAAATAGAAATCACGCCAAGTGATTACCTCATGCTGAGATGTCTTTTGAGTTGGTGCAAACCCATACTTAGTTGAAATAGGGGCCCAACATTACCCCATACAAAATTGCTAGTCCACCCTTAGACTAGGCTACCAAAGCATTTGGCACATAGAATGTGAGCACACTCTCCTTACGTTCAGCACTGAAGTCCTCAAAGCCCTTGATAGCAACCTTGATTTCCTTAGTGGCACTGTTAATCTCCATAGAGGCAACACTAAGCATGAACACATATGTCTTTTCCAACTCTTTTCTAAAGGCCACAAGATTTTCATTACCTTTCATCACTCTTCCATCAAGAATTTCTCCTTATTCATAGGACTTCATTTGCAAGGCACCAAAGAGTGCTTCTAGGTTCTACTCCTAGTCCTTTATTTATATGCTCAGCACGTTGACCCTACCCATTATCTATGTGCACTCTACCCTACTCACAGAGTATACATGAACCATAAGCTCTTCCTTCTACCCCTTTCCCTATTTGAGGCACACATCTATGACTGATTCTTGGTTAGAAAGGTTCATGAAGATGGTACATTTTCACCTTCTTGTAGTTTTGTGAAGCTTTGTGAAGAGGTCCTCTACCTCTTTGAACTTGGCAGTTACATATTTCTACAACATGACACATGGGTCTTCTTCTTCTTCTTCTTGTGCTAACTCTGATTTCATCCTTGAGATCATTTGCTCCACTAGCACACATACTTTGTCAACATCTAGGAGGTTAAATGTATTAGCATCGACTAAAAGGGATGGTTTGGTGGTCTCTATGCACTCGCATAGTTGCTGTAGTTTGAACTTCATGGACTACACTTCTTCTTCAGCATCCTTGGTGATTTTCTTCCATTTTTTTCCCTAAAATCATTGATGATGTTATTTTTCATGACTTTAGTGGTCATCCAAATGATTGCATTCACCAACCTAACTAGGTTCATGTTGTGGGGATTCATGATAAGGGAGTCAAGCCCTTCTTCAGGTTTATCTACACCTAATATGGCCTTTTGTGGTTCCTCAAAGTGAGGCTCATCCATGTAGTTTTTAAATGCAAATGAAAGCTATTTATGCATCATATATGTGGTGTATTCAGGGTAGATGTATTGAAACATGTAAAAATCCTCATCTATCTACCCCTTCTATGTTTTCTCTCTAAGGCTCAAATATTTACCTTCAGCTTCTGTGATGGCCAACTCCATTTGCTCTTCTTCCTCTTCATCGATGCTACTGCTTTTTTTAGTGCTTTTCTCATAGGTATCTTCTTCCTATTCTTGGAGGGGTTCTTCTTTAGACTTGTCTCCTTTGTCCACTTCTTCTTCCTGAGTTTTATCAATGCTTACCTCCATGTGTGTTCCCTTGGCACCAATTTCACCTTCTTCATGTTTTTGTTGGGGTTCCTCTATGCTCTTTGATTATAACTTTTTCAAGGCACCAACATCACCTTCCTTTTCTTTAGGTACCCATTCACTACTTGGGCATGCTTATTGTGTAACTTGATTTGCTTCACTAGTGGGGACATTGGGTACCTTCTCTACTACTTCCTCAATTGGTTTCATGCTTACAAGAACCTTCTTTTTCTTCTTCTCTTTCTTTGCCTTTGATTCTTTAGCTTCCCTCCTTTTATTGGACTTCTCTTCCTCTACCTTCTCCTCCTCGGCCTTGACTCTCTCAATATCTTCTTGAGTCATGTCAGCTTCCATTATAGCCTTCCTCCTTTTCTCCAGTGCTAGCACCATCTCAATCTCTTCCTTGTTGTGACCCATTTTCTTCCACAACCTTATCTTTTTCTCCTCAAGTGTGGAGGTCGTGTGGAGGGATATTTAGATGAGGTACTTGGTGGATTCCTTGTCTCCTCAAGCATGGAAATAGTGCCACCTTGGAGGGCCTTCTAAAATTATTTGATGATGGGATCCTCTCCTTCTTCTTGTTGGATGATGTAAACTCCGGTTCATTCTTCTCCCTCTTCCTTCGTCTCTTCCTACCTTCCTTGTGCACATGACTCTTCCACCTCCATTTCTACCAGGGTTATTATTGGCATCACAATGGATCCCCTGGACTTCTTTTTTGGCTTCTTACTGGAAGAAACAGTCTCTAGTGTGAATTTCATGTGCTTCTTCTTTGGAGTTGAAGGGGTTGCTTCTTCACTGGAGGTGACCATTAACCTGATGCGCTCTTAAATTTCTTAAAGTGTCTCTCCCTACTTTTTCTAAGGAGACTTATTCTACATTTTTGATGGTGGTTTCCCATCATCACCACTTTGGAGGGGGAGATCATCATCTTTCCCAAGGTCTATACCCTTCTTTCATGGCTTCATCTCATAAAATAAATTGAAGATGCACCTTGTGAAGATTTCTCTTTGAATGGGATGGAGGTCCATTCTATAAAAGTCATCCTCCTCATATTTTGTAGCTTTCCCTCCTGGGTGCACATATTAATGCCTCAACCTACTCCTTTCTAAGTCCATAACTTTCACTAGGATGTCTAGTTGCTACACATTAGGCTTCATCCTTAGCATCTCCCTAAAATATTTAACAAAAAATGTGTAACAAAGTTTGAGCCAAATGGATAGGTTATCATATATGAGTGCCAAGCACACTACACTAAAATTTGGCATGATGATGAAGGTCTAAAATCCAAACATATGCTGGGGGAGATCCTACGGGATGTGACATTCTATCCCAAATGCCTCGATGTATTGAGCATACCACCTCATTACTCATGTTTTATATTTCTAGGAGGAGGGTGGGCAAGTGAAGTCCTAATAATTTAGTGTCAAGGAGTCTTTGTGTACTGGGAAGACCTAGAGATTATATTTATCATCAAGCATGTTGATCTACTTCATGACTATTAATATCAACATCGATCCCCATCTGAAGGTCTCTCACATCATGTGACACTCAAGTGCGTTCTTCACTATCTCTTCAGTAATGAATTTAATAATGTTTAATTTGGAACTTTGCACCATGTGATGGGTGATGCATAATTAGGAATTACTAATGTCCATCCATCTTTGACCATGGCAAAGTTTAGAACTCATGAGGCATGATGTGGCCCTTGTGTCAGGGTCCTTTATTTGGAACATGAATCTTCCTTTATAGTAACTATTGACCAAATTTGACTTTTATTAAAATTGGATCAACCCCTACATATTTAAAGTTTAAAAAGGTTCTTATATTTCTTATAGAGGTCTCATGTTGGTCTAAACGTCTTACCCATCCCTGCTCTAGCCTTGGTCTAAGCCTAGCTTCCTTGTACTAGTCTAGTCAACCAAAGTTAACCCTAGTCAAACATGGTCAAAGGCTCAATTTTTTTTTAAACGTCCTAATGTGGTCATTTATTTGTTTTAAATTGTTCCTAAGTCATAAAATTGATCCTTTACCATGTCTCATATCCAAAAATGCCTTTTTGGTCATATTTTGGCTTATTTAATGACTTGTATGAACTTTGAAAAGAAGTATATTTTTTCCAAAAGTGAATTTAAATGTGGAGGAGGTCTTAAAATGTTAGAAAGTGGTCATGGTTAATTCAAGAGGTAGCTTCATCCAGAAAGAGGTAGTTTCTCCTTGAAAATAGGCCATTAATGGCACTTGTATAGACTTGGAAAGTCCACCTTTAGCTAAAATGAAGGAATGTACATCTTAATATCCCTAAGACCTTTAACATAATTTTTTTGTAGATTTTTCATCAGATAAATGAGTTTTTTCTTCCTTTTCTTCTTTCTTGCCTTCACAAGGCAAGAAGGGTCAACTTTGCATGCTTGGTACAAGCTGTACAGGTGGAGTTAGGAGAAATGCTCTTGAGTTTTGAAAGGAATCTGAGTCAGATTCAATTTCATGGCAATAAGTTTCAATTAAATGGATCCTCATTTATGAACCATCACTAAGAAGCCATGCAGCTTTTTATGCTTCTTCATCTATGAGGGGTCTCCTTTTTGAACCTGTTTCAAAAAAATTTGCTTTGTTATAATGGATTTTACTATTTTAGGTGTTTATCAAGGTTTTATAACACCTCTCCATAGTTTTTTCATTGTATTTTGGCTTGTGAAAGTCTCAATAATTCAAGGAATTTCTTCTAGACTTGTCTTAGCTAGGCAACCATGAGAGTGCATTGCATGCATTAGTACAGGATATTTTCACATTGAGATAAGAGTTTTAGAGAGTGTTTCAAGATTACCATTATGTCAATCAACCCTTGAGGGATTGATAAAAGAGATAGGTCTGCCCATGAGGCCTAATTTTACACATTATCCACATTTTCCTGTTCTGTTTGCTCTTTTCACCTATAGGTAGGTGATTTCCACATGGAGGAGGGAATTTTAAGTTGATTTCAAAGTGATCTTGGTGAGGGTCATCCATTGGAGGATTTAAAAATCTATTTGGGGTATTGTGAAGCTTTAAAAAACTTCTCTTGCTCAATTCCATTCTCCCGTCTATACATAGTCAGATGTGTACCTTCAGGTGGCCTAAATAGGGGCTTGAGATAGTCATTTAGATGTGGAATTAAGGTAGGACCTCACTTATAATCTTTACATGATTAAAGAGGCATGACATACCTAATGAAATGATAGATTGCCATGAAAAGTTGAAGGTCATCATCAAAGAGTATTAACTGTGATTTTAGGCCTATCTGCCCAGAAAACACCAAACAGAGGGTAGGGAGATTTTCCAAAATGAAATATAAAATGTTTGATAGGGTATTGAAGCACAAAATTGAGTGAACTTAATTTTGTCTAACATGTATAATAATGGTGCAAAATGTGGACTCAAAGGAATGAGTGTAAGGTAGTTGTTGAGAAATTTAAGGATGCCTCTTGAGCCACTAAAATTAGATAGTGAGTTCTACATGTTTGAGCCTCAAGTGACCATTAGACTTAAGAAGAATAAATGCATGATATTATGATTGGGTGATCCCATGGTAATTAGGAGACACTAGGGAACATAATTTTCATCTGGTTTAGGTTGATATGCAATATCCTGGACCTTCAAGTTCATAACCTATCCGTACACAGGGCAGAATCAACACCTATAACAGGGGTCACTAGGGAAGTGTCTTAGCCCATGGAAAAGCATAGTTTGGTTTCAAATAAGGAATATATGTGTTTTAAATATGATACACATATTATTTAACCTTAGGGAGGTTTTAAATAACTTTTTTACATCATGGCCAAGTGGATGAGGTAAATAAACACCTACAGCTAGCAAAGAATGGAGTGAGACAATAGTCAAATGAGAAGATATGTTTTGAATATGTCTAGGCTTGGACTAAGCATGAATATAATGAATAAAAAAATAACATGGAATTTGGATAGGTAGAGGAGGCTTTGAACCTTGTTTTGAAGACAATCACACAATGTACACCTAAAGGTGTGACTGTGGAGGTAAACACAGTCACAATCAAGGATTGGGAGGCTCAGTCTTGAAGATAATGGTAACAAGACAACAAAAGGATGAGTTACACATGATTAACCCATGATTATATAAAACCAATAAGGTAATCTCATTAAAGATTTATGATGCCTAATTCATTCACATAGATACCTATAGTAGACCCTGAGAAGGTGTCTCAGTCAACCAAGTAGAGACCTAGTTTAGGAGTGGGATGTGCCTTCGTGAAATAAATGAAATTAAACCTTGGTAAAATGGTGGATTAACACATAATTTATCATAGGAGTTATTTTTTTAACCATTTACAAAATATAAACAATCCTAAAATAGGGGTCTTTTTAAGCAAAACATAGTCATTTTTGGTTTTCCTGCACAATCCATTGTTGAAAAGTCTGCCTAAGAAATTGGTGCAAGTTGAGAGGTCTAGAATCATCACCAAGAGATAATTTTTTTTATAAGTAATCATTTGGATTTTAAAAATCCCATAAAATATCTAAATTTAATGAATAAATATGGAAATATGCCTATATTCTATCTCAGAGGTAGGGCATTTTTCCCCTTGCACAGACCCTATTTTCTTGAGGAGGGAGGTAAAAACATGTGCCAGAAGTAGAGAGGATCCCTAAAAATGATTGGTGAAGATGTATGAAATCCATATAAACCTATAAAACCAATATATATATATATATATATATATATATAGTGTAAACCAATAAAATTTGAATCTAATTTGGACATACATAGTCCACTTCCACAAACCCTAAAGGCAATCTGCCTATGCAAACTCAATCTTGGAATTTGTGTTGTTTGAAGGGTCAAATATTGGAATTATAAGATAATTTTTTGTGGATAACATCCTTGTGACATGAATAACCCTCTCAAATGGTTTTTTTGTGTGATTATAATAGGGGAAGTGCCCCCTATTTTGTCTCAGACAAGGGGCACTTTTCCCTTTGTACAAAACCTTGTAACTTTGCAAGGAGATCAAAATATAGTCTAGAAACCAAGAGAACACTTCAAGAGAGTTTTTTTAGTTTAATTACATATGATAAAACATGAATAAATATTTAGGAATCTTTGAAATCAAATAGGATTTTCTATTCAACAAGACCTACAGGCAGACCTAGTCAGGCAGGGTACAGGCCTAACTCCAAATAGAGAGTCACTTCTAGTCCTAGCATTTGACAAGAATTTTAATGCTTTGTATTATGTTAATGAGGGTATAAATTAGGTTTTAAATTTATTTAAATGCATGTAAAATGACAAAAATGGTCATTTTTCTCAAGAGTGTAGGGTAGACCTACTAGGCAACATTAGGCTTAATGCCAAAGTGGGGAGTCTTTTACATTTTCACATAAGTTAGGAATTTTTGCATATGGAAAAATATTTGTGGGATCATACCAAAGGTGTTTGAACCTTAAATTCATCAAGAATCCACTTCTTGTCTTGAAGGTGCTCACAGGCCTATAGAATGCTCAAAAATGGCACAAATGACCATCTTGAGATGCTTAGAACACTCATAATAATTTGCATGGTGTCATACAGTGTTTAGAGGTGTTAGGGAGGGTCCATAAGATGATCTCAAAGGAATTAGTTCATATCTCCAACGTGTCATCTCTATGAACAAACTTTAAGACCAAAAATGACAAAAAAACCTCACAAAACCCTCTCTCAGACCTGATGGAGGAGATACTAAAACTGGAGTATCCAAATTTAGTGGAAAGGCCATGAAACCAATTTAGAGTCATAGATGACTCTTCAAGGCTCCTTCCCATGCAACTGGGATGTACTACACCTATACAAAAGAGGTACAACAGGGATTTATTTGACAAATTTGTGTGTTTTGTAGGTGTGGAGGAGTTTTAAAGGATGAAATAACTTTTGAGAGATAGTATGGGACTTGTTACAGATCCCCATGATCATTTATTAAGGATTGATTGATGAAACTAATGACTTGGACACTCTTTATATGTGTTATACCTCCTTGTGCATAGATCAGGTTGCATAATTAGAAAGGTTTTGGGTGGGTGCCAAGTGTGAGAGGTGCATGAGGAGTCATTTTGTAACTATTTGAGATGATTGCTCATGGATAGAGGAATATGAATGATTAGGGACTAATCAAATGCATGTGAGGGATTTTTAATAATCCCTCCCCTTTAGATCAATCATCAGACCTAACCCTATTTAGTGGAGAAGGGGTTTTGTGAAGGCAAATCATGAGGGCAGTTTCTTATGCAAGCAAGGGAGAATCTATGCCACATATGGAGGAGTTAGATGATTTGGGAGACATTTGTTCTTGTTTTACTTGTAGGAACTATCTCATTCCAAATTCCATTGATGTTTTAACTCATTATCCTTGCTTGAAAAGTGTCTTAGTGACTCTTCAGCTTCACTTTCTCTCTCATCTCATAATTGCTATAAATTTTGGCCTTTTTGGCTGTTATATCCATCTCTCCACCTGGGTATGGTGAAGACCTACCAAATTTTTGCCTTGAATTAATGAAGAATGTTGTTTTACCTCATTCAATATTTCATTAAGTGCATGTTTTGGTTTTTGGTCTTGTGTAAGTGTATTTTGCTTACCATCACATGTTACTCTTCCTAGTGCTTTGTGTGAATTGAAAGCTCTCTTTTACAAGTCAAAACGAAGTGTCTAATGTGGATTATAGGTATAGTGAGTAGCTAAATCATTATTTTTTCTAAAATACCTATTGTCTAAGTCCTCCTAGCCTAAGCTCTCTTCAAGACCCCATGCTTGAAACATTGATGTAGAAGAGGAGTGTTGAATTGGATGAAGTGTATGTGTGGGATTCTCTTTGGTTTCAAGTGCATTGTAAGTGGTGTGAGTATACCATGTATTTGGTGTCTCACCTCCCCTAAATTAAATTTATTTTTAGTTATCTTTCTCCCTTTTTCCCCCAAAATGTTAGTAGTAAGTTTGGTCTATAGTGATACATCAAGGGAACTAGGCCTAATCTAGAGATCCACCTCGAATTTGGGTCACCCACAGCCCTAAGGTGGTTCCATTATGCCACTTGAATGAGGAGAGACTTGTCATATCCTCAAAGAGTGCAAGTTTAAGTGAAAATAGTAACCAAGGAGTTTCACAACCCTCTCCACCTCTACATCATCTACCATTATCCAGTAGATGTATAAGCCTAAGTTTGAGAGCCTAATGATTATTTCAATTTGGCGCACTGATATATACATGTGCCTTCCTATAAATTATAAGCGGTCTCCATGGATGCTTGATAAGAGGAACTACATGAATTCTTATAGCTTGCCAAAACATGACAACTCATAGAACTGGGTTACGTCAATGGTCACAAGTTTGTCTCAAATGGAAACATCAAATAAAGTTGTGCCTACCTCTATCTTTACTCCCATTTTAACCACCCAGTCATGTTTGAGATATTTTTCACTACTCAATGTGCAATGGTTATATTATTTCAACCTATAAGTGTGCGTGAAGGACACCCAAGTCTCCCTTATCAAGACCTATGGAGGAAACTACATTTCCCTATGTGACATTCTTGTGAGCACCTTAGGGTCAACCTCAATGAGGCTAACCCCTTCTACTGACTACACCTTATTTATAGTAGTTGTCTCTTCTATCATTCATGGCCTCTTGGCATCCTTTTATGCTTATGAAAAACCAAAACTCATTTTTTCCCTATTCAGGATTGGCTAGTTTTGAAGCGTGGTCTATTGATATTGCCAAAGCCTGTAATGTTTCTTGGTGCTTCCTCATAGTTGTTGGATTTGTGACTAAAATTTTGTCTCTCGATCTTTGTTAACTATTAATGGTAGCCTTGGCATCACTCCAAATTTTTCTTACTTGGTTATTTGTTAATTCCTTCTCCATATGCCTTTATTTTGATCTTGAACAAGATACAATCTCACACCCTATTTACTCATTCTTCTTTGGCGATTGTGGGTGCTCAGGTCTCTCTATGGTAGTGTTTTTTCACTTCATCTCTAGTTCAACTCTGGTTCTATGTTCAAATTTTCATAAAGTCTATAACCTATTACAATTAGTCATTCAATCCTTTATACCTTATTTTTAGCTACCATCTTAATTGTAGGTGAATAATGGCATGGTGGTGCATGGATTTTTCAAACTCTGCTAGAACCTATGAAATCAACAAAAATTCACTACCATACTCACATTTAATGTGGATATTTGTGCCTCTATTGTCTCCATATTAACATCTCTAAATGGTATTTTTCGAGAAGTAATAGGTGTTTTTAAAGTCACTTTTCACCTACTATTGGGTGGATGCCAGCTTGTTTCGATGATCTTCCTCATGCATTTCATTCACCTTGGTGTAACCCGCTCCCTTATTATGGAAACCTAGGTGCAATGCTTCACATGCATGTGATTCAACCTTCTCAATTCCATCTCCTCTTTTCCTACTATGCTTCCTTTCAAATGTGTTTCCATTCCTTGGTCAATTTCTTACACTCTCATCTCTTTCCTTGGCATGTCCTACCCCATACAAATTCATGCACTAGTCCTCTAATGCTCCACTCAATTCTATTGATATCTTGTGCATGATCATCTTGTGTGCCTTATTTATATCTCTTGCACATGATCATATTGTGCACCTCCTTTTGTCACTTGGTACTCATATTTTTCCAAGTTTGGAAAACTCCACATGCTCAAAAACTTAGGTGTCTATCCTTAGGTGCTTAGAAAGTATCTGTGTTCAACTCACTCAAATGGAATTATGCATGGAAGTGCCTAAATAGTTTTCTTATAGGATTGAAAGCACCTTGCTTATTCACTCATCACCAAAACACCATAAATCATAAGGAAACATTTGGATTGCAACAAACTTTATTCTGGTCATCACAATATAATTGACTTGTGACCAAGAAGTCAGTGTTTGATGGCACAAGCACCATCCTATTTCCTATAAGACTTCAGTTGATTGCCATTAAAATTCCCAGGGAGAATTTTAATCAACAACATGCATAACTTGCATGCTCTTATCTCCAATATATTGTGAATGACATAAGGGCCCATCCCCCTAATTTGAAGCTTGCCCAGGTGATTGAGGTACTTAGAGTCATAGAGTAAGACCAAGGTTCTTTCAACAAGTACCTTGTGCTTTATATGCTTGTCATGCCATAGCTTTTGGAGTGCCTTCTCTATCTATTGGCACTATCTTACTTGGGCATGCACCTTATCCAAGTGCTCCAAGTCTTTTAGCCATGTACTAAGAGATTCTTGGTCATCTAAACAACCAATACATATAATGTGCAATGAGGGCACCATGAATTCCATCAATAAAATAGCCTTTGCACCAAACACCAATTGGAATGGTGTAGCCTTCTTTAGGTTCTTGTAGGTTATATGATATGCCCATAGTAATGTTGACACTCATCATCCCAGTCTTTATAACCAATGTTGCATATCTTCATGAGGTACATTCCCAATATCTTCTTGAATGCATCAATGGTGCCATTTTATTAAGGATGATAAGGGGTTGTCTGATGGTGTGCCACCATATATTTCTTTATTAGGATTTGTACAGTCTCATTGATGAAGTGCATGCCTATGTCGCTAGTCAGACTAAGTGGGCACCCATAGCGACTTATGGTGTTCTCCCATATAAACCTTGTAGCTATGGTAGTTGTGTAGTCTTTGATTAGCATTGCTTGAACCCACTTGGTAAAATAATTAGTGGTTGACAGAATATATCTTGCACCCATGCACCTTGATGTAAGAGTGATCAACCCAAAAAAATCAATGGGCCATTTTTCAAATGGCACGAGGGCAAGAATGGGAATGAGAGGCATCTCATCCTAGTGGTTAGGTTTCCCTATGCACTGGCAGATATCACATGCCTTGGTGTAATATTTTACATCTTGGAATAGACTTGGCTACCACAAGCCTAATTGTAGCACCTTACACACTATAACATCTCTAGCACAATGGCCTCCTACTATTCCCTTGTACACTTCTTGTAAGATAGAGTCACTTTCATGTTCCAAGACACATTGATGTAGGACTTCATCTTGGATTAATTTGTATAGTTCCCCATTAATGACCTAAAAGGGGTGGCACAAACTATGAGTTATTTCTTCTCTTTGGTTGTCATATTATAGGGAGTAGATCCAAATTGTAGAAAAGTTGTGATCTCCACCAAGTTCTTAAGGATGCACTAAACTCTATAGAGTTACGTGTTTGGCATGTCATTCTTAATAGGTATTAATGCATCGCTAGAGTCGATCCAGGACAAATGGTCTCGGCTCAAGTTTTGTTTTATAGGCTTCATGATAATTGAGAACTAGAATTCTTGAAACATAACTATCCATCTAAAAATGCACCTATGGAGAACATGATTATTAACAAGGTACTTAAGCACCTCATGATCAGTGAAGAAGATGAATGGTGTCACCAAAAACTATTGCCTAAATTTTTATGGGGTGTAGACTATGGTAAGCGCCTCACGCTTGGTTATTGTATAGTTTTGATCTGCTTGGGTAAGTTTCCTACTTGTAAAGGAGATGGGATGATCCATCTTACCTTCATCAGATTGTGCTAGAATAACACCAATGGAAAATCTAGATGCATTAACATGGACATGAAATGGATTCATCCAATTGGGAAATTATAGTGTCAATGTGCTAGTTAATTTGAGCTTCAATGTTTCAAAGTTCTCCTCTTGCATTGTGCCCCAATAGAACGAGTCCTCCTTATGCAAGAGATCCTATAATAATTTTTTAATCTTTGCATAGCCCCTTATGAAATTTCTATAGTAGCCAAAATGGCCAAGAAAGGTGTGAACATATTTCTACATTTATGGTGTCTAGAGCTAAATGATTATTACAATCTTCATGGAATCGATGAGTAGACCATCTTTATAGATAATGTGCCAAATTAAGGTTCCAAATAGTGTCACAAAGATGCATTTTTTGAGATTCAATGATATTTTTAGCTACCTGCACCTCTCAAATATTAGGTGCAAGTTGTCATAATGGTCTTTCATTAGCCCATACATGGTCTAGTCATCTAGGTAAACTTGGAGGAACTTATGAATGAAGTCCTTAAAAGCGATGATTACCACTCTAGAGAACATGGCTGGTGCATTCTTGAGTCCAAAGGGTATCACATTATATGTGAAACAACCCCATTCCATCGTAAAGGTCATTTTAGGCTTGTCCTCCTCTTTAATTTGGACTTGATGGTATCTTAAGAACCCATCAGTGAAAGTGTATATTTTGCAGCCTACGATGCCATCCAAGACTTCATCAACTAATAGAGTCGAGAAGGGGTCAGTGACATAAGTAGTATTCAACAATCTATAATCGACATAGATATAGATGTGCCCATCCTTCTTGATGCTAATAATCATGGGGCTTACCCATTCAGATTCTTGCATAGGATAGATGACACCTACAACCAATATTTTATCAATCTCCATTTTAACCTTGGCATGGAGATTCAGGTTCATTCGATAAGGGCGCTTCTCGAAAGGTCTTGCACCATCAAATATCTTTATACTCATTTTACCAAGGGATGGGTGGGTGACCTTCATATATTTATAATTACAAGGGAATAAGTCTTATAACTCCTTCAGGAGATCCATAATTCATGTTAGTTTCACATCAGACCAATACGCACCAAGATTAGCATCTTTGGTTTTGCTTCTGAGCTGATGTCTACCTTGGTATTTTTGAATGATGCACAGTAGGGCTCATTCCTCTCTTGATGTGAGTCCTCAACTTGCCTACATTCCTTAGTGGTTTCTATATGAAGATGAGTAGGGTCTTCCTCATTGGGGGTGTTATCATCCACTTGGTACACTAGCTTCTTTTTACCTATCAAGGTCATCCAGTTATGCACCTTCCATGTTTAATCATCCTATTTACTCGATTCACTATTGAGTGCTTGTTCTTCAAAAAAAATTAGGAGTGCCAACCCTTTTTAACCGAACATGTCTTTGAGGTGTTCCTCTAGGATTTTAGTGTCCTCAAACACTACCCTGCGAACTATTTGCAATGGCTTGATCAATTTCAGGTACTACAAAGAAAATAAGGTGTGCACAAATCACTTTTTGAGTGCATCCTAATTTTCCATCTCTCAGTGAATCTCATTGACAATGTACCATGCTCGTACCCATGTCTCCAAGGTTTTTTAGAATGCATGCACCCATAGGCTCCTTAGGGCCTTCTCACCACAGATAGTCCATGTTTCTTCACATAAGCACAAATGTGCTATAGGGTTAAATTCATCAGAGTAAGCAGAGATGTCCAGTTCTTCATTGATTTTCCTGAATCTAGTGCAAATGGTTGCTTTCACATCTTGCCAAGTTGGCAAGATGGGCCTTTGTGTTGCCCACCAACAAGCGATAGTGCTCTTCAAAGTATATACTAGTGCACCCATTTTGTCTACCTCTTTTGGGATGCATGATTCGAGGTCACAAACATACTCTTCCATAGGATTGATCCTCTCATATCTTGGGATCACCAAAAGTTTGACTTTACTTAGGTGAATACTCTCTTCCCCTTATTCTTGGTGCAAGGGACCCATCTCTTAGGAGTACGATCAATTTGGACCCAACCAGTCCTCATAGGTTGTGGCACCTTTGCACACACTAAGTGACACCTTTGACTAGTGGTCTCATAAGATTCTTTGACCCATCAGTTAAAGCAACATTGATGGTGTTTGAGGCTGACTGTCCATCTTCCCAAGAAATCACTCCTTGATCATTAGGGTTCAGAGTCTCGATGACTTGCACCGTGATGTTATATATGGCTGATCTCATCCTCAAGATCAACACTCTCTATATAGGGGGGTATTTGGTCACTTGAGAGGGGGATCACTAACCTCTCTTTTCCATTTTTAAAGGTCATATAGTGCCTATTGAAGTGCATATCTATGTTATTCATGTAACACTATGGCCTTCCTAGGAGCACCAAATAATTGTCTTGTTCTACCAACTTAATCACCTTGAAGTTAGTGTGAAACTCTACACCCATGATATATAAAATGGCGCTCTTCAAAATTTTAATTTATTGCACTCAGCTCTTTTTGGCCATAAAAAGCACGTGTGGGGAAGGCCTCAAGGCTGGCCTGCCCATCTTTTCCCATGTATTCTTGGTCAAGATATTGACCTCAATGCTTGTGTCCACAAGGACCTCACATACAGACCATCCATAAATGGTGGCATTTACAAGGAGTTATTGATCATACTCTACATTTTATGTATGTCTGACTTCTCATGCCTTCTCCATACATGGTGTAGTGACTTCAACTGGATTTTATGTTGCATGTTCCAAGAGTAAATTCTTCAATAGGGGTAGCATTCCATCTATTTGTAGGAGGCATAAGATCTCTATTAGCTCTTGTATCTAAGCCTCCTATCTATCTTTCTTCTTGCAAGAGGTAATAGCCTGCACTTTTAGGTCTCGCACCATTTGGATCTCCCCTTGTAGGTTCTAGATGATGCTCATTCCTTATTGTAATACATCCTTATGGTACACAAGATTTGGGTAAGGTGTAGCTTTGGGTTCAGGCCACATGATGCACTTAGTGTGAATTTATTCCCCATATTCTTGGTGTACCTCAAGCATTGGCACAATTGGTGGCTTAGTTGTGAATCCACTGTGAGTAGTAGCCTGCATCTTGATTATCTCTATGTAGTTCATTTGCACCTTTGGAGCCCACTTCTCTGCTTTTGGCTCGTGCCTGATCATTTTTTTCCCTTATGTATGCAAGGCCTATCTTGGGTCAATTTATTATACAATTTAGGTCATTCTTCAACCTTATGTGATCCTTCACAATACCCACATGTTGGATGTATAGGGCAGTCACATTGATAATGCTCTATCGAGCCACACTTGTAACATGAGCATAGTGGGAATCTTCCTCCACTGTGTCCTCAACCTCACCCTTTGGCACCTCTTTACATCCCATATCCTAAATTCTATTGGCTATAGCCCTCATTTCCTTAGGTCGCCTATCCACCAACTACTATTGTGGCTTCCCTTGTGCCTTTCTCCATGTTCTCATGCATCTCATCAATTACTTGGTAGTCAGTTGTGGTATGAGTGTAGGCATCACACAACTGATAATATATGGTTATCTTAACCTAATAGGCACATTGTAGCAAAGGGTAGTTACAAACATGATGCACCTCATGATAGACCTCATAGCTTAGAATTAATGTGCACACATTCCTTTGAGGGTAATTATTCTTGTGATGGCCTTATGTCTCATAGTCGATGCACCATAATCTGCTTTAAGCATTTTACAATGAAATAATGGTTAACTTTTGGAGTTGGAGGCCATAGACACAATCTACTCATCCATGAATGGGTTAATCCTAGTATCAGTGCTTCTAACTACCTTAGTTATGAGTGTAAATTCAAGCACTTCATGAGGGTTTGTGAATGTCTTCATGGAGAGCAATCTTTTGAATGACACTAGCAACCCTCCAATGAACCATTGCACATGATGGGAGGGGTGAATGTCATAAGGAAGCTTGGAAAGAAGAGTTTTGAACCTGACATCATATAGGTGCACACTTTCTATGAGCCCTTGGTTAATCTCCTTGAGCATGGTGATGCTCTGCTTTTCAAACTCTAGTATGTCTAATTCCTTCAGGAATGCTTTCTTCAAGGTGTTGTAGTCAATCATAGCTTGGTTAGGATCAATTTTCCTATTTTAGGTATGAGCACGATTTAGTAGAGTTGTCACAAACTAGTTATCCTTATACTCAGATTGAGATATGCCCTGAGCATACCATTATAATTCACATTTTAGCACATGCTCTACAACATTTTCCATGCCATGGTATTTTGGAAAGTGCATGGCCATTTCATAATATATTTGTTGTGAGGGTGCCACTGGCATTTGAGGCACTTGTCTTCCTTGCATCTATTCAGGTGGTGGTCCTTTAATGCCTCCAACCACTGGATTAGGCATTGGTCTTGATGTTAATATGGGCATTGTTGATGTTGAATGCATTATACTACTCATTTGTGACACTGGGCCACTTCCTATGGGCTATTGCCTAGTTTGCATAGCTAACATTGGTTGAACTAGAATGCTTGCACTTTCTTTCTATTTTGGTAAACTAGCACCCAATGATTTAGAGGTATCCTCAATCTATACCTATTAAATTACAAAATTATATTCCAAGTCTGCAAAATGGTCAAAGTTAATGTTGACAACAATGTCAATTATCACTCTTCTTTCTTCACATGGGGAATCCAGTGCATGACCTTGCACTGTAGGTTCAAAGGAAGTAGGCATATCTAGTACATCTTCAGTTATCAAATTATTTAGGAACCCAACACATTCTACACCTGTCAACTATTGAGCTCAATCTATGGCTTGATTGTTTCTCTCCTCCTGGAACTACTACAATTTAAGAGATCCTTCCCCATGCCCTTCCCACTTGTTATGGGTTCTCTCAACACTTCCAGGTTTTATATCTTCTATCATCTTGCACCTTCTCTTGTTATAATTCTATCTCTTGAGCTCTTGGGCATCAATCTACTCATCCCCTTCCATTGTGCTTCACCTGCACATCCCTATTGCACTGCTCATATGCAAAAGGACTTTAGCCCTCCATTCTCATAGTTTTAAAGCCATAATCCACCATTAGTTTCTTGATTTCTATGTTTATCTCTTTCACAAGTGTGCCTCTAGGTTCGCACAAAAACTAATACTCTACTTCTTCAAAATAAGAGTATATGGAAATAACGAACTCAAGCATGTAAATGTTCAACACTCCTTACCACCATTTGTTTATTGTTCTTATCCAAGTGGCATCTAGAGTCTTAAGTATCTCTAAGTGCTCTTTCATCCACTCAAGGCATTTTCCATAACTTTGTCTTAAATGGGTCTCATAGGCATCCAACCACTGGTACACATGCTTGGGTAATTTGTAGAAGAAGATCTCATATAGAGCATCATACAAGTTGTTCTAGACCCACTTCCTTGGCTTTTGTCCTCTACAAGTTAGATGCTTTAGTACAAACCTATCTTCCACCTCTTGTAATGAGCACTTGATGTTCTCAAGGGAGAGTTAGAGCATTGTTTTATTGCACCATTGAAATAATAAAATTCAACACAATTTTTTGGAATGGAACCAAAATATTATAGAAAAGGGGGTCATCAATTCATCATTTATGGAGTCAGGCACTTATCTGGTTGTCCAAGTCAGTTCTAGACTCATTACAACTAGGCGTAACTATGGTATGTTCTTGTAACATCAACATTTATCACTCGACAATGTTGACATCAATTCACATAAGGTAGAAGCCTTATGAACTCACTCGAAGTGCAATAGAGAAAAAACTAGGGCCCACCTTGGGCTAGTTGTGCCATGACTCAAGTTTTCATTGTGGGATTTGGTTATTCAGAGAAGGCTTGTGATAGATTCATTGGTGAAATATTTCTTGGGCTAAGCCTAATGGTTTTATAGATGAAATCCTATATGGGGGCTTATTTTGGTCATAAGGGTGCAAGCCTTTATCAAACTAAGTCTAGCATCATATAGGCATTAGACAGGTCAAGGGGATGTTTTATGTCAAGTAATCATGCTTAGGCTAGCACTTTTAGCAAGGATATGGATGCTTGGTGCATGACCCATTCCATACTTAGACTATTCCTACAAGACATGATGATGCCATCAATTTACAAAGGGACACCATTAATGCCTTGAACCAGATGCTTGCAAACATCACACTTAACATAACTTTATGTAAATTATAGCATTATAACCATTTTGTATTTAACTAGCGATGCCAAGGATGCTTAAACTAATGAAAATCCATCCTTTGAATCAACATCCATCCTCATTAATGAAAATCCAACTTAAATAGAGTTTGTGTTTATATAAAAATAGAGAAAATGCTTAGCTAAACATACTAAACATCTTAGAGGCTCATAAGCGAGCTTGGGCATGTACAAACGGAGCCTTCAGGGCATCTGAGTTAATCCTAAGTTCTAATAGAGATCAAAAATTGTATTTAGAACCAATTATTTAGAGCTTGGTTGCCTAGATTCACATCTCTTGCTCATTGGTTCGAGCTTGCTTTTATAACACATAGGAACATCTCTTTACCAGGGTGGAGAGCGCACATCGGGTGCTAAGCTGAAGCATTTGTTGATCATTTCATCAACTCCATTATGTTGCATCCTTTGTGTTATGGTTTCCACATGTAGCCACTCTTGAAGATACCCTTAAAATTCAAATGTCATTGAACTTCCTACCAGCTTATGTAAGATGTGCATTGACTCTTCTAACTGGCATAAAAGATACCAAAATAACAATCATGCCAAGTGTTTGCCTCATGTTGAGATGTTTGTCGAGTTGGTGTGAAACCATACTTAGTCAAAATAGGGGCCCAACATGACTTTCAATAACCTTGGCATTAATTCTAGCGAACCCATCATGTAGTTCCACCTTCTATTACAGGTAATATATATTTGATTCTAGTGACACTCAAATGCATTGGCATCACTTCTAGCGAACCCATTTTGATTTCACCTTCTTTTGGAGTAGTACATTCATTATTTCTCCCAATTCATGAGAGTTGGGGCATGCATCATTCCAACTCAAGGGCTTGATTAGTTATTCAAAATTGGGTCTTGATAACTCTCAATTTTTCTAGTGGTTCAACATGAGGACCCATCTATCCAAATGATTCAACATGGGTGCATGATTTTCCATATTTTTCAAGTTACATGGAAACATGGTTTCATCTCCCTACAAGTATACTCCTTCCTTGATTTCTTTTTTATTTTCAAATTTTAGAGTTTCATATTTTTAAAATTTAAAATATGGACATTGATTACTTCATGTGTTGTTGCAAGGCTTGCTAAAATTGAGTGCCCTACACAATTGGAGTTTCCTATCAAAATAAAAAGTGTGTTTTACACAGTAAGGTTTTATATTTCTCCTTTACTCTATCAATTTCATTATTAGATTAAAGGGGAGGAGGGGGACGAGGAAGGGGGTAGTTGGGGAATGTAGATACCTAAATTTGGTTATAGGTATTTGACAATGTTAATTCTTGACATATCTTAAACCACTTGACTTACTTTCAAATACATGTATCTTATTCATCATTTCTCTAACCATTTATTTATATGGTGCATTAGTCCCTCTATTTGTTGTCACTACTAAACAAGAATATCTAAGTTGTTATATCATTCTCAAAATACTTCCAACCTTAGGATAATTGCCTTTGCTTTTATGTGACAAGTCTTCTCTAAGCAAACAAGTCTACTCTAAGAAAACATGTCTGCTTTTGTAGACTTGTCCACTTAGTGTGGCATCATCCCCATGCCATTTAATATCTAGTTTCCAAATTTTAAAATATTCATTTGGGTCATACCACACATTTTTCAAGTTGGCTAAAGGAAATTAATCAAAATGATCACTTTAAATACAAATCAAATGTTATTTATTATACCTTACTTAGAATTATCTATTGAACACTTATACACTACTACACATTGATCAAATCTACCTTATTCTTCCCAAATTCAAGATCATTCACTAGGATCAATCACAAGATAAGTCTAAAGCATTTTAAATCAAGTCAAGAGCTAACCTTGTCAAGTATTAGAGCCAAATTTTTAGATGCATACATATAGTCAAGGAGTATAATTGCATAATCATATTAGGTGAGAGAAATATGTGTGGCTCGATTCCATACTTGGAGTATCTGGATACGTAGGGCAGTAGTCAATCATCAAGGGGGTGATTGGGATAATCTCAGCTCATTACACTTCCTCTCTCTTTTTGTAGGTTTATAGCTCTCATAAGTACCCCTAGGGTTTCCAAGACAAATAGAATGAAAAAACATTTTTTGTATGGTATCTAAATAATCAAAACATATCATCTCTTTCAGTAGACACATGTACAGGTGACAAAACAACCACAGTTTCATCATAGTCACATCATATGATTCTACAGTCAATAGACAAGACCAATGTGTGTTGTTGTACAAGGAGCATAAACCTATCCATACATAGGCATTGAATCTATTCTTGAACCCACACTATCATAATCCTATCTTATCTTGATTTCCACTATTAGATATCAATTACAGTCAACTAGAAATCAAAAAAGCTAAGTACCATATTATTGTTTATACTTACTATTTTTAACAAATGCAACTTATCAATTTCAATTTCGATCTTCAATTCTGCTTTACATTTAAATTTATGATTAAATGTCATATATTAAATTTGAACAATATTTCAAATTTTTATATCTATTAAACACTATTAAATCAAAAATCAGGAAAATAATATGTTTGGTGTCATGGCCCATATCATGCACATTACTATTTTCAGTATTAATATGTTTGGTGGCTACATTGTCATAGTCTTTACCACGCATCTACTAGGACATATTATTATGTGTGATTCATTGCTTTATGTATCTCTCCTAAGGGATAGTTGTGACTTTGGGGGCATGTTATATTATCCTTATCTTGCTTGATATTTGGGATCATTGTACCCTTACTTCTCTCCTTGATTTTATTACTATATCTATCGCATGCATAAATATCTAAATATCATTCATTCATTGGATCATGTTGTTTTCCCCTATCTCTCTCATCCTCACATGAGGATGCACATCTTACAATCAATTGATACGTGAAAATAGTTTTTCAATTATTTACATAAACATGTTTTTGTGTGATTTTATAGAATATTTTACCCAACTTCAATGATATTTTATGAGGACACAATGTGTTTAACTCTTTATTTTGAGATCATTGATTTTAGGAGTGGGTTTTATAATCCCTCACCTAAAAAAAGGGAATATATTTAGATATTTTCAAGATTTTCAAAATGGAGCAAAATATTTTCAAATATTGAGCTAAATTGAATGGAATTGAGCAAAAGATTGAGCAAAGCAAAATTGAGAAAAAATGATCAAAATAAAGGGACCAAATATAGTCAGACAACCTATATCTATTTCTATAATCAGGAAGCAAAAAAGAGTTGTCAAGACTTACCCTGGAAGTTCTAATTAGAATGAGCATTATAAGATGTTTGTTTTGTTATGGTAGTGCAGTTTGCATACGAACATATGTATTCATTCCTATGATCCTATTTTTATTTTAATTTTATAATTGCTTTGACATGACATGACATTGACTACTTATTTGTGATTGGCCATTGTTTGCAAATATATTATATTTTTCAAGAAATGGGATCACATCTGGGTGAATTTATTTTCAAACATTGTTCGATTCATACATCATTCCCTAGATAAATCAAGGTACATTCTTCAATTTATTAATATTTTAATTTGATGCATGCATGCATTCACATTACATAAGCACATCAAAGTAGGGGTGTTATGCAGACATCTACTTTTGGTACAAGACCCTTTTTCCATTATTTTCCCCCCATTTTGTCACACTTGATTGACTTGTGTATATTTAGTATTTTTGGACACTTACTACACCCCACTAGACTCTCTCCAGCCTTTGAACATTCTATATATCTTCAATGTTCATTTATTTTTAGCTTTGAACCTCATTTATCTATTTCTTAAGTCGCTTGTACTTGTTTTGGGCATTCTTTTTCTCCAATGATAGATTTAATAGTTATAGGGGAACAATTGATTTTGTCAAGTGTGGATACATCAGTCCTTATGTATTTTTGAGTCCCTACTACCTTGGATTGATTTCCTACACCATGAAATTAACTTATCGCGTTCTTCTATGGTCATCCATTGATGTGTCATGTCATAGAGATCATTATATACACAAATTATTCACAGTCATTTTACCAAGTGTCAAGCATCATTCAAAGGTGGAGTAGACCTTCTCCATTATTCAAGTTAGGGACTTGATCAAATCTATTGCTATGTTTGTGATGAAGTCATCACCTTGATACATTAACCTTATTCAAGCCATTGTGACATCATCCACTTATACAAAAAGAGGGATTAGGCAAATGTTCATGGAGTTTGCATTGCACTTCACTAGTGAGATGAGACAACTCTCTCTCAAAATTTCACTCACATGCACAAAAGAACTACTTTGAGTGTAATTCCAAACATGCAAGATATGTATCTAAGAATAGATTCAACAATTGCAGAGGTTCCTATTTGGTAGCATGTCAAATCTGCCCAAGGCATAATCAACGATTCCAATTGAAACATTGATTCTATCCTTTGAAACTCAGAAATATTGATTTCATATGTTGCACATTTAATTTCATATTGTTGTTTCAGTCACAAAATCCCAACAAAATTCTTCGGTGTTAGATTATTATATCCTTTGTCATTACATTGTTATTGGCTTGATTCAATTGTTGATTGTCCCTTGATTACTGTCTTTGGCAACATTTAGGGTTAAAATTTTACTATTTAGACTATATTTAAATTAAAACCCTTTGTGACACTCTTTAACTAAAAGTGCATTAGGTTTTTTGCCCTATTGTTTATTTCAGTTAAAACATTAATGAATAATTAGCTCCAATTGTGTCCCTAATTTAACCAATTGATTCAATTAGGTGCATCATTGAGGCTATTTGTGTCCTACAAACCCATGGCAATCAATTAGCGCACATGAGAGATTGATTAGACCAAATTGCATGCCTTATTAAATCAAGTAATTGGTTCAATCTAATATGCATTTAGAACTAATCAAGCCACATGAACCCAATTGTACAAATTGGCGTGAATCGGGAGCTTAATAATCGAGTGTGAAATTAGTGATATTTGAGGCCCCCAAACACTTTTACAACCAATTAGCTCACATTAAATATCAATAAGCCCCAATTTGTGCCTTATTATAGCAATTGAATAATTGGTTCAATCAAATTCACATTTGGGACTAATCGATATCGACAAACCCAATTGTAACCAATTAGTGCACATTGTATCTCAATTAGCCCAAATGTGTACCTGATTAAACCAATTTGAGTCATTAAATCAATTGACTGCACAATTGGGACTAATTGAATCCTATGAATTCAATTGCAATGAATCAACACACGTTAGTGCTCGAATGAGCCCTAATTGCATGTTTGATTGAACCAATAGAATAATTGATTCAATCATATATGTTCAATTCGGGCCAACTGATTCTTTCAAATCCAAGTACAACCATTACGACACATTAGAACTCGATTACCTTCAATTGTTCCCTTGATTGAATCAATTGAGTAATTTATTCAATCGGATGAGAATTTAGAGATAATTGAACCACATAAACATAATTACAACTATTTAGTATGAATTGAGGCTCAATTAGTCTTAATCACACTTTGATTGAATCAATAAAGGAATATGTTCAGTTATGGGTGCAATTGAAGCTAGTTGAGCCCGTGTGAAATTAGTTCAAAATTACATCACCTTTAAGAAATATTTACGTTGCACAGTTGGTACATCCTTTTAATGTTGTTTTTTCAATGGGATAGACGGAATTCACACGTTGCACTTTGACATCTAAAATCTTGACCAAATGCCACATAATTCTTAAGAGCTCTAATAGGAACAAAAGATTCAGATTTGCTCATTTGTATTCAATCCATAGCCTAAAACTTTTGATCTGTTCCTGGACCGTAGGAAGATCAGAGCTCTAGTAACAAGAGAGATTCAGATTTGCTCATCTTTATTTAATCGAAGGGGACTTGCCAAGAGATCACATTGGTTCGTTTATATTATCAAACTAAGAATACACATGGTAAAACAAATGAGCTAAATAAAAATAGGAAATCTCACCTAGACAATAGATCATTATTTATGTCCATGTAAAAATGGGCACGCTCGAACACTACTGGGTAAAGGTTTCATGCAAGTTCAGGAGCTGTCATATAATATGCCACCGAAAATGTCTACTCTTCAAATGACATGTTTAACCCAAAAAAAGGCCAATGGCATTTACTGTTATTACCTTGGATCTGCTCATGAGCCACCACATCCGCCACTGCCTCCACAACCCCCTCCACAGCCTCCACAGTCTCCTGCACCTGTCGCACTTCCACATCCGCCACACCCACCTCCACAACCACTTCCACATCCTCGTGCACTTGTTGCTATAACTGCTGCAGCGACACCCAATCCTGCACCTGCAACTAAATGCCTACCTTTGTCACCCTCCAATCCACTTCCATGTTCATGTTTCCTGTTTGTTCCTTTTATCATCTTGTTGGCTCCCTTGAGAAAGATACCCCGACGAGAAACAGGACCTGTAAACGACATTAAGTCAGCATACAATGCAATTTAGCTCCAATCTTATTCTTTCAGACACATGAAACTTCATCTTAAATCACCCACCAGTAGAGCAGACCTTCTTGTTAACCTCAGCACACCTAGACGAGTTTTTTGGTTCTTGATGTTTTGTTAATGATGCAGAAATGACTGCTGATAACAACACTACCAATAGAACACTCTCATGCTCGGCCACCTACATAGCACCATTTTATGTTCTTGATTAAAATAAGCTTGTAAATTGGATGGAAAGTTTGAGAAATAGCTATAGAAATGCCTTGCTATGGACAAATACAAACACCCAACATTTCTAACACTTGGCATGGTTGCAACTGCGAACTGTTTGATCACGAAACAGAATACCTTTACTTGGCATACCTCTACAGTCAAAGACTTCCAGTTGAAAAGAGATGTTGCTTGGCCAAATGGAGCCTCTGGAGTATATCGGGCCAATGTTACAAATTCTTGCTCATATTCTGGTTTAGAACCCTTAACTTCGTATTGCAGCTTTCTACCAGACAGCAGCCTTAACTGTCACCAGAATAGAGAATGTTCCTTAACGTTAAAGTTTAAACTAACAGACAATATGCACAAAACCAAATGGACTGCAAGCAAGAATTAAAACATACAGGTTGCCCCAAGTTTCCTCCGAGCTCAAATATGGGTTCTTTTGTGACATCATTCAGGTTTCTAATTATCAAGTTACAGGCATTATTCATTATTGACCACTGTGCTGTCTCTACTGAACTCAGCTCCTCAGCCTTTGCCACAGGTTCATCTGCAATAATTCATGAATTCCCCATTAACAACAGATAAACAACATAGTTACGATAAAGGAGGCTTATTACCAAGAAAAGATCTCTTAAGCATTTCATAGTAAGACATGATTCCATGCAAGACATATATGGAAGAAATTTAGAAACATCATCTAACATTTTATGTTCGTGTACAACTATTCATGCTGAGTTAGTGCTATAATCATGGGAGTTCTGTCTCACTCTATGTTGTATGTATGTCAATAATAACTTTGTTAATAGAATTTGCCATTTTATGGCAAAAGGTCACATTTTCCTTTATTTTAAAAGAAACTTCCCCTTTTTTTGGATGCTCCCTCTACTTCAATTGCACTGACCTACTTCAATTACTTGTAAACGTTAAAAAATGATCAATTTCATCTTTTTCTGCAATGCCATTACAGTAGGTACTTTCAAAAGCATGTAGCAACATTGTCAAGAACTACACCATACCAGAAGTTCTCAACTTCTCAGAATTGATATTTCTTTTGTGTACAGTGATAATCCGCCTTCTGCCAGATGAAACTTGTAAACTTTTTTCTGGTGGACTTCCATAAGGTCTTTTTGTTGTTCTGCATGTAGTAAGACAACAAATTAAATAATTTGCTCAAGCTTTAATCTTGACATCAGGTGGATATTTTTACAAGTCTTGAAGCTCACCTTGTTTGAACAGTGAAAATTTCTTTTTTGGCGTGATCCAAAAATCTGGTCACCTTTTTTGCTTGCTTGGTTCTCCAGATAAGTTGCAGAATTTGGTTTTTCCTATCAATGGGGTGTAACCTAGCAGCCTGGAGCAGATAAGGAGCAACGATGGGAGGAGTGACGGAAAGTGCAAGGTGCAAACTAATAGGTTTGGAATCATCTGACTGCATATCTGTTGATAAATTGAACCAATTCTCTAGTGAAAAGGTTGGTGAATCCAACAAAGTATGCAATGAAATTGATACATAACCGACAACTTTGCTGCAGACATTTTTTTCTGAAGTGGAAGAAGATTGAGATATAAGCTCCAAAATCAGATCTTCACTAGCTTCACACCGGAAGGAGGCAACTTGTTTCCATTTAGACTTGGATGATATTTGTACCTCCTTGGCATCTACACCAGGACGGTTATCATTACACTTGATCTGCTTATAGTATCTAACAAATAGAGCACCCTCTTGGTTCTCGGGTATGTTTTTAACATTTACAACCTCCAAAAGTACCTGCAAGATGATCAACCAAAGGTATGAGTTTAAAGCAATCACTTTCAGAAAAGCTAAAGTGTTCACTGTTCATCCACCAAAGAAATTTAAAAACTGAATTCTACCATGCCCAAGAAACATGTTTCATCTCATGAAAAATATTTGGCCTTTGAACTTTGTCGCATGAAGTTTCACAAAATGAAATCAATGCATGAGAACTCTGGTTTTCCTACTTTTCATGCATATTCCACCAGTTAAGAAATACATTTTGTATACACAGAAAATTTCAATATTTTAAAAAAAAAAAAAATGTATGGTTGAATTTTTCAACTAAAATGAAGGAATATATGCATGGTTTGTTGTAAAAGTAAAACTGACCTCCACGATCTCTACTCGTTTCAGATAATGGTCCTGCTGTTTTTTATCATTCTGAAATAGAGGCTCCCCTGTGCTAACTGTGTTCTGTAACAAAAGAGGAACTAAAGGCAAAGGAGAAGGTGCCTCGCCTTTATACATGGCCCCAGATCTCCAGTATTGCCTGCCATAAGTAGTTTCCCATTGTCTAGTAGTTTCATTAAAACCAACATCCAGTTTCTTTCCTTGGCTTCTGTCAGAATCCATGTCATCATGTTCCAATACCTTGCCGAGCATATTTAGCATATCTCTCCTGTAAGCAACTGGCTGCAGCTGGTGAGTATGCCACATCAAATCAATATCGTATGTTGGAACACAGAAGCAATTGACAGAATTCTCCCTGTTTTTCTTGATCAGGTACATAAATCCTTTGTATCTTTCTTCGGCTCCTTTGAGGAAGCGATCATCAGACATATATTGTTGAGAGACCTGTAGAGACCCAACATATCAGGAAAGATAAGAAAATGGCACCAGAACTTAACCCATTGAATCCTAAACCACGAATCACACCATACAAATTGTCCTTTCCATATGAACTACACTTGATCAGGAGATGTGGGGTGTGGGGACACCATTTATAAATCAAGGTAAAGAGTGCATAAGGGTATGGGACCCATTCTGGTACCCAGTTTCCTAATGACTATTAAACTATGAATATCAATTTCTCAATTACTGAAATAAATAGTCCAATTAGATTCAGGTTATATTCACAGTGTGAATTCTAATCGAAAAGAGATAATAGTGATTATTAGAAGTGAAGAATTCATGTTTGAGTTGAGGCTCAGAAAAGGATAAAAAGTCATGTCTACCTGATGGAAGAAAGAACTTTGTCTTCTGACTGCTTCCACAAGATCATATTCAATCTTTTGGAAACTCTGAAAAGCTACTTTACCACAGTCATCCGAATCACAATGACGCAAATTAAGCTCATATGGCTCTTCTGGATAACAGTTTTTCCAAATCTCTGCTGTCTGCTTCCTGGCCAAGTCTTCAACAGATGATTTTTGAAAAGAAGCATCAACTACATTCCCATATATCTTCTCACAATCCTTTTCATATTGTACCTACAGAAACCAATGCTATCTAAAGAATAGAACCTAAAAACAAACATCATTATTTAAATTTTACAACGGTAATAGCTTTTGCATACTGGATTGAGTCTGTGACAGTGCCAGATCCATTCACAGTCTAGAGGAGCAACCAGAGGATATCTTTCAGTGCCGGATTCAGAGTGTTCGGCAAGCAATGGGAGCCAGCACTGCTGATACCTGTCAATTCAAAAGAAACGAGAAGAGAACAAATCTTTAAAACCCACTCATTTCGAGAATGAGTTTCAAATCACTGAATATACTTATTTAACATCTACTAGGGCAAATTAACGAGTTTTAACGTTGCGGTCAAACCTAATATCCCCAATTTCTGAAAGAAAAATGGAAAACCTTGTATTAACTTAATATTTTTAATAAAAGATCAAAAAAACTTTATAATAATACCATGCAGCGGGAATTTCATGTTTTCATCCACACATATGAGAATTGCTTTGCAATTCACCTGTACTAGCCCAATCGTTGAAGATTTTTGAAGAGCAAAGAAGAAAACCTTGAATAAAGTTAATATTTTCATTCAAGGATTAAAAAATCTTTAAATAAATAGTAGGCGAGAAAATTACAGATTTGCATCCAAATATGTGAGAATTGCTTTGAAAGTCATCTATACCGGCACAATCTTTGAAAATTACCCGAAAATAAAGAAAAAAGCCTAGTACTATAACAGATTTAAGAAAAACTTTATATTAATAGGCAGCTAAAAAAAAATTACATATTTTCATCCAAACATGTTGGAATTGCTTTCAAATTCATCTAATCTCACACAATCTTTGAAGATTTCCAAAGCAAAATCAAGAAGAGAACCTCATAATATGTTAATATTTGCAATAAAGGATATAAAAGAAAAGATTTATATTAACAGTCGGCCAAGCATATTACAGATTTTCATCCAAAATGTGGGGATCGTTTAGAAATTCATATATTCTAGCACAATCTTTGAAGATTTCCGAAAAATATATCCACACTCTTCGAATAGTTAAGAAAAAAAAATCCAAACATGTCAGAATTGCTTTGAAACTTATCCATTCTAGCACAATCTTTGAAATTTTCTGAAAAATACATTTTAAAAAACCTCTTATTATGTTAATATTTTCAATAAACGATTAAAAAAAAGCTTTTTAAAAACAGTTGGCCTAGAAAATAACAAATTTTAATCCAAACATATGGGAATTACCTTGAAATTCATCCATACTGCCACATTTTTTGAAAAAGAAATCTATCCCCCAAGTTTGTAAAGCTTGGAAATTAAAATTTTCATCAAAAGCAGTACCTGTAAATGGCTCTTTCCACAGCTGGACCTTCGTAAAGGCACCGATTGCGATCAACAGAAGCAAGAAACAATAGCTGTCGTTTAGCCGCAGAAACCAGGTCAAGCTCTACGCTAATGCTAATTCCTTGCGCCTTTGTCCATTCTTCTCCCTGAATTGCATCCATTCTCGCCAAAGAAAGAAAACAACCCTTTTCTGCCTTTGAAGCTCAGAGATTAAGCTAATAAAGCTTTCCGACTCCAATTTCCACCTGCTACAGCACAATGAATACAATAAGCAGAGGGCTTCCGCGTACCTACCAAGAAACTACTAATTCCCTTATCAGTAAAGCTTTTTAAATACTGAAAATGTGTGAGGTATGTGATGAATTTAGCAGAGATGTCTCCTTATCTTCTAATTTCCACCACCAAAATTGAATGTTAGTGTCCACCTACGAAAATATACCTTCCATTTTTCCTTGTGAATAATTTTCAATTTTCTGCGGAAGTGTCGAAACTTTGGGGTAAAGTTCGAATTATTCAGAAGAAAATAGCTTGAGTTGCTACATAATTAATTGTTTAACGGAGCGAGTAGTGACGGTACGGTTGCTACATAAATGTGCTTGAGTCTCCACGCAATTTAATAATTGTCAACTGCAGACGACAGTCAGCTTCACCAAAGTCAAAATTTGTGACTTACTAGATGCAGCGACTGGTATTACGACTCCTCCTATGCAGGAACACATACAATTATAGCAAATTCTCATTAATAGAGGGAAGTATAACAGAAAGTCAACGCCTTATTACGTATTTCAATGACTCAGCACTTACTATAACAACCTCTCATGGCTCTTATGGCTGGCCACAGGAAGGAATATACTTATCTGACCAAAAAACCCCGTATACAAACACCACACAGCCTGTGTTATTACAATACCAAATTCTGAACTATATTTTAACACAGCGTATGCATCATACTATGCTGCAACTAAAGGTTTGGCGCCTTATTGAAATACACACTGTGTTTTCTGCGGTGTGCAAAGCTCTATTAGACTAACAAAACAGTTCACAGCGTTCCAAACTAGGATATTACTTACTGTATATATGTATTATCGACATAATATCCTATCGTAACCACACCAAAATCATTGATATATGTAATTAAAAACACCCCCCATTTGTCAAATCCATTGCAAATTTTCTGAGATTTTCCCTTTCTCTTTCCCTGATCTTTCTTTCTCCAAAGCATCTGCAAAATCTTCCTTCAACTCTTTCATTATGTAAAGGTCGGGGTAGCTCCCCTGTACAGGGTTTTTGTTTTTCTCATTTAAATATATCTTTTATTTCTTTTTCCTTTTTCTTTTTTTTTTAAAATTAAATTTCTAGTTTTTCTTTTATTTTATTTCTTTGTTTTTTTTTCTCTTTTTAAAATAATTCTTATTTTTTAATTACTATTAATAAAGAATGTTCATTTGTTATAAGCGATTAAATTAAATTAGCATCTAATATGTTAGAACAATTTAAATAGAAATTTTTGAAAAGTAAAAATAATTTGTATTTAAATTCATTTTTGTCAAAATTGTTTCTAACATTATTAATGACAAGACAAAATAAAAGCGTAAATAAATTCATTACGATATCTTATTAACTCCGACAATCACAAAAGTAATACTCCAAGTAAAAAACAAACACACTATAATTAATTATTTTTAATGCATTTCTACCATGTATTAACCATTGTGTGAGTGTAGGGTTTTGTCAATTCTCTGTAAACTTTCGATGGCTCAATTTACATCATTCTTTCTAATGATGCTTTTCCTCTAACACGTTCAAGGGATGAATTCCCCTGCATTCACCTCACAACACACAAATAATTAGATCATATCACATGATAAACATAAAACAATAATATAACTGAAATAATACATTAATATGCTTAACATGCACCCACATACATTAATCAATTCATAATAAGCGATCATGTATCATCATCTAACTAAGCAACATTTTATTATCCCGTAATAACATAAATCTCAAACTCAGTCACAAATATAAACCACTATCATATGTGTCCACTATAAATATCCGTGAATAGTTTAGTAAGTTTGTTTGACGAGGAATCAGGGTGTAACTAGACTCTCTCCAGTGTTTGAGCATTTTATGTTTACAACATTCATTTGTTTTTAGCTTTAAACCTCATTTAAGGTAAGTGCATAAAGTTGGGGGACAAAAAGTGGCCTCCCTATGGATATGATTTTTTTGAAATTTCAGAAATTTAAACCTTTGTAGATAATTTGAGATATCTACACTCCAAATTTGAAGATGGTGTAAAAAAAAATTTAGCATTTCGAGTCTAGTTTCCAAAACACTAATTTTTTTTTAAAATGGTTAAGTATAACTATGTCAAACATCTAAAATTTGAAAAAGAACTTTAATTTTTTTTAATAAAACATAGTAGATAGATGGTCGTGATGTGCACTATTTTTTTAGCAACGTTTAATATTATTTTAAACCTTTTGGAGAAAATTTAGGTAAAGCTTGTAGCACGTTGTCTATATTTTTTTCTATTTTTTCAATAAATACTTTTTTTTATGAATTTTGCAAGTAACTCGATCTTAAAAATTGACAAAGAAATAGATATTTATCTGTGAGTTTGGCCTAACTACCTAAAAAAAAAATTCTTATTTTTAAATGTGTGTAGAAGTAAGCATACTACGTCCCCATATAATTTAATTTTTACTTGGATCAACGAAACACAAATTACATGATCATATACAGGGATGTATGTTTGCGACATGTAGTGTCCTAAAAAAGGCATAGTTAGAAATAAATATAGTTTGAAACCTTAAATTAGTCTAAAAAATATAAGAATCATATTTTTGGAAAGAGGAGAACGTGCTCGTTGCGATGGTATCAAGTTTTTGAATTTTCACATTAAAAACCTTAGTGTATTTGGCAATCAAAGTTAAAATCTATTGTTTATTTTTATACCTTTCAATACTTGACTGTACATTGATAGTCCAAGCCTTTGGCTCGATAATTCAAGACATTCCCAAGCCAAAAGGCATGAGAATTGAATTCAAATTCAAATACCGCAATCGTATTAATAATATAGTTAATAATGTGATTGCGTTAAAACTGCAATTACGTTATATATTCTAAACATCCTAAACTTGAATAGGAGCCATTAGGCCTAGTAGCCTTAAGATTGTTGGCTAATATGACATGTGCTATAAAATCCTTAATTGACATTATATTGAAGGAATTCTTTGCATGGGGACCAATTACTCTATATTGTAAATATTATACCGAAGAAAATACTCGATTGGTTAAATATGATGTGCAATTAGGAAAAAATATTCACAATGGACAAATTAGATGGACACAATTTGTTGCATGGGGTGAAAAATGCTTCAATTGATATTCTAGGTGGAGCAATTAATTCCATAGGACTTAGTTGTTCTCAATTATGTATAGTATTGAAAAAATATCAATTGATTTAATATGGTGTAATTAAATCTCCAAATGACATTAGATGGATGTAATTCCTTGCTTGGAGATTGACTGGCCCCAATTGCATATCATATAGAACCTAAATACTCAATTGGTTCAATATAGTGTGCAATCGGGGCTAATGGAACCCAACTAAAACATTATATAGACAAAATTACTTTCATGGGGCTCAGTTGGCCCCAATTATGTATATAAGATAAAACCAAGTGCATGATTAGCTAGATATAGTTTACAATCGAGGCCAACGAAGTTATAATTGACATTAGATGTGTTCAATTACTTGCATGAGCCTTGGTTGGCCATAATTGTATATTCAATTGAACTAAATACTTGGTTGATTCAATATGTTATGTATTTGAGACCAATAGAGCCCCATGTTGACAGGAGAAGGATGAAATTGTTAAACATGGTATATACTAAGAGGGGGGGTGAATCAGTATATCATATATCTCATAAAAATTTTACTTAATCAAACTCCACTTAACCATACATTCAAGATATGTAATAAAACTGAAACAATAACATGCACCACACAAGAAAGAGAGACACTAGATTTTTACGTGGAAACCCAATGTGGGAAAAATCATGAAGAACAATCTCAAGTATATGAATGAGCACCAACTCAAATTACAAAGTTCACGAGCACCAACTTGCAGGAACATCAACCCCTTTGTCGAGCACCAACACAACAACTATTTGTGAGCATCAATCCACAGGAGCACCAGCTCCTCTTATGTAAAACACAACTATCTCTCAATGTTGCTTTCTCAACAAAAAATAGAACTCTACTATATATTTTTTAATTCTATCTTCTTTTTTTATATAAAACAATTACAAACCATGCACTCTTTTGCATATTACAAATGGCTTCTCAAGCCTCCTTTTATAGCTTGCCAAATGACCTTTGGCATTCACCCTTTGTGACCCTTCAATCCACATGAAAAATGATGCCAAACTTGCATGATCCTTTGAATCCTTTCATTTGAAAAGTTACATGGTGACCCTTCATGAGCAAATGTGTCATTTCACCATTTATCTTTATTTGGTGACTCTTCGAATACCTCAAGGTGACTCTTCATAGAAAAATATGTCATTTCCCTCTTTTGTCTTTATCTCGTGACTCTTTGACTTCTCTATGGGCCCTTTGTTGACTTTATGCAACCAAAAATATATTTATTAATATTAAATAAATATCAACACAATTTAGCCAAAATACAAACACTAAAAACACCTTTAGACAATAAATGCTATCGAGCCTTTGTCACCAATAATGTTAAACCTTTGACATCAATGATAATATTTCCAATAATCTCCTCCTTTGTCATTGATAAAAACCTCAAACTGAAACTACCACATTCTGAAACATATACTGCACATGCCAACCTACACATACTGCCAACAAAAAAAAAATGGTAATTCCCCCTTTACTGTAGCATCTTGTACATGTTCTTCTACATTTTTTTTACTTCTTCCCCTTTGACATCAATGGTAAAGGGTCTATCCTGGAGCTAACACTTAGCTCCTCCTCAACTGATGTTGAACCTTAATGACAGGAAGTAAAAGAAATTACTCCCAACTTCTCTCATAGATACTCGAATGTGTCCTTTGGTAGTGCCTTTGTAAAAATATCTGCAATTTATTCTGTAGTATTGATATATTTTAATTTAACATATTGATCTGCAACCTACTCTCTCAAGAAGTGATATCTGATAAGAATATATTTTGTTCTTGAATGCATCATTAGATTCTTAGAAATATTAATAGCACTTGTATTGGTAAAAAAAATAGAGATAGATTCATCATATTTTACCTTGATGTCTTCTAAAGTTTGCTTCATTCAAAGCACTTGAGTACAACATAATGCTGTTGTAATATATTCTAATTCAATTGTAGAAAGTGACACTAATTTATGCTTCTTGCTTAGCAATGATACTAAGCTATCACAAAGGAAGTAAAAGAAATTACTCCTAACTTTTCTCACAGATTCTCAAATGTGTCCTTTGGTAGTGCCTTTGTAAAAATATCTACAATTTGGTATGTAGTACTAATATATTCCAACTTAACATGTTGATCTACACCCTGATCTCTCAAAAAGTGATAGCTGATAAGAATATGTTTTGTTCTTGAATGCATCACTGGATTCTTAGAAATATTAATAGCACTTATATTGTCACAAAAAATAGAGATAGGTTCATCATATTTTACCTTGATGTCTTCTAAAATTTGCTTCATCTAAAGCACTTGAGTACAACATAATGCTGCTGCAATATATTATAATTCAGCTGTAGAAAGTGACACTGAGTTATGCTTCTTGCTTAGCCATGATACTAAGCTATCACCAAGGAAGAAAGCTCCTTCACTTATACTTTTTCTGTCATCCAAACAACTTTGCCCAATCTAAATTTGTATAAGAAATTAAAGTAAAATCTCTCCCTGTGAGATACCACAACCTATAATCTAATGTCCCCTTGACATATCTAAACATTTTTTTTACCAACTGAACATGACTCTCCTTCAGGGGTACCTGCTATCTTGCAACCATGTCTACTACATACATAATGTCTAGTCTCGATGCTGTCAAATATAAAAGACTATCAATCATAGATCTATACAAATATTGATCTACAATAGATGAATTTTCATTCTTATTCACCCTATTTCCTATACTCATTGATATGCCAACTGGTGCATAATCTTTAAAACCAAAAAATTTCAACATTTCCTTGGCATATTTATTTTGAGATATGAAATTTTTTTTATCTGACTAAAATATTTAAAGCCTTAAGAAAAATGATAATTATCCAAGCATAGACATCTCAAATTTTTTTTGCATATTATCAAAAAAAAAATTGTCATCTTTTCGATGTTTCCTCCAAATATTATGTCATCAACATGTACCACAACAATCAACTAATGCTCACCTTCTATTTTGATGTAGATATTACTGTCAGCAAAACCTCTTTTGAAACCTTGATCTTGTAGGTACTTATCAAGTTTTGCATACCAAGCTATGAGAGCTTGTTTCAATCCATACAGTGATTTTTTTAATCTGCATAATGGCTACTATCATTTGAGAGAAAAATCTCTCAGACTGCTCAATGTAGTCCTCCTCTTCTAGATTTTAGTTCAAGAAATCAGACTTGACATCCACCTAAAACACTTTGAAATTCTTAAACATTGCATATGCAATAAATATTCTAATAGCCTCTAGCCTTTCCACTGGTGCAAAAGTTTTTTCAAAATCTATACCTTCAATCTGAGCATATCTTTTACATACTAACTTTGCTTTATTCTTGGTAACTTCATCATCTTTATTTAAATTATTTTTGTATATCTATTTTGTTCCTATCATATTTTGATCTTTTGGTCTAAGCACTAACTCCAAAGTATCATTCTTTTCTATCTGATCTAATTCTTCATCTATTGTTTTAACCCAATGCTCATCATGTTTAGAATCTGAAAAAATTCTAGGCTGAATTTTGGATAACAAAGAAAAATTAACTTGTTCATATTCACTTACCATCATCCTTCTGGTGCAAACTCTTTCATTTATGTTCTTGATGATGTCACTCTCATTGTGATTTATTTGGATATATTTGGATGGGGTCTTGGTGACCTTTTTCTCTTTCTTCTCATCTTCATCTGATTCTTCAAAATCTTTTTCAACGATTTCAGGTGTGTCTATCAGATCACTGGCTCTTAGTGTTACATCTTCATCTATCCTGACACTTGCACTTTCAACTATCTTTTTGGTTATTTTTTTATAATATTTATATGCTTTACTTTACAAGAATATCCAATAAATATGCTTTCACCTATTATAGATTCAAACTTACCTAATTTTTTATCAGTTCTCTTTATGAAGCATCTACTACCAAAAACTTTAAAATAATCAACAGTAGCTGGTTTGTCTTTCCATAACTTGTAGGGATTCTTGTCATTGTTGACTCTCAATAACACTTTATTCTGGATATGCTTTATTGTGCCTACTACCTCTCTCTAATATTTATCTAGTATCTTAGATTCATTTAGTATTATCCTCGCCATCTCTTGAACTGTTCTATTTTTCCACTCAACTACTCCATTTTGTTGTAGAGTTCTAGATATTAGATAATATCTATTTATCCCACAGTCTTCACAATACTCAATAAACTTATCTGACATGAATTATATTCCTCGATATGATCTCAGGCACTTAATCTTCAAACTAGTTTCATTCTCAACTAAAGCCTTGAATGCTTTGAAGTGATTGAAAGCTTTTGATTTTTTCTTTAAAAGCATCAGCTAATTCATACATGTAAAATCATCAATAAGCAACATGAAGTATTTATCAACTTGAGTACTTTGAGTTCTGGTAGGTCCACACATATCAATGTGAACAAGCTCTAACATCTGAATGGTCAAGTATTATTTTGTCTTGAACCATCTTCTGACCTGCTTTCCATGCTGACATGGTTCACAAAACATGTTGAAGGGCTTTGTAATCTTTGGAAGATCTCTAACTGCTTGCTTCTTACTAATGTTGACAATATTGCCAAAATTTATGTGTCTCATTCTCCTGTGCTACAACCAACTTTCCTCAACCTGACTCAAAAAACATCTTTGATCTTTGATATCTGATAATATATATAAAATATTTTCTATCTTCTAAGCATCTACAATCAACACATCTGAATCTTTTCTCCTAATGTCACAACTTTATGTATAAAACTTTAATGTGTATGATTGATCACTCATTTGACTTACACTCAACAGATTATGCTTAAGACCTTCTACATATAGAGTATTTTCAATCTTAATTCTACCATTATCTAAACTTAATGTACCTTTTTTAGCTATTCTGGTAGTGGTATTGTCTCTAAATTTTACTGTGCCACCATTGATCTTATTTAAAATTATGAACTTGCTCTTGTATCATGTCATATGCCTCAAATATCCACTGTCAATGAACCATGACTTTTTTTCATTTCTTTCATGCAAAGTTGTCTAGATTAATATAGACTTTTTAGGTTGTTTCTTCTGCCATGAACCTGTCTGAACTTTATTCTTGATGAATGGAGCCTTGAAACTTTAGTTATTCTTAACTAACTCGAACACGCTTTTGCAATGTCAGGCTATGTGTATGAAATTATTGCACTTGTAACATGCTATGCCTCTTCATCAAATCCTGATAAAGGAGCAAAAGAGTTTTGGCCTCTACTTGACTCTACATGAGTTTCATTCTCTTTGTTTCTAAAATTGTTATTTATTTTCCAACAATCTATTTTCTTATGACCATAATCATTACAATAAAAATAATAACCATGAAAATAGAACATGTTCTAATTTTTATATCTTTGATTTGGTTATCTTTTGTAGCTATGTTCCTTCCATCCTTTTTTGTTTGATTTGTCCTTTGCATTCTTAACTTCTTGCTTTTTTATTTCCTCTTTTGTAAGGGCTTCAACATGGATTTTTTTATTTTCAAATCTAATACCTATCTTATCTAATACTAATTTTTGACTTTCTAATATCTTATTCAACATGTTAATGTTATTCTCAAATTTTGAATCATTGACAGCTTAATCATTGATTGATTTATTTGTTTTCTCAATATCTTCTTTTAAATAGGTAATTTCAACAATATACTTTTCACATTCTTCACTTACTTTTTAGAGTTGAGTTTTTAGATCTTCTTCAGTGTTTTGGTTTCTTCAATATGTGCTTGTAGATCTTCAATTATTTTCTAACGCTTTTTAATTTTTCTCAATCTGGAGCTTCAATATTTGATTCTTCTTCTCAAGATCTTTTAATTTTTCTAAGGCACAAATAAGTTCTCCTTTCAGATTCACCTCAGCGTCATCATGTTCTTCTTGATCATTTGTACTTTTGCTTACAGAGGAATCTTTATGTATGGTCATGAATAAAATATCTTTTTAATCTTAGTCATTGACTCCACTATCTTTGGCTAAGCTAGGATATTTATAATATAAAACTCTTTTTCTTGAATTTGCGCTTGAAGTTCTTCTCGTATGTAGGCTTTCTTTCTTCATTGTCACCATTATTCTTATCTAGACACTTAGCTACAAAATGTCTATTTTGCCACATTTAAAAAAATTAAATGGTAAATTTCTTTGATATTTACATGTGCCCTTTTTAAGTTTATGGATGAATAGAGCTCCGTTGTCATCTTTCTCATTGTTAAAGCTATCACTTGATTCTTGAATCTTAGCCTTGTCTTTCTTTAATGTCTTGAAAGCAGCTTCTCTCTTTGAGGGTTTCTCTTATTTGGTCTACATCTCATATGCCATAAGAATACCATGTAGTTCATTCATCTTTAGCTTGGCTAAATCTTTCATCTCCTCAATTACATAAACCTTTGCATCATATTTCGATGGTAGAGATCTCGAAACCTTTTATACCACCGCTGACTCTTTTAACTTTTCTCCAAGACTTTGAATTTGATTAACTATTTGATCAACCTACAAAATATAACTTACTATATTTGTTTTCTCTTCCATCTTCAAACTTTCAAACTATCTTCTATTGGAGCTTAGCTTGATGAACATTTTCATCACCTTTGTAAATATTTTCAAACTTTACCCAAGTCTCATGAGCAAATTTACATTGCATAACTTTAACAAATTTTGATTCACATAAACCACATAAAATAGCATTTAAATTTTTACCATTATTTTTGCTTGCTTTCTTTTCTGTAGGAGTAGTTACAAGTGTCTGTGGCTCTTCGTATTTCTCTATCACTACTTGACAAATGTCAAATCCAAGATCCATCAAGTAAGTCCTCATCCTTATGCTCCAAAAGGCATAATTTGTTCCATCAAATAAAGGTGCCTTATTTGTAATAAAATCATCATGTGATCCAGCCATTATGCTCTCCCCAATCTACCTTCAAGTTGTTAAACTCTTTCCAAAAGAACATGCTCTGATACCAATTATTGAACATGGAATATACTGAGAGGGGGGTGAATCAGTATATCATATATCTCATAAAATTTTTACTTAATCAAACTCCTTTTATCCATAAATTCAAGATATGCAATAAAATTGAAACAATAACATGCACCACAAGAGAGAGAGAGAGAGAGAGACCAAATTTTTACGTGGAAACCCAATGTAAAAAAAACTACAGAGAACAATCTCAAGTATATGAATGAGCATCAATTTAAATTATAAAGTTTTCAAGCACCAACTTACAAGAACACTAACCCCTTTGCCAAGTATCAACACAGCAACTATTTGTGAGCACCAACTCCTCTTATGTAAAACATAACTATCTCTCAATGTTGTTTTTTCAACAAAAGATTGAACTCTACCATATCTCTTTTAATTCTCTCCTCTTTTATTATATAAAATAATTACAAACCATGCACTCTCTTGCATATTACAAATGGCTTTCCAAGCCTCCTTTTATAGCTTTCCAATGACCTTTGGTATTCATCCTTTGTGACCTTTCAATCCATATGGAAAATGGCACCAAACTTGCATGACCCTTCGAATCCTTTCATTTGAAAAGTCACATGGTGAGCCTTCATGAGCAAATGTGTCATTTCCCCCTTTATATTTATTTGGTGACTCTTCAAATTCTTCAAGGTGAATCTTCATGGAAAAATGTGTCCTTTCCATCTTTTATCTTTATCTCGTGACTCTTTGAACTCTCTATGGGCCCTCTTTTGACTTTATGCAACCAAAAATATATTTGTTAATATTAAATAAATATCAACACACTTTACCCAAAATATGAACATTAAAAACACATTTAGACAATAACTATTATGGAGCCTTTGTCACCAATAATATTAGACCTTTGACATCAATGACAATATTTCCAACATAAATTTCTTACACAAGGCTTGTTTGGACTAAATTTCATAGATCATATTGAACCATTATATTTTTTCAGTGGAATTTGGTGCACAATCAAAATACTGATTGTTATTAAAGATGGATCTATAATTCCTTACAGAGGGTTCAATTGGTCATGATTTCATATCATATTCATGATGACACTCAATTATTTGAATAAAGTGTGAAATTAGGGCCCTAATTAAAATTATGTTGACACAATTCCATGGGCAAGCCTCAATTGGCCCCAATTATGTATCATCTTGAACCAAATACTCCATTGGTTCAATATGGTATGCAATTAGGGCCAAGTAAGCCTCAATTTCCATTATATATGAATGTAGTTCCTTGCACACGGCTCCTTTGGACCGAATTTCATATCAAATTGAAAAAATACTTATTTTTTAAATATGATTAACACTTGGATCCCCAATTGATATCATATGGAAAAAATTACTTACATTAGGGCTCAGTAGGCCCCTGGTATCAATTTATCTCCAATTAACATCCTTTATATATAATAAGAAATAAGATCATAGGGATGAACATGGTTAAAATTGCATCAGTCATAACCATAATTGACTTCGTAGGCTCAATCTATGATGATGTGGGGGATAATTGACCCTAAATTCACATTCTTTACTCACATATCTATGTTCAAAGAGCTCAAATTTTCCCTAATCACCATCATGATTGTACTTTATATACCCTAAAACCTATATGCTAAACCCTAATCCCTGAAGTTCCTAATCCATAAACTCTATTTATTATAAATATAAACTCTTTAAATGTTGAACCAATTATTTTAGCCCAAATTAACATTATTTAGACTAAGAATTAAGTATATAGGGCTCAGTTTGGCCTAAATAACATCACTAATTGATCCATTTGACTAATTCACTCAATTTGCACATTTGACATGACATCCATGGTATAATGACAACCCAAAAACACATTCTATAGTTGCAAATGGGTCCACATGATTCAAATTGTCCTCAATATCTTTGTGATTGACCCTGTGTACCCTAAACCATGTATATACATTAAAACTTAAAAGGGTCATAGACCTTAAACCCTAAACACTATACCCTAAATTGTAAATAATTTACTTTCCAGGTATCTACCAACTTCAATTTAGTCCCAATTAACATCCTTTTTAGTAAGAATCTAGTTTGAACACATGGCATATATAGTGATTAGACATTAATATACAGGTCCTTAAACATAAACCATGTGCCCTAATAACTAATGATCCCTAAAACATTTAAATTGTAACCCCTATGCCCTAATGCCCACTATGCACCACAAACATACATGCCTTACGATATAACTAATTTTATCATGAGATGTCATAATTTGGGCATTTTTTAAACCTATGGTCAAAGCCTTTGGAGTACCAATCTAGCTTTGTGTGTCTGTTCAGTAAATTGGGGCTATTTCGAGCCCCTTCAACCTAATTTACCAAAGAGGAGGAGAGGTAGTTGATTATTTTAATCAATGAGGAATTTGAGGCTAATTTGAGGGTCTTTAATAACAAGAGATGATTTGGGGCAAAATCAAAATATCAATCTTCTATCATGAATTGATCCAATTAGTTAATTTGTATAATTCCTTGAATGATCTAGGAAAAATTGAGCCCCTAAACCAAATTTATGGCTCAATCGATTGTATAACATGTACATGGCATAATTAACCCTACTTTTATCAGAAATGTGCAAACATGAAGGTAATCAAGTCATAAATATGTGTCACAAGAAACTCAAATGTTCTTCAATTACCTTAATGATTGGACCCTATATCCAATATATTAAAACCTAAGTTACCCTGTACCATTCACATTAAACCCTAAACCATAAGCCCTAAACCCCAAACCCTTTAAATTATAGACCCTAAACCCTAAACCAATAAATTTAGCCCAAATTAAGATCCTTTAAATATATATAGTAAGAATTAGGTTCACAAAGATGAACTTGGTTAAAATTGCATCATTCATTACCATAATTGACTTTTTAGGCTCAACTACAATGATGTGGGGGATAATTGATCCCATATCCACATTTTGTAATCACAGATATAGTTTCAAGGCTCCCAAATTTACCCCAATTGCCTACATGATTGTATAATTGTACCTTAAAACCTATACCCTAATCACTAAACCTTAAAACTTTATTAATCCCTAAACTCTAAACCATAAATATAAACTCTTTAAACCTTGAACCAATCATTTTAGCCCAAATTAACATCATTTAGACTAAGAATTAAATTCATAGGGCTCAATTTGGCCTAAATCACATGACTGATTGACCCATTTGACTAATTCACTCAATTTTCACGTGTGACATGACATCCATGGTATAATGACAACCCAAAAACACATTTTATAGTCACAAATAGGTCCAAGTGATTCAAATTGTCCTCAATTATCTTTGTAATTGACTATGTATAACCTATGTTGTTCCCAAAATTTGTCAATTGCTTTTGTGGATAACGTATCGACCATTTTGGTCCTACAGACCAAAACTCTCTCTTTTCTTTCTCAAAAATATTCTTAGCAATTAATTTTTCAATTATTCAAGCATTTTCAGCTAAGGAACTTGCAGGTTCAATGCCGAGGTTCAATCAAAAGACTTAACGGTGAGCTTCAAACAAATGGAATGAACCATTGAACCTTTGAACTTAGAATGGTTCAAAGGTTCAAAGTGATTCAAAGGTTTAAAGGTTCAAAAATAAGTTCAACCGCTTCAAAGAGTCCAACAAGTTCGAAGGCTTTGGCAAGTTCAAAGGTTCAACGACTTTGATAGACTTAAAAGAATAAAAGGATTCGAAGAGTTAAGATTGAACCATTGAACCTTGAACTTCTGAAGGTTCAAAGTGTGAACAAAAGCTTCAAGAAAATCAAAGAATTGGAAGATTTAAAAATGAAGTTCAACCAGATAGTTTGACCAAATGGTTCAACAAAAAAAAAGAGCGAATGCGGCCCTTTACAAAACATTGATCCGCCGACCATTAAACCACTTTGAACCGTTGAACCATTGAACCGATGCACTCTAAAGGTTCAAAGGTTCAAGGTTCAAAGTAGTTCAAGCGACTAAGTGACCAGTTACGTCCCCATGGACGTCAAATTTAGGGTAATGAAATATCCATTGATTTATAAAGATGCACATCTGGGAACAAACTCAGTGACCAGCCAAAGAAGGAGCCGAAGGAGCTAGCAGAAAGTGAGAAGATAGCTTGAGAGCTCAGATCGCCAAGGAAAGACAAAACGTGGTAAGGAAGAGAGAAAAACTAAAAAAATTCAAAAATATATGCAGGAGAGTTATTTCCAGTAGGTGGAACAGTCCACCAAGTGGACATCAGAGGACGTGAGTATTCAAAGGTACGACCTATTTTTCTGCATTAAGTAATGGTGAATGGACAGTTGTGTAAGCATCATAAAGAGGACCAAGTAGACCATGCTTTGGAGGAGACATTTTAGATGATTAGAACAACAAAATCCAAGTTGATATCCTACTCCAGCATGGCCGCTTCATAGAATTTCAAAATGCATTCAAGGCATTGAATGCAGCATGGGCCATTTACTGAAAACAAGCGCCCAAGTCTTTTTGGAAATGTTATATATTGTAATATCTCATTTTGTGTAAAGGGGATCTCTCAGTTATTAGAAGTGAAACTTTGCCCAAATTGAAAGGCATTCCTGAGACTTTGAGCTCAGACTGTTAATCATATTTTGTTATTTGAGTGGAAAGCAAGTGACCTTTCAGACTTTGTGTTGAAATAGCTTGTGTTATCTAGGAAATTATTCTTAAGTCTGTTTCCTAAATACAGTCTTGTCCATTTAATCAAATAAGCAAAATTAGTGGAAATAATCTAGAAGGTGCCCTGAAGCCAATTATGGGAGACTTTGTGTTGCCATAATTGTCTTCAGTCTGTGTTTTGTGTAAAGAATACTAGAGAGACTTTGAGCTCCCCTTATCCTTCGTAACCTTTCACTCTGTTGTAGTTAAGGTGGAGACTTTGTGCTAAACTTCATCCTATTGTGTTCCTACATCCTAATCAGTGTGAGAAGCAACAAAATACTGTGCTTTCATGGATTTCTTGTGGTTACAGTTACTACCAGAAAGTCTTACTCTGGTTTTTTGAACATCATTTCTGAAAGAAGAGAAATGCCTTCAGGAATTACCTAGGATTTCTCCTTGTCTTTGTGAGCATCATCTTTGAAAAAAGAGATATGGATGGTGTTATCCCACTCCTGAGTGTATTTTTAGCTTATATTAGTTATAATAATTTACAGGGAACCTCCCTTGCCTTATAGGGAACCTCCACTTGATGAGAGGAGAGATTTATCTCATTTTGTTATGGTAAACCTGCATATTTTGCCATATAAATATCCTTGTGCCGTGGTTGATATACCTATTTTGTCGTCAGTTAGTTGGTGACAAAATATTCATCCAACAGCTTCTTGGTGACTTGGTTGGGGAAAGAACGCATAGTTTGAAGCCTCAAGCTTTAGATTGAAGTAGTTCAAGTTTTTTTCCATTTCCATTTTACACTCTAGTAGATTCATGGTATATGCAAAGCCAGAGAGATCGAGGTATTGTTGACCCTGTATTTGAGTTGGTGCAGTTGAATAATTTTGATTTTTTTCCTCCACAACCTCACCTCTAACGAACTAGGAGTTTTCCTCCTACCAACATCAAGTCACCAATACAAGGCAAAGCTTATTTTTCCTCTGCTAGCATAGCTTTGTCCATACATATCCCTCAGAGATTTTTTAGCCCTCCCTTCAATAGTCATATAATGGTAGCTCAAGGCCGCTGGGGTAACACTTTTGGTCCCCTGAATCTAACTCCACATCTACATGAACTACCTCGCAGTTCCAGGAAGAATTTTCTCAAATTCTATGGTGATGGGAGAGTTCATCCTGATGAACATATTGCAGCCTTTTGCATATCTTGTGGTGTGATAGGCGTTGAGTATGAGGACATAGCAGTCAAAATATTTTTATAAATGTTACAAGGTGCTGTTACAGACTAGTTTTATCATCTGCAGGCCTAGACTATGACTAATTGGAACACCCTCAAAGTCAAATTTGAAGCCAGGTTCAAGCTTGCAAAAGATGTGCATGCCCTATTGGCTCAGTTCACACAGATGAAGAAGGAGCCTCATGAACCTATGAGGGATTTCATAGCTAAGTTTGACAAGCTGAGGAACAAGATTCCCACAATTGTTCAGCTGACACCAAAAAATCTTAAATGCTTCTTCATAAACTCTCAACTTCTTGAAGTGAGTATTTTGGTGAGGTGGGCTGGCCATATAAACCTTGTTGCAACTCAAGATTTGGCTACTGAGGTTGAATATGACCTTATCTTGGTTGAAAAGATAAGAAGAGATCCTAACAGGAGTAAATCTTCTTCATCTCCTGAATATTCTTCTACATGCACCACTGATCCTATGGTGCAAAAGCTAGAAAATGAGTTGCTAACTCTCAGAAAGCAAATGGCACAAGGGATTTTTTCTCCTCCTTCATACTGAGATATACCAAGGAGGACTTTTCCCAATCAGTCATATCAAGGCAATGCTACCAAAAATCAAGGGAAACCAAATCATCTTCCTCCCCCACAGAGGAAGCTTGCCATTGAAGTAGCACCAGCCAACTCAACAGTTGGATATCTTGAAATTAAATTTGATTTCTCTTTCGAACCTGATTTGAACCAAAAATATGATGTTAATCTCTTCACAGAGGGAGAAGAAGAATTAGCAAGCAACTCCAACATTGATTTTTTGAATTACCAGGAAGAAGCTAGAAGCAAGTCAGAAGCATTTGATGGATCATACGATGTATTTACCAGGGCCTAGAACTAGTCAGCTCAACAAGTTGATAAGAAAAAAACATGGGAAGGATCTGAACCAACAATTTTAATTGCTAAATGGGGGACCACTCTACCTTTCCAATCAAAGGACCCAGTGATCAACAAAAAAAGTAAGTACCTCAAATATTCTTTCACCTTCTGCTTCAAATTTACAGACCAATACCACACCCCCAAAAAACTAGAAGGATGGACTACCTTCCCCTGTTTCTAATTCATTTCAGTCATTTGATATAATTTACCATACAAAGAAGACCAAAATTCAAATGTCTAAGTTTGAATTCTTACAATCCAACCCTGAGCAGTTGGATAGGTTAGTTCAATGCGTGAAGAATAAAGCTGTCCCTACAGGACAAGACATTTTGGAAGTCATTCCTGGTCCACCCAAGAACACATCCACCTAAAATAATCTTTTGATTACTCCTCCAGTTGCCCCTGGGAAAATAGAACCATTTTATGTTTCCTTATTGATAAACGGTCATTAGCTGAATAATTAAATTATAGACTCAGGCACATCTGACAATGTCATGCCTACCAAGGTGGTAGAATCTCTTGGTCTCACACTAACCAAGACCTTTGGTAGATGTTTCTCTATGGAAAATAAGTAAGTGCCTTTGCTGAGACAAATTAAATATGCTCAATTTGCATTTGCGGCTTTTCTATATAAGAGAATCAAAATGACAGTCCTGGTGGCCGACATCCTACCCTCATACGGCATCCTTCTTGGGTGAAATTTTTGCAAGAACATTGGTGGAGAATTGAGCATGGACCTATCTGAGGTGAGGATCCCTCTCAAGGGAATCATGCAAAGGTTGCTTCTTGAGAAGGAAGCAAACTATATTGTCACCCAAACGTCAGCCCCTAAAGTTCAAATTCTATTTGAGTCTTCAGGCATGGGTAATTACTTTTTATCTACTAAAGACGTTCTTGTTTCAGTAGATGAAAGCTTACTAAGTGACAATCCAAAAAAATTAGATAAGGCATCAGAAAAATTGGTAGGGCGTAGTACACATGAAAAGGTATCTTCCCTTTTTGATGAAGAAAAATTTGAAAGAAGATCAAATTATGATGATGTCTAGATTCTGGAATTCGATGGCAGTAATTCTTCTATTGGTCTTGGAGCTGGAGTTGTTTTAATATATCCTCAAGGAGATATTTTCCCCTATGTATATAAGTTGCAATTTAGCAACACTAATAACACTGCTGAATATGAATCACTACTACTCGGTTTAAAAGATACTCAAGCTAAAGGTGTTAAAATCCTTCATGCTAAAAGAGACGTTGAACTGGTGGATTTTCAGGTGAGGAACCTGTATCAAACCAAAAATGAGAGATTGTGACATTATCACAATCTGGTGTGGGACTACATTGAAAGCTTTGATGTTTTCAATGTTTCCACCATGCCCAGAGAATTCAACAGTCGAGCAAATTCGTTGGCTATCTCTGCAACTCTCTTGGTCCCTCACTAAGATTTCAAAGGAGACAGGTACACTATCGAACTGGTCTTTTGACCAAGTGTGCCTTATAATGCTGACCATTAGCAGGTGTTCAATGGTGAAAAATAAATTATTGCTTTTTTGGAGTAGAAGGATAGTTTCGAAAAGCTTCATTTTGAAGGCAGTGAACCTCCACCACGGGAATCAGCGCCTGAAACAAATTCAAAAGCTGATGAAGAGTTCCTTCAGCTCAAAGGGAATTAAATTCCCAAAGGATTAGTTTCTCTTGAGAAACTTTTTGACAAGCATGATAGGTTTATCAAGGAACAACGAATGGATTCAAAATCCTCTAAGGATTTTGATCAAATCAATTTGAGTACAGAAGACAATCCAAAAATGGTCAACATTGGGAATTGTTGTACCCCTAATGAAAAACTCAAATTTATCACTCTGCTTCACCATTACATTAATGTTTTGGCATACTCTTATGATGATATGAAATATCTCAGACCTGAAGAAATCCAGTATGAAATTCTTCTCAAGATTGGGTCGTTGCCTCACAAACAGAAGCAAAGGTAGTACAACCCCAAGATATCAAGCACGATTTTGTTTGAGATACAGAAAATGCTTAATGTAAGAAGTATTTTTCCAATCCATCATTCCACCTAGATTGTGAACATAGTCCATATGAGAAAGAAGAATGGATAAATTTGCCTGTGTGTTGATTTGAAAAATCTGAATCAATCATCTTTAAAGAACAACTATCCCCTGCCCATCATGGATCAGCTGCTGCAGACAGTGACTGGCATTGAGATGTTATCAATGATTGATGGTTTTTTGGGATACACTCAAGTAGAATTTGGTGAAGCAGACCAATATAAGATTGCCTTCACTACATCTTGGGGCACCTTTGCATATCGCAGAATGCCTTTTGGCTTGATCAATGCTGGTGCCACCTTCTAGAGAGCAATGGACCTTGATTTCAAAGATGAAATGGGGAAGTTCATTGTGGTATATCTTGATGATTTGATAATCTTTTTCAAGCATCGTCTTGATCATGTGCATTATCTAAATAAGTGCTAGAGTGATGTAGGTAGATTGGTATTTCTCTTAATCCCAAGAAATTTATTTTTGGGGTTATAGAAGGTAGACTTCTCAGACACATTATATCTCGAAAAGGCATAAAGATCAACTCAAAAAGGGTCAAATCCATTCAAGAGCTTGCTCTTCCTGCTAGTAAGACCGTAGTCCACTCTTTCTTTGAAAAGGTAAATTTTCTACGAAGGTTCATCCCTGAATTCACAAAGAAGACTCACCACATTATCAACATGATGAAAGGCATAGCCATGTTCAGCTAGATGGAAGGAGGCAAATCAGAATTTCAAGACATCAAGGAAGCTATCGCCCATGCCCCAATTCTAGTTTGTCATGATTACGCCAAAGACTTCATGATGTAAAATTATGCTTCTGAACACATGCTTTTAGCCATTTTGGTTCAACATAATAAAGAAGGTGTGGAATCTCCTATATCTTTCATGAGTTATCCTCTTAAAGCTCATGAGCTAAAGTATTCAAACATGAAAAAGCATGCTTATGTTGTGGTAAAGGTGGTAAATCACTTCCATTTGTAAATCTTGAACTCACACACTATTGCTCTGGTCCCTGATACAACAGTCAAGTCCATACTAACTCAGCAAGATTTTGGAACCAAAAGGGGCAATTGGATTGCTAAAATCTAGGAGTTTAATCTGGTTATCAAACCAATGAAACTTGTGTAGGGAAGGGGTCCCTGCTAATTAATTGTTGATAACATATCAAAATAAATAGGACATCACGAAATATAAGTTGAAGACATGCCAACCATTCTCTTTATCACCACTACGAATGAGTGGTATTTGAATATTGCTCATTTCCTTACTTATGGTGAGTGTCCTGATCACCTGTCTCATAAAGAAAAGAGGACTGTTAAGTTGAAAGTTGCCAACTTTATTTTGTGAGACAATGTTCTATATAAGAGGAACCTTGATGGGGTATTCCTTTGCTACGTGGATAAAGCACAGCAGAACAAACTTTTAGAGTCCTTCCCCAATTTGGCTTGTGGAGTACATTTTTTTGCACTCATAAGTGCCCATAATATTCTATGAGCCAGGTATTATTGGCCTACTCTGTTTCAAGATGCATATAAATAAGTACGTAGATGCGAACTATGTCAACAGTTCATGAGAAGACCTAAATTAGCCGCATTACCTCTCAAGCTTGTGGTGATAGAGGAGCCATTTCAGAAATGAGGGATTGATTTCATTGGCACTGTAAATCTATCCTTAAGTGCTAGACATGATTATGTCCTCACAGCCACATACTACTTCACTAAGTGGGTGGAAGCCATTCCAGTCAAGCATGCCACTTCAGAAGTAATATGTAATTTTCTCAAGGAAAACATCATTACCAGGTTTGGGGTCCCAACCAAAATTGTAATAGACAATGCAACCTATTTCTCTTCTCATGAGATTACCCAGTTCTACTTTTATTATGGGATTATCCTATCCCACTCTTCTGACTATTTTTTGCAAGAAAATGGCCAAGCAGAATCAAGTAACAAAAACTTTGTGACTATTATCAGGAAGCTGGTAGATGACAATCAAAGAACTTGGCACAAAGCATTGTTTGATGCTTTATGGGCAGATATAATTACACCCAAGAGGGCGATAGGTATGTCACCATTCCAACTTCTGTATGGTCTCAATGCAGAGATACCAATCACCCTGAAATTGCCAGCACTTAAGTTGGCAAAAGCAGTCGAAGATCAAACCTTTGAAGGTTCCATTGATAAAAAGATCATGTGTTTGACTGAACTAGATGAGTAGCAAACTATGGTGGTGGACCGTATTGCCACACATCAAAGTCTGGTAAAGAAGCTCTTTGACCAGAAAGCAAAGATTCATGATTTTCAGATTAGAGATCAAGTTCTATTATGGGACAAGAGAAGAGAACCAAAAGAAATGCATGGGAAATTTAATTCCTTATAGAGAGGCCCATTTGACATTCATCATTTAAATGGTGAATATAGTTTCCTATTAAAGTATCAAGATGGCACGCCTTTTTCACTGCCTCACAATGGGCAGCATCTGAAGCACTTCAACCCTTGAAGTATCAGATAAGAGCAATTGTACATATGTATAGTCTTTAGTTTGTTTTGTGTTGTTTATTTTCATTTTTTGGCATCTTTTTATTTTTGGGTGGCATGACTCCATAACCCAATGGCATACATGAAGGCACTGAGATTCTAGTTTCTACTCCCTTCGACTATTTCAAAATTTCAATCGATAGAAGTTCCCCAACTAGAGCCAATTGTTGTTTCCAAAATCTATCACTTGCTTTTGTGGACAACATACCGACCATTTTGGTCCTAAAGACCAAAACTCTCTTTTTTTAAAAAAAATATTCTGAGCAGTTAAATTTTTCAATTATTCAAGTATTTTTAGCTAAGGAACTCGCAGGTTCAACGCTGAGGTTCAATCAAAAGACTTAACGATAGGCTTCGAACAAATGAAATAAACCATTGAACCTCTTAACTTAGAATGGTTCAAAGGTTCAAAGTGGTTCAAAGGTTCAAAAATAAGTTCAACCGCTTCAAAGAATTCAACAAGTTTGAAGGCTTTGGCAAGTTCAAAGGTTCAACGGCTTCGGCAGACTTAAAAGAATAAAAGGATTCGAAGAGTTAAGATTGAACCGTTGAACCATTGAACCTTGAAATTCTGAAGGTTCAACGGTTCAAAGTTTCAAAGAAGTTCAAAGTGTGAACAAAAGCTTCGAGCGAATCAAAGAAGCAGAAGATTTCAAAAAAAGGTTCAATCGAATAGTTCAACCAAATGGTTCAACAGAAGAAAAAGAGAGTGAATGCAGCTGTTTACAAAATATTGAACTACTGACCATTGAACCACTTTGAATCATTGAACTATTGAACCAATGCACTCCAAAGGTTCAAAGGTTCAAAGTTCAAAGTAGTTCAAGTGACTAAGTGACCAGTGACATCACCACAGATGTCAAATTCAGGGTAATAAAATATCTGTTGATTTTTAAAGATGCACACCTGGGAACAAACTTAGCGATTAGCCAAAGAAGGAGTTGAAGGAGCCATTAGAAAGTGAGAAGATAGCCCGAGAGCTCAGATCACCAAGGAAAGACAAAACATGGCAGAGAAGAGAGAACAACTACAAGAAATTCAGAATTGTCTACAAGAGAGTTATTTTTAGTAGGTGGAACAATCCACCAAGTGGACATCAAAGGACGTGAGTATTCAAAGGTGCGGCCTATTTTTTTGCATTAAGTAAAGGCAAATGGACAGTCGTGTAAGTATCATAAAGAGGACCACGTAGCCCATGCTTTGGAGGAGACATTTGAGATTATTAGAATGCCAGAATCTAGGCTGATATCCTTCTCCAACATGGCCCCTTCACAAAATTTCAAAATGCATTCAAGGCATTAAATGCAGCATGGGCCATTTTCTGAAAACAAGTACCCAAGTCTTTCTAGGAATGCTATATATTGTAATCTCTCATTTTTTATAAAGGAGATCTTTCGGTTATCAAAATCAAAACTCTACCTAAATTGAAAGGCATTCTTGAGACTTTGAGCTCAGACTGTTAAACATATTTTGTTATTTGAATGAGAAAGAAAGTGACCTTTCAAACTTTGTGTTGAAATAGCTTGTATTATCTAAGAAATTGTTCTTATGTATGTTTCCTAAATATAGTCTTGTCCATTTAATCAAATAAGCAAAATTAGTGGAATTAATCTGGAAGGTGTCCTGAAGCTGATTATGGGAGACTTTGTGCTGCCATAATTGTCTTTAGTTTGTGTTTTGTGTAAAGAATACTGGAGAGACTTTGAGCTCCCCTTATCCTTCGTAATCTTTCACTATGTTGTAGTTGAGGTGGAGACTTTGTGCTACACTTCATCCTACTATGTTCCTATGTCCTGGTCAGTGTGAGAAGCAATGAAAGACTGTGCTTTCATGGGTTTCTTATGGTTACAATTACTACAAGGAAGTCTTCCTCTAGTTTTCTGAACATCATTTCTGAAAGAAGAGAAATGCCTTCAGCAATTACCCAAGATTTTTCCTTGTCCTTGTGAGCATCATCTCTAAAAAAAGAGAGATGGATGGTGTTATCCCACCCCTGAGTGTATTTTCAGCTTATATTAGTTATAGTAATTTACAGGGAACCTCCCCTACCTTATAGGGAACCTCCCCTTGATGAAAAGAGAGATTTATCTTATTTTGCTATGGTAAACCTGCACATTTTGCCGTTTAAATCTCCTTGTGATGTGGTTGATATACCTATTTTGCTATCAATTAGCTGGTGACAAAATATTCACCCAACACCCTAAACCATGTATATATATTAAAACATAGAAGGGTTATAAACCATAAACCTTAAAAACTATACCCTAAATTGTAAACCATTTACTTTCTAGGTATTTACCAACTTCAATTTAGTCCCAATTAACATTCTTTGTAGTAAGAATCCAGCTTGAACACATGGCATATCTAGTGATTAGACATTAATATACAGGTCCTTAAACCTAAACACTATGCCCTAATCCCTAATGATCCCTAAAACATTTAAACTATAAGCCATATACCCTAATGTCCACTATGCATCACAAACATACATGCCTTACGGTATAACTAATTTTATCATGAGATGTCATAATTTATGCACTTTTTAAACATATGGCTAAAGCCTTTGGAGTACCAATGTAGCTCTATGCATCTATTAAGTAAACTGGGGCTATTTTGAGCCCCTTCAACCTAATTTACCAAAGAGGAGGAGAGGTAGTTGATTCTTTTAATTGAGGAGGCATTTGAGTCCAATTTGAGGGTCTTCAATAAAAAGATATGATTTGGGGCAAAATCAAAAGATCGATCTTCTATCATGAATTGATCCAATTAGTCAATTTGTATAATTCCCTATGTGATCTGGGAAAAATTGAGCCCCAAAACCAAATTTATGGCTCGATTGATTGTATAACATGTACATGGCATAATTGAACCTACTTTTATCAAAAATGTGCAAACATGAAGGTAATCAAGTCATAAATAAGTGTCACAAGTAGCTCAAATTTTCTTCAATTACCTTAGTGATTGGACCCTATATCTGATATCTTAAACCCTAAGTTACCATGTACCATTTATCTTTAACTCCAAACCCTATACCATTTACATTAAACCCTAATCTATAAGCCCTAAACCCCAAACCCTGTAAATTATAGACCCTAAACCAATAAATTTAGCCCCAACTAACATCCTTTATATATATAGTAAGAATTAGGTTCATAGGGATGAACTTGGTTAAAATTACATCACTCATTATCATAATTGACTTCGTAGGCTCAATCTATGATGATGTGGAGGATAATTGATCGCAAATTCACATTCTATAATCATAGATATAGGTTCAAGGCTCCCAAATTTATCCTAATTACCTACACAGTTATATAAATGTACCCTTAAACCTATACCTTGAGCCTTAATCCTTAAAACTTTCTTAATCCCTAAACTCTAAACCACAAATATAAACTCTTTAAACCTTGAACCAATCATTTTAGCCTAGAAATTAACATCATTTCTACACTAAGAATTAAGTTCACAGGGCTCATTTTGGCCTAATCACATGATTGATTTTCCCATTTGACTAATTCACTCAATCTGCACGTGCGACATCCAAGGTATAATGGCAACCCAAAAACACATTTTATTATTAATGGCTTATTATTATTATTTGGGGCTTCAACATGCTTAGAGCTTCTTTCTCCAAGTATTAAGAAAAGTCCCCATATCTGTGCACCTTCACTTTGGACCTTAATTGTAATCACTAGTTCCTAAAACATAAATTGTAATCCCTAATCCATAAACCCTATGCACTAATTTTCCTTAATCCTCAATCCTTAATCCTTTACCTACATTAAGTATAATGTGATCATGTTATTTAATAACATGATCATGTTATTTAATAACGTGATCATGTTATTTTTAACATAGGCAACACTCACTCCTCATTGCTAAGTACCAACCCCATAGCTTATATCAATAATAATGTGATCACGTTATTGTCAATATCAGCTTCCCATTGGGTTGGGTGTGTTGGGACCTTGTGGAAAGCATAACGTGATCACGTTATTTAGTAACACGATTGTGCTTTTATCAATATCAAGTTCCCAATAGATTGGGTGTGTTGGGACCTTGTGAAAAGCATAACATGATCACGTTAATTAGTGACATGATCACATTATTATTATTTTAGTGATAAGGTCACTTATCAGTGACTATTTTTATCTCAAATCAAGACTTATATCTATACAAGCATTCTACGAGATCTACACACCTATGTACTTAACCCCACTTTTGAAAAATTGTCAATTGTCCCTTCTGATGGGTTTCGGATCATGTTCAAAGAGGAATAGGAAGTTTTTGAAGAAAAAAACACTAGATGAATTAGAATATTTCAAAGAAAAACACAAGCTACTAATGCAAAAAATTTATGTTAAACAAGGTACAAACCCTAATCTTGATGAACCAAATGTCATAGATAATGAGCCAATTGATGATAATAAATTAAGCAATGATGAAATTGATTATAATCAATTGAATAATGTTGAAATTGACCATAATGAAATGAATTAGTTAATGTTGGAAGTCCACATTCAAAGTTCCAAGTTTTTTATTTTGTTGATGATGAGTCTATGTATGATGCTTCACCCCCCATAAATGAATAAAATTTGATGGAAACAAATAATGATGAAATAAACCATCAAAAAAAATTCATGGAAACATATAATGAAGAAATTAACAATGAATAATTTAATGTCATCCCACCTCTAAATAATGAAAGTAATAATGGTTTTGAAACACCCTCTCAACACATTCCACCATTACTAACACCTCCAAGAATTATGTGTAGAAAAGACAAGTACTTAATTAAAGTCGATAAAAATATTTTAAAACCAATGAATAACAAAATATCTGATCGCCATTCAAGAAGACTGGCTCAACAAATTTGGGACATTTTCTTTCATAATTTGTAGTATGATAGTCAAAGATGTCAATTATTTGTTTCATTAATAAAATTGATTAAGATGAGACCAATAATGTACACATTAGGACTAAGAACATCTAATATGGATGATGAAAATGATGAAATTGTTAAAAATATACATGATGCATATCATATTGTGGGCTCAAAATCATGCACCAAAGATTATAATCCTACTCAACATATACTTATAACTTGTGCAGTGACATAACAGTGAAAAAATGAATGGTTTCAAAAATAAGTTGAACACTTCATATTAATAGAAAAATAATAAGGAAAGTAATTGAAAGACATGAAAGACTTAATAAACCTAATACCAAAGAGCTCTGGGCATTCTTTGGTAGACTTTCACGAAAGGACAAGGCTCTATCCAATACTCTCAAAGAGTTACTTGTTCAATTTTAGAAAGACAATACAAGAGTTTCGTCCAATGAAAGAGATGTTGTGAAAAAAAGAGTTGGTTCTCGTAACCCTGAACCACATCCAAAACATTTATTAGATATGACTCAAACGCAATTGTACTCTAAATTTTTGAAAAAAATATCCACAAACTTCTATTATTCAAAGATATTTTGACATGGCAAAACCTTTTTATGTTAAAATAAATCACACATGTACCACTTGTTGTTGTAGGCAATATGTTGAATTTTCAATGCATTATGATATTTTTTGATATATTCATTGTACTTTGCATACTAACATTTTTAAGATTGTGGTATTGAATTTCCATCAAAATCATCCAAGGAATTTATTCCAAATATATTTTGCAAAAGACCGGATGGACAATTATTTTACAACAAATCATGTTTAAATGGAAATTACAACATTTGTGGTGGATTGCCAAATTTTAAAAAAAAGTATCCATGAGGAGATTACAAGTGCAATTGGATAGGAATTAGTTGTTTTAAGCAAATATAAATCAATGATTTATCAAGTAAAAGATGGTAAAGAATCTAAAATGTGTGAACTTATTACAAAAAAGATACATGTTTCAGAATTTTTAATCAAATTTAAGTAGAAGATTATTTTTGACTGTGCAAAGCACACACACATGGCTAGAAGGTTGGAGGAACATTTCAATATATGCAAGGATACATTCCCACTTGGTTCCATTGTTTTAGGAGTTGATTTTGTAGAGAATTACACATTCAAATCCCAAATAGAATTTCAATCGTAGTTTTACAACTCATCACAAGTTGTCATATTCGTGCATATAACATTCATGCATGCACCTGATGGTACAAAGAAATAAATAAATAATTAAGGGAGTACCATTTTTATATCAGTGATGACAAATCACATTGTTTAGAGTATGTGCAAGGTTGTTTTCATAAGTTCTATAAACAATTGAGTCAAAGGAACATTAATTTCAATCAACATTACATTTGGTCAGACAATTGCACATCACATTTCAAAAATACAAAGATGTTTTATTGGTTGAGAAGGATGCACATTACCATAGGTGTAAAACATATTTAGAGTTTCACTGAAGCTAGCCATGGAAAAGGTGAGCATGATGGTGCTAGAGCATGTGTAAAAAGAGCTATTATAAGGGAGGAGTTAAAATTTTAAGAGGGTGTTGATTTGATAGATGCAAAAACTATGGTTGAATGGTGTAATGAGAACATGTGTCATGGTGCTCAACCAAATTCTACTATTCGTAGACATTTTTGGTTAATGGAGGAAGAACACTTGGCAAATTATGAGGATTGTATGACTCTAATGGGTTTAAGTAACCTCCACTCATTTCGTATCTCAAATACAATTTCTTGGACTATTCATACAAGACACTTAGCATGTTTTTGTTATGCATGTGTGGACTCTGTTTGGAATGAGTGTGAGTCACAAAAGTGGGTGGATGATTAGAGTTCCAAACCTCTAATTCCAATTAACACATATCAGGTTCCAATATCATTACAACTTATAGATATGACATCATCAGGTGACTTTAACCATGTATCTGATCTAGTGCATCCAAGTAGAATATTTTTTATTATGTACAATTTATTCTCATTATTTATATATCTTTATATTGTTGTTAAAAATATTTTTTTGTGATGTACAAGGCATGTTTTTGTAGTTATTGTAGATGAGGATAATGAAGAAGGCAATGATTACTACTTCTATCAGTGTGTAGAGAGAAAGAAGAAATTGACTTCTTGAATTACAGATGGAGAAAAATTGACTATCCCACTAGCTTAGTGGTAGTCACTAGAACTTGGTTTCGATGATATCCTATAAAAAATTCAGGTCAATGGTTGTTTGAAGAGTTTGAAACACACAGGAGGGTAAAGCACTATTCAAATTTGATTCTTGCAACAAATATTCAGTTACAAAAATATCATGGGAGGCCATTAAACAAAAAACTATGGAAAGTTCGGGAATCAAATCATGAAGTTATTCTTGATACTATCAAGGTTAGAAAAGATTCTAGTGGTTTGTTGGATTGAAATATGGAGGTATGTTGCCTTTTTAAATGTAGATGTAATCAATTTTATCAAATATTTTTTATTTTCTAGGTAGTACATATATAAATTTCATTTTTAATTGCTTACTAACATTTTTTTTAGGTTAATGGTGCGAGATAAGCTTCCACCTTCACATGGTTGGCACTATCAGTAAAGAATTCTATATTCTTGAAGCTAAGAGAAGATTAGGTTAATTTTTTTCTCCAGAGTGCGATTAGAGGGATTAAAGAGGTACATGAGGGATCTAATAGTTTGTGGAAATGACTTACAATTTTTATTTTATGTGTTTAAACTTAGATAAAAAAATTACATTTTTCTTGTATTGGGAGGGTGTTCTTGAGCTCAGAATGGGTGGTGGGTTTGTTGATCAGGCTTGACGGGAAGCTAAGACCTAGTCCTAGAGGTTATCCGTTCCCCCTAGCTATGTTGGGGTTGGTATTTTTCACCCATGAAGCATCATAACTAGAGTTCTACAACCATAACTTGAATTTTAACAACATTTATTTCCAGTATTTTCGCTCTCCAGAATAGTAGTGAAAATGCACTTACGGTTGGATTTGAACGTTGTGGTGACACAATAACATGTAATTTGTCTATCTAGATGTGATCAAAGTGAGAGATTCATAGGTGGAGGTCCTAGAGGTAGAAATGCCAATTAGAGTTCGAGAAGTTGCTTGTTCACTAACTGAAAATTGCATTTTTAGATCCATAACTGCAACTTATCTAACATATTGATTTCAAATCTTTCACTCAAGTGCTCTAGGGTACATGAGGGATCTAACAGTTCATGGAAATGACTTACATTTTTATTTTATGCGTGTTTGAACTTAGGCTAAAAACTTGCATTTTTCTTGTATTAGGAAGGGTGTTCTTGAGGGCAGAATGGGTGGTGGGTTTATCGATCAGGCCTAAAACCTAGTCCTATAGGTTATTCACCCCCTTAGATGTGTTGGTAGTGGTAATTTTCACCCACAAAGCATCAAAACTAGAGTTTTGTAACCATAACTTGAACTTTGACAACATTTGTTGTCAGTGTTTTTGCTCTCTGAAATGGTAGTGAAAATGCACTTTCGGGTGCATTTGAACATCATGGTGGCACAATAACATGTAATTTGTCAATTTAGATGTGATTAAAGTGATAGATTCATAGGTGGAGGTCCTAAAGATATAAATGCAATCTGGAGATCAAGAATTTGCTTGTTCATTGACAAAAACTTGCATTTTTGAACTCATCACTGCAACTTATCTAATGGATTGATCTCGAAGCTTCCACCTAAGTGATATAGGGTGAGATTAAAGGGATTAAGGAGGTACATGAGGGATATTATGGTTCATGGAAATGGCTTACAATTTTTGTTTTATGTGTGTTTGAATTTAGGCTAAAAAATTACATTTTTCTTGTATTGGGAAGGGTGTTCTTGAGGCCAGAATGGGTGGTGGGTTTGTCGATGGGGATTCACGGGAAGCCAAAACTTGGTCCCAAAGGTTACCCACCCCACCCCATATGTGTTGGTGGTGTCAGTTTTCACTCACGAAGCATCAGAACCAGAGTTCTGCAACCACAACTTGAACTCTGACAACATTTGTTTTCAGTGTTTTTGCTCTCCGAAACGGTAGTGAAAATTCAATTCCAGGTGGATTTGAACATTGTGACATCACAATAACATGTAATTTGTCTATTTATATGTGATCAAAGTGATATATTCATAGGTGGAGGTCCCAGAGGTATAAATGTCAGTTGGAGCTCATGAAGTTGTTTATTCACTGACAAAAACTTGCATTTTTGGACCTATCATTGCAACTTGTCTAATGAATTGGTCTTGAAGCTTCCACCAGAGTGCTCTAGGGTGCGATTATAGGGATTAAGGAGGTACATGAAGGATATGATGGTTCACAAAAATTGCTTGCAATTTTTTTTCTATGCATGTTTGAACTTAGGCTAAAAATTATGTTTTTCTTGTATTAGGAAGGGTGTTCTTGAGGCCAAAATGGGTGGTGGGTTTGTCGGTCAGACCTGACAAGAGGCCAAGGCCCTGGTCGTAGAGGTTATCCACCACCTCGAACATGTTGGAGGTGTCAATGTTCACCCATGAAGCATCATAACCAAAGTTATGCAACTACAACTTGAACTTTGACAACTTTGACAACTTTAACAATTTTGACAACTTTGACAACTTAATCTAAAGACCTAAAAACTTAACGAGTAATTGATCTATTGACTTATTGATAACTTTGACAACTTTGACAACTTTGAAAAATTTTACAACTTTGAAAACTTTGACCTATTGACCTATTAGGTGGCATTGAGTAATTGAGTAAGAAACCCTATCTATACCCTATTTTGGGTTAACGACCAGTTTTCATTTTGTAACCTCACATTCCATCCGAGGTAGATGGTGAAGAGTATGAGTATTCAATCTTTCCTTCTCTTGAGTTTTGTGGAGAATGTGGAGATGAAATACATATGAAGAGTTAGATTAATCTTTTTATAACATACACATGGACAAGATTTTGTAAGTTTCACTTTGATCATAGTTCTTTCCCATTGAAAGTTCATAGGAGCGTAAACTCATAATTTTGTATATGTAATATTTGTATTGAATCTTGTCTTTGATTCAAAAAGTGATAGAGAAGAGTTTAGAATGGTTATATAAGGTGGTGATAAACTTATTATCGGTTATAGATGCCTTTGATGTTGAAAAAACTAGAGACTCTGCATACCCCTATTTCTAACATACAAAATACAATGTTGATTGATTGAGATTTCTTGTTTGTGAATGCCCTGAGGGTTGTGAGAACTTTCTCATTGAAGAACAAAGTTGTAATAATGTTAGACAGACCTGATCCAAGTATTATATCATCTTGAAAGTCCTAGTTGGACATTATATGCAATTATTTTCAGTCTCGGCCTATCAGTTGCTATAAACCTTGGCTTTTAGGGTTTTGACCACAGGAAGAGATTCAAACCTTCAAAATTCTTGTAAATATGAAATATAGTGTGTCTTAGGGTCTATTAAGTGAATAAATTTATTTCATACTTGTACCTTCTATATTTTGTTTTGTACTACCTTGTAGGTAGTCAACTAGCCTAATAGACCTAGTGAGAAAGAGGCTAAAGAAGAAAGTTAAACTTAGGTGAAGAGTTGAGGACCAAAATTGATTGAAAAGTAGGACTAGCCAAAAGGGTGGTCAAATATAGTTTTGGTTTGGTAAAATTATCTCCATTATGGTCAAACCTTGGAGCTTTGCGCATTTTGAGGGCTAATTGGAATGTCAAGTAAACCTAGAGGTACAAGATTTTGTGAAAGAACCTAACCCAATATTTTGTGTGAGGTAATGGCATGGAAAAGGGTTGTCAAAAACCTAATTGGTTTTCCTTGAAGAGTCTATGTATGGAACAAAACATGAGGTTTCCCCTAAAATAGGGTTACAAGCCAAGACAAAGGCTAAAGAGAGAAATATGAGAAAATATAAAAGAGAGAGGGGTTCAAAAGTTGGAATTGTGTTGTACAAGAAGGATAAGAATTCCTAAGGTGGAAAATAAGTGAATACACAAGATTAGATAAAAATACATTTGATCAAGATCTTGAACACTTGCAAGCTGTTGAGAATGCTTTGCATCAAAAGTGTGTACAAAGAGAAGAAGGCCATTAAGGCTAAGTGATATGAGTGTCATTAGTCATTTCCACTACACACAATGAAATTTAAAAACTTTAATTTAAAAAAATATGTAATATCTGAGATTTATAACATTAAAAAGAATAATTTTTTAATCCTCATTTGTGTGTGCATACAACATTAAATATGAGATCCGATATAGATAATAATTTGTAAGATCAAAACAACACTATACAATAACACACAATGAAATACAAATGGAATATAAATTTTATATATATATATCAAGCCATGATAGGCATACAAAATAGGCACATACATGTCCAATGTCAATAATACATAGATTGGGTCGTGATAGCTATACAAAAAATTACATCTACCAACATAGTATCTAATGTTGGCTAAATGTCACATGTGCATATATAATGCCAAAAATGTATTAATTTCTATATAGGATACAAAAAGTACATCTCATGTGTGTAAGACATCCTATTCATCAAATATCCTCCCTCTTTTTGCCTTAAAGAAGACTCTTCCTTGGATGCCCTACTAGTAGATGGAGACTTCTCTAATGCCTTGGATTGATCCAAGATCCGACTGCAGGGCCTATGCTCATAGCTAGCTTGCAATTGAGCCTATTTAAATACAATTATTATTATGAAATTAACATAAAATACATTAAAATATTTGTTAAGAAATTAATTTTAAATTATAATAAAAAATCATTTGAACGTGTACATTTACTGCAAGCTCGTGATCCTGCTCAATCTATTTTTCACACTCAATCAAGTCAATGGTAGGCTCAACTATTCGAATAGGCATATGAAATATGGGATGAACATGAGAATTTGCCCCAATCGCCATCTAACTGGGACTATCAATTGTCATAAGACAACCTTTCATACACAATACATAAACATAAGTTATATTTTTCCTAAGTACACATGTACTCAAATTATTAAAACAAGTTTATTTTTACAATTCAAAATTACAAGAACCAATATATACCTTTGTCAGTGCATGTACAAATAAAATTATATTAGTAATGCCTATTGTAGACACTAAAAATTGCACATAATGGTTCTAGTTATTGAACTAACCCCTTGGACCCCCTCGGGACTATCCCACAACCTTTTGACCACAAACTTTAGTCAAGTTAGTTGACTAGCTATAATGACTAACTAACCTACCCTTGACTGAACTTAACCTTCACCCTCGACTACCAATGGTCACCTTGACCATCGACGGTTAGCCTTGACCACCAGTGGTCTGGTTTTCACCACCTAAAAACTTAAACTCCAATTCAACTAAAACTTGATTTTTTATTTTTAGTTGTCTATTCTACATGCGAATCAATGTGTGTTGGTGCTAAAAATAAACAACCACTTTAAACCTTTTGTTGAACTAATTGTTTCACCTCCCCTTTCTTCCTATAAAAAGAGAGGAGGAGGTGAAAGGGATCGGGTCAACAATCATCATCAGAACTTCTTGGGCAACAGATTAGAGCTTCTTATGTAGGTATTCTTCTAGCTTCCAGCGTCCCAACTCTAGAACTTCTTCAAGCCATAAACTATCAACTGCAAGCTAAGTATATTGTTCTTGTTTTAAATTTTAGTTATTTAGTTTCAATGGTTCTACAACTCTATATATTACCTCTTCCACCAAAACACCCTTTGACCATTCTCAACCACCTGAGTACCAAACCTTTACCCTTGATACCTCTGAGGCTCTCTCTTGCCCTCATGGCCATTAACCAACCTCCAACAACCTACAAAACCTTTATGTAACCAACCCATAACCTATTCTAGCTAGAACCAATACACTGTCCAAACCCACAGTAACCATCGATGATCATCCTAACCACCGATGGTCACTATGTAGATCACTTCTACCCAAAATAACGAGCTCATATCACCTCTCAACCTCAACCAAAACCTTATTTTTTTGACCTCTGTCACTACATAGACCAAAAACAATACCCTGACCACACCTGAACCTACTTTTGAAAGTTTAACATTTATTTTAATGTTATTTTGTTAAAATAATCATTTACTTTGAAAATAATTTATTTTCTATGCTTAAGTACTTTAATTTATGTTATGCAACCTCTTTTATCATCAACTTTATCAACATTAACTTGTTTTAAAAGGTGGATTGACATCCTCTAAGGAAGTCTCGTACTTCTTGGATGTAGCTTGCTAGGCAATCCACCCACCCACATAACTAATAAACCATTTCTTCGAGTGCTTTATTATCTGTAGGTCATTCCTTCCAAGATAGAGTATTTATAACCATCTAGATCATGGAGTGCAAACCAAATTCAGGTTCTACTAACGTTATCCTCATGTCAAGTTTTACTCTTTCTTCTTGAGAAACGTGAAACACCTATGTCTGTCTCAGCTAGTAGAGAGGGAGGAGTGTCAATACTAGCCATCAAATGTTCATGTAAACAAGGTTGAGCACTTAGTTTATATAAAGTACAATGAATCTTATATATGGAAACCAAAATGATCAATAGAAGCACTTGTACATATAAAATCTATGTCTATATAAGTGCATGGATGTAATGACACATTATAGGAAAGAAGAAGATAAGCATGCACATGAAAATACACTTAGATCTAAAATTATAAGCCATCTATTGAAGTGTTAGAATAGCAGTCTTGTACCAAAACCAAAATTAGAGGATTAAAACTGTGAAAGGGAATATATAATATACTAGTTTCTTTTTTTTCAAATTGATAACTATAAATATACTTGGGTCCAGATCTTCAATTTATGTTATATTACATGTTGGACTATATTGGTTGTTGATTTATTACTTATCTAAAAATAGGGGTTTGACTTAGGTCTGGACCCTCGTAACTAATTCCTTTTGGATGAATTTTCAAGATTAACTTAGAGTATTTAGGGATATTTTAAATTGTGTTTTAAAAAGGTGGGCCTACATTTGATGGAGTAGAGTGATGAAGTATGCTTGGCTTCCTAGGATTATAGAGAAATTAATGACTAATGATTTGGCCACACTATATATAATAGCAATACTCTAAATTGTGTAGGTGGGGATTGTTGTCCCATTGAGTAGATTCCTTTTCTTGACCTATTCACCAACTAGGATGGGTCATGTAAAGCAATTTAATTTTCCCACAAGTCCCTTGAGAGTGGACTATCACTTTCAAGGTTGTGATTAGGATACTAGGCTTGTCGGATAAAGGCAAGGTTGTGGCCTTGATAGAGGATTGTGATAGAGGCAAGGTTATTAATTGGGTGTAATACTTTGGCGTATGAGCACATGACCCCTACACTCATCTTGGTCTAAGTGTATGAGCACATGACCCCTTACCAGTGAAGGTTAGAGATTAGGATAGTGGGGACCATCAGGTCTTCTAGTTGGATAGGTATGCCACCATTGAGAGACTTTCCATGAGTGGTGGACACACTAATAATGATATAGTTGGTAACTCTACTATATTAGGGTATTTTAGGATAATTTATGAATGAGGTGAACACTCTATTACCATCACGGGAAAAATTGGGAGAGTACTGATTAGAGGAGTACATTGAGAAAAATATCCGATGTCTAGGTTGCAATTATGGAAGGATGCCAACATTAAGTACAACCACCACCATAATATGTAGATACTTATATGTAGAAACAAGCATAGGATAAAGGGTGAGGAGATGAAGTTTAGGGCGAAACAAGGGCTAGCATACACTTGTTAGAGAGGAACCAACATGATGGGAGGAGAATGCTAAGATGAGGTCCAATTAGGAATTATACCTAGACTAACATGAAGTTACCCAAATAAAGTAGTGAGTTGGTTTATTTTTAGTTACTTTCCATGTTACTTTGTAATTTATTACTCAGTTATTGTTTCTTTATGTGACTAGAGATCTAATGTCTTCTCTTGTTATATGGTTTTAGAGTGAATCACTTAGTGGTGGAGCATGATCAAAGAAACTTTGGTTAGGATTTTTTTGGTGAGGATCATTTGAGCCTCGATAATATTTTGGTGGATGTGGTTCTCCATGTGCGAATAAGCATGCATACATATGTTTTTCTCCCTACTTATCATACATATACATGGAGTTCCCTCATAATAAGAGAGAGATAGTTGGCCTAGAGGAAAATGTGGTTGGTTTAGAGTCTTAGGTGAAGACTCTCAATGAGATTGTTAGGGCTAGGGGAGGTTAGGTTCCATCTAGCCAAAAAATAGTGGGAGGTACATCAGCCATGTAGGTATAAGCAAGAGACACAAAAGTAGAGAAATCGTATACCACATCACTCATCAACATGTATATGTAAACAATTGCAATAATAACAAATGAAAAGAGCAAAACATGTATGTAAACAATTTTTACCTCTGTATATGTAAATGATGTCATCCTAACAGAGGTAGATGCAGTCGTGGATGGCCTAGTAGTTGGATCTAAAAGTGAAAACAACAGCTGTGACAAATAAAATGTTGTAAATACTCATTGTGTCGATGAAGGAACCGTCAACTCTTAGGGAAAAAAACTACATATATATTATATTAAATTTTTACGTAAATTAATTGTTAGCTTAGAAATTAATTTTACAAATATAACTTAAATTTAACATGACATTTATATAAAATATACTTGCATTTGTGTGGTGACTGATCTTTGCATGCTTAACATGTGTGTCAAAAACTCATTACTCATAAGAATATGATCTAAGCCATTTAAACCATCCACGCCAGCATCATTAGAAGGTCCCATGCACATAACTCCACACAAATTGCAAAGGTGGAGTTGGGGTTAGGTATCCTGTGGCGTATCGATAGCATCACTTTGTGAAAGCCTACTCATATGTTGAATGAGTGTATTAGTGAATGAACTAAGAGCATGGAGAATGTCTATCTCCATGACCTGTTAAACTGCAGAGGGGATCTCAGGTTTAAGAGAATTTTGGATACGAACCTGTGTAGGCTGATTAAATGATTGATGTACACCTGGTTGATCCTGTGCAAAGCCTTTTCCTCAGTCCTAAAACTCACTAAAATAAAAAATAATTGGGAATCTTGTTGATGACAAACTCACAGTAGAGTTTCCTCAAAAAATATAAAGGGACGTCATGGTTGTTACATGGTGGATAGTCAAAGACCATCCACCATCGATCTCAAAAATTGGTCATGATTAAGTTATGTACATAGTGATGGATAGGAAAATGTTTGGCAATTATGGGAAATGGGGCATTGGTGGCTAGGTCGACAAATAGGGCACAAACATCAGCTTTTGAAATTTCCAAATTTTTGACACGAAGAGCTGACAACTTATCAGCATAATAGGCCCTACAATAATATCTATATGAGTTCCATCAATCAATTTGACTTGTTATCGGGTCAATTTGACCTAATAAGGTATGTAGAGAATTAGCTAGGTGGGTGCATTGGGGGTTGGTTGAAATGGGATCTCTCAATCTGACAATTAGGTCTTCAATTTCAAGTTTGTTTTCGACAATGTTGTCAATTAAAAAATCTTGACTACCAAGAGGAATTTGGGGAACTATAGGAGGGTTAGGTAGAGGGATAGGAGGAACAATAGGGTTTTGTGGAGGGTTAGGAGGAGAAACAACTAGAGGGTTTTGTGGAGGGTTAGCAAGATGAGTTGTTAGAAAAAAACAAATCATAATTAAAAACATGGGTTAAACAATGAAAATTATGAAAAAATAGGGTTAAATAGAGAAGAATTTGATGACTTACCTCTCCTAGGTGGTGACATCATCGATCAACAGCCCTGTGGGGTGAATCTTAGCACTTGTTTGCACAAAATGCGATCGCGGAGCAAGCAATGAAGAGGAAATGCAAACACAAAATGATACAACCCGATCACATTATTAATGCTAACATGATCAGGTTCCCTGTGTCCCCAAAAAAATAAATTGGGAAACCCGAACGTAAAATGTATTCATTTTTTAGCGTTAATAACATGATTGTGTTATTGTTTAATATAACGTGATCACATTATGGATCGGCAATCCCAAGCCTAGACTTAAGTAACGTGATCTCATTAAGTAAATAACACGATCACATTATTAATTAACGCAATTGCATTATGGTAAATGTCCATGGAATTATCCCCCAAATCCATGCACTTACCCTTTATCTATTTCTTAAGTCGCTTGTACTTGTTTTGGGAATTCTTTTTCTTCAATGATAGATTCGATAGCTATAAGGGAACAATTGATTCTGTCAAATGTGGATACATCAATCCCTATGTATTTTTGTGTCCCTACTGTGGTGGATTGATTTCCTACATCGTTAAATTAGCTTATCACATTCTTCCATGGTCAACCATTGATGTGTCATGTCATAAATATCACTATATACACAAATTATTCATAGTCATTTTGCCAAGTGTCAAGCATCATTCAAGGGTTGAGCGAACCTTCTCCATTATTCAAATTGGGGCCTTGATCAAATCTATTGCTACATTTGTGATGAAGCTATCACCTTGATACGTTAACCTTATTCAAGCCATTGTGACATCATCCACTTGTAAATAAAGAGGGATTAGGCAAATGTTCATGTAGTTTGCATTGCACTTCACTAGGAAGATGAGAGAGTTATCACTCAAAATTTTGCTTACATGCACAAAAAAACTACTTTGACTTTAATTCCAAACATGCAATATATGTAGCTAAGAATAGATTCAACGATTGTAGAGGTGCCTATTTGGTAGTATGTTGAATCTACCCAGGGCATAATCAATGATTCCAATTGAAACATTGATTCCGTCTTTGACACTCAGAGATATTGATTTCACACGTGGCACATTTACTTTCATATTGCTGCTTCAGTCACAAAATCCCAACATAATTCTTAGGTGTTAGATTATTATCTCCTTTCTCATTGCATTGTTATTGGCTTGATTCATTTGTTGTTTGTCCCTTGCTTACTGTCTTTGGCAACATTTAGGGTTAAAATTTTACTATTTAGACTGTATTTAAATTAAAACCCTTTGTGCCGCTCTTAAACTAAAAATGCATTAGGTTATTTGCCCTTTTGTTCATTTCACTTAAAACATTAATGAATAGTTAGCTCCAATTGTGTCCCTAACTTAACCAATTGATTCAATTAGGTGCATCATTGAGGCTATTTGTGTCCTACAAACCCATGGCAACCAATTAGTGCACATGGGAGATTGATTGGACCAAATTGCATGCCTTATCAAATCAATTAATTGGTTCAATCTAATATGCATTTAAAACTAATCAATACCTGTGAACCCAATTGTACAAATTGGCATGAATTGGGAGCTCGATAATCAAGTGTGAAATTAGTGATATTTGAGCCCCCCAAACCTTTTTACAATCAATTAGATCACATTAAGTATCAATAAGCCCCAATGTGTGCCTTATTGTAGCAATTGAATAATTGGTTCAATCAAATTCACATTTGGGGCTAATCGAGATAGACAAACCCAATTGTAACCAATTAGCATACATTGTATCTCAATTAGCCCAATTGTGTGCCAAATTAAACCAATTTGAGTAATTAAATCAATCGACTACACAATTGGGACTAATTGAATTATATGAATTCAATTGCAATGAATCAACACACTTTAGTGCTCAAATAGCCCTAATTGCATGTTTGATTGAACCAAAAGAATAATTGATTCAATCATATAGCCAACTGATTCATGCAAACCCAAGTACAACCATTACAACACATTAGAACTCGATTACCCTCAATTTTTCCATTGATTGAATCAATTGAGTAATTTGTTCAATCAGATGGGAATTTAGAGATATTTGAACCACGTAAACCTAATTGCACGTTTAGTATGCATTGAGGCTCAATTAGCCTTAATTACATGTTTGATTGATCCAATAAAGTAATATGTTCAATTATGGGTGCAATTGAAGCTTCTTGAGCCCCCCAAATGCCATTGCAACCAAATGGCTTGTATTGAGGTTCAATTAGCCCCAAATAGGCACCTTATTAAACCAAACAAGTATTTGGTTCAATCGGGTGTGCAATTGAAACTAATAAAACCTCGTAAACCTAATATCAACCAACTAGCATGCGTTAGGGCTTGATTAGCCCTAATTGTATACCTTATTGAATTAATTGCGTAATTTATTCATTGAACATGTAATGGGAGCTAATTGAGCTCTAATATACACTTTAGTTATGATTTAGTTCACAAACCTTGATTAACCCTAATTGAACATGATAATAGTTACCTTCACATGTTAAACTGGTGCATTGATTCATTTAATTAACTTTTACGTTACCTTTAAGTCACTTTTATTATGGATTTAAGTTGCTTTTGCAACTAATTTAATTCGAATTTACATCACCTTTAAGATATATTTACGTCGCACAATTCGTACATCCTTTTAATTTTTTTTCAATGGATCCAAAAGTTTAAACCAAATTTGCATTTGAAACAAAAAACCATCCCTTAAAAGCTCATTTTAAACCTTACTTAAAACACTATAATTGTAGTAACGCATTTAAAATTTGCCATGCTTTTAAACCTTACTTAAAACACTATAATCGTAGTAACGTATTTAAAATTTGCCATGCTTTTCTCTCCAATGAGAAGAAAATTCACAAGAAGATACCTAATGTGGAAATTGAGAATTTATTTTTGCGGTTTGAAACAAACCCACACTTTGATGAATGGAGTGGATTTGTACGAGTAACTCGTTTACTCGTCCTTACTTGTAGTACACTCCTTTATAGTTTGATTTAATACCCAATAATTTCTAATTTCTTAGAGCTATATAATAGCAAAGGAGATTCAGATTTGTTCATCTTTATTCAAACCATAGCTTAAAACTCTTAATTTGTTCGACCAAATGCAACATAATTCTTAGAGCTCTAATAGCAAAAGAGATTCAGATTTGCTCATCTTTATTCAATCCATAGTCTAAAACTCTTAATTTGTCCCTAGACCGTAGGAAGATCAGAGCTCTAATAGCATTTACAAAAGATTCAGATTTGCTCATCTTTATTCAATCGATAGCCTAAAACTCTTAATCTGTTCAGGACCGTAGCAAGATCAGAGCTCTAGTAACAAGAGAGATTCAGATTTGCTCATATTTATTTAATCGAAAGGCACTTGCCAAGAGATCACACTGGTTCGTTTCTATTATCGAACTAAGAATACACATGGAAAAACAAATAAGCTAAATAAAATTAGGAAATCTCACCTAGACAAGAGATCATTATCTATTTCCATGTAAAAAAAGGGCAAGCTTGAACACTACTGGGTAAAGATTTCATGCCAGTTCAGGAGCTGTCATATGATATGCCACCGAAAATGTCTACTCTTCAAATGACATGTTTAACCCAAATAAAAACCAATCGCATTTGCTGTTATCACCTGCGATCTGCCCATGATCCACCGCACCCACCACAACCCCCTCCACATCCTCCACAGCCTCCTGCACCTGTGGCACTTCCACATCCGCCACACCCACTTCCACAGCCACTTCCACAACCACTTCCACATCCTCCTGCACCTGTAGTAAGTCCATATCCACCACAACCACCACCACATCCTCCACAACCACTTCCACATCCCCCTGCACGTGTTGCTATAGCTGCTGCAGCGACACCCAATCCTGCACCTGCAACTAAATGCCTACCTTTGCCACCCTCCAATCCACTTCCATGTTCGTGTTTCCTGTTTGTTCCTTGTATGATTTTGTTGGGTCCCTTGAGAAAGATACCCCGACGAGAAACAGGACCTGTAAATGACATTAAGTCAGCATACAATGCAATTTAACTTCAATCTGAATCTTTTGGAAACATGAAACTTCATCTTAAATCACCCACCAGTAGGGCAAACCTTCCTGTTAACCGTAGCACACTTAGACGGGTTTTTTGGTCCTTGATGTTTTGTTAATGATGCAGAAATGACTGCTGATAACAACACCACCAATAGAACACTCTCTTGCTTGGCCACCTACATGGCACCATTTTATGCTCTTGATTAAAATAAGCTTATAAATTGGATGGAAAGTTTGAGAAATAGCTATAGAAATGCCTTGCTATGGACAAGTACAAGCACCCAACATTACTAACACTTGGCATGGTTGCAACTGCAAACTGTTTGATCACAAAACAGAATACCTTTACTTGACATACCTCCACAGTCAAAGACTTCCAGTTGAAAAGAGATGTTGCTTGGCCAAATGGAGCCTCTGGAGTATATCGAACCAGTGTTACAAATTCTTGCTCATATTCTGGTTTAGAACCCTTAACTTCGTATTGCAGCTTTCTACCAGACAGCAGCCTTAACTGTCACCAGAATAGAGAATGTTCCTTAACGTTAAAGTTTAAACTAACAGACAATATGCACGAAATCAAATGGACTGCATGCAAGAATTAAAACATACAGGTTGCCCCAAGTTTCCTCTGAGCTCAAATATGGGTTCTTTTGTGACATTATTCTGGTTTCTAATTATCAGGTTACAGGCATTATTCATCAATGACCATTGTGCTGTCTCTACTGAACTCAGCTCCTCAGCCTTTGCCACAGGTTCATCTGCAATAATGCATGAATTCCCCATTAACAACAGATAAACAACATAGTTACGATAAAGGAGGCTTATTACCAACAAAAGATCTCTTCAGCATTTCATAGTAATGACATGATTCCATGCAACTGCAAGACATATATGGAAGAAATTTAGAAACATCGTCTAACATTTTATGGTAGTGTATAACTATTCATGCAGAGCTAATGCTATAATCATGGGAGTTCTGTCTCACTCTATGTTGTATGTATGTCAATAATAACTTTGTTAGTAGAATTTGCCATTTTATGGCAAAAGGTCTCATTTTCCTTTATTTTAAAAGAAATTGCCCCATTTTTTTGGATGCTCCCTTTACTTCAATTGCACTAACCTACTTCAATTACTTGTAAACGTTAAAAAATGATCAATTTCATCTTTTTCTGCAATGCCATTACAGTAGGCACTTTCAAAAGCATCTATATCAATGTAGCAACATTGTCAAGAACTACACCATACCAGAAGTTCTCAACTTCTCAGAATTGATATTTCTTTGGTGGACAGTGATAATCCGCCTTCTGCCAGATGAAACTTGTAAACTTTTTTCTGGTGGATTTCCATAAGGTCTTTTTGTTGTTCTGCATGTAGTAAGACAACAAATTAAATAATTTGCTCAAGCTTTAATCTTGACATCGGGTGGATATTTTTACAAGTCTTGAAGCTCACCTTGTTTGAACAGTGAAAATTTCTTTTTTGGCATGATCCAAAAATCTGGTCACCTTTTTTGCTTGCTTGGTTCTCCAGATAAGTTGCAGAATTTGGTTTTTCCTGTCAATGGGGTGTGACCTAGCACCCTGGAGCAGATAAGGAGCAATGATAGGAGGAGTGACAGAAAGTGCAAGGTGCAAACTAATATGTTTGGAATCATCTGACTGCCTATCTGTTGATAAATTGAACCAATTCTCTAGTGAAAAGGTTGGTGAATCCAACAAAGTATGCAACGAAATTGATACATAACCGACAACTTTGCTGCAGACATTCTTTTCTGAAGTGGAAGAAGATTGAGATATAAGCTCAAAAATCAGATCTCCACTAGCTTCACACCGGAAGGAGGCAACTTGTTTCCATTTAGACTTGGATGATATTTGTACCTCCTTGGCATCTACACCAGGTCGGTTATCATTACACTTGATCTGCTTATAGTATCTAACAAATAGAGCACCCTCTTGGTTCTCGGGTATGTTTTTAACATTTACAACCTCCAAAAGTACCTGCAAGATGATCAACCAAAGTTAATGAGTTTAAAGCAATTCACTTTCATAAAAGCTAAAGTTTTCATCCACCAAAGAAATTTAAAAACTTAATTCTACCATGCCCAAGAAACATGTTTCATCTCATGAAAAATATTTGGGCTTTGAACTTCGCTGCATGAAGTTTCTCAAAATGAAATCAATGCATGAGAACTCTGGTTCTCCTACTTTTCATGCATATTCCACCAGTTAAGAAATATATGTATGGTTGAATTCTTCAACTAAAATGAAGGAATATATGCATTGTTTGTCGTAAAACTGACCTCCACGATCTCTGCTCGAGTCAGATAATGGTCCTGCTGTTTTCTATCATTCTGAAACAGAGGCTCCCCTGTGCTAACAGTGTTCTCTAACAAAAGAGGAACTAAAGGCAAAGGAGAAGGTGTCTCGCCTTTATACATGGCCCCAGATCTCCAGTATCGTCTGCCGTAAGTAGTTTCCCATTGTCTAGTAGTTTCTTTAAAACCGACATCCAGTTTCTTTCCTTGGCTCCTGTCAGAATCCATGTCATCATGTTCCAATACCTTGCCGAGCATATTTAACATATCTCTCCTGTAAGCAACTGGCTGCAGCTGGTGAGTATGCCACATCAAATCAATATCGTAGGTTGGAACACAGAAGCAATTGACAGAATTCTCCCTGTTTTTCTTGATCAGGTACAGAAATCCTTTGTATCTTTCTTCGGCTCCTTTGAGGAAGCGATCATCAGACATATATTGTCGAGAGACCTGTAGAGACCCAACATATCAGGAAAGATAAGAAAATGGCACCAGAACTTAACCCATTGAATCCTAAACCACGAATCACACCATACAAATTGTCCTTTCCATATGAACTACACTTAATCAGGAGATGTGGGGTGTGGCGACACGATTTATAAATCAAGGTAAAGATAAGGGTATGGGACCCATTCTGGTACCCGAGTTTCCTAATGACTATTAAACTTAGAATATCAATATCTCAATAACTGAATAGGATAGTCCAATTAGATTCAGGTTATATTCACAGTGTGAATTCTAATCTAAAAGAGATAATAGTGATTATTAGAAGTGAAGAATTCATGTTTGTGTTGAGGCTCAGAAAAGGATAAAAAGTCATGTCTACCTGATGGAAGAATGAACTTTGTCTTCTGACTGCTTCCACAAGATCATATTCAATCTTTTGGAAACTCTGAAAAGCTACTTTACCACAGTTATCTGAATCACAATGACTCAAATTAAGCTCATATGGCTCTTCTGGATAACAGTTTTTCCAAATCTCGGCTGTCTGCTTCCTGGCCAAGTCTTCAACAGATGATTTTTGAAAAGAAGCATCTACTACTTTCCCATATATCTTCTCACAATCCTTTTCATATTGTACCTACAGAAATCAATGCTATCTAAAGAATAAGAACCTATAAACAAACACGATTATTTAAATTTTACAATGGTAATAGCTTTTGCATACTGGATTGAGTCTGTGACAGTGCCAGATCCATTCACAGTCTAGAGGAGCAACCAGGGGATATCTTGCAGTGACGGATTCAGAGTGTTTAGCAAGCAATGGGAGCCAGCACTGCTGATACCTGTCAATTCAAAAGAAACAGGAAGAGAACAAATCTTTAAAACCCACTCGTTTCGAGAATGAGTTTCAAATTACTGAAAATACTTATTTAACATCTACTAGGGCAAATTAATTTAGATTTCAGTATGCACCAGTAGCAGAGAATGGCCGATGGGACTCGGAAAAAATGCATGATAAAAGTACGCAATTGTTGTTTGTAGTGCATCTCCTAAAAAAGTGATACATAACAAAAATGAAAACAAAATCATCAAAGCAGTGAAGTCTGATAATAAAACAAAGTCATGAAGTAACAGATCCTAAAGATGCAATGCTTGAGAATCCAAAGCTATGTAAGAACTTAAGAAGCCTTTCTCCTGACAAATTTTTAGATTGAGAGGAAATTAGTGATAGGGTTCATGCTGACATTTGACCAGAGCAACTGAGATATCCCATATGTCATTTGGTCATGCAGTTTTATATGGATTGGGTTACCACAATCTTTAAGTCTCTAGGTAAGAAACAATTAGTTTCAAACCGATAGTAAGAAACAATTAGTTTCAAACCGATATTACAGGATGATATAAAACTGAGTCTTTTCTGCCTAAGCTGAAACATCTCACTGATAACCAAGATAAACAAGACAAGACATCTCTTGTCCTCATATTGAATCGTATCCTTAATACTTATATTCTTATTTTGAATGAAGATCCTCAAAGAACCATGAGAATCTCGGAACAAACAGTGCTATCTCCCATCAAAAGAAAAAATCTTTAAATCATTCATTCCTTTCCAGAATTACTCTCTAATTACTAAACAAATCTATTTAAGATCCAATAGAGCAGTGGAATTGAAAACCATCCTGATGATGGATCACGTATGTCGATGCAAAAAAATAGTTTCACAGGTTTTTTCCAGAAGCTCTTTCAAATTAAACCATGGATTGTGGAAGCCTTAGAACTCTAAAACAAAATCCGTTCTAATGGCACAAAATTTGGAGGAAGCTTCCAGTTTTAAGGTTGTGGTCAAACCTAATATCCCCAATTTCTGAAAGAAAAATGGAAAACCTTGTATTAACTTAATATTTTTAATAAAGGATCAAAAATACTTTATATTAATACCATGCAGCGGGAATTTCATATTTTCATCCAAACATGTTGGAATTGCTTTCAAATTCATCTAATCTCACACAATCTTTGAAGATTTCCAAAGCAAAATCAAGAAGAGAACCTCATAATATGTTAATATTTGCAATAAAAGGTTAAAAAAAAAAAGATTTATAATAACAGTCGGCCAAGCATATTACAGATTTTCATCCAAAATGTAGGGATCGATTAGAAATTCATCTATTCTAGCACAATCTTTGAAGATTTCCTAAAAATAAATCCACAATCTTCGAATATTTAAGAAAAATAAATCCAAACATGTCAGAATTGCTTTGAAACTCATCTATTCTAGCACAATCTTCGAAATTTTCTGAAAAATACATTTTAAAAAACCTCTTATCATGTTAATATTTTCAATAAACGATTAAAAAAAAGCTTTATATAAACAGTCGACCTAGAAAATAACAAATTTTAATCCAAACATATGGGAATTACCTTGAAATGCTTCCATACTGCCACAATTTTTGAAAAAGAAAACTATCCCGCAAGTTCGTAAAGCTTGGAAATTAAAATTTTCATCAAAAGAAGTACCTGTAAATGGCTCTTTCCACAGCTGGACCTTCGTAAAGGCACCGATTGCGATCAACAGAAGCAAGAAACAATAGCTGTCGTTTAGCCGCAGATACCAGGTCAAGCTCTACGCTAATGCTAATTCCTTGCGCCTTTGTCCATTCTTCTCCCTGAATTGCATCCATTCTCGCCAAAGAAAGAAAACAAACACTTCTCTGCCTATGAAGCTCAGAGATTAAGCTAATAAAGCTTTCCGACTCCAATTTCCACCTGCTACAGCACAATGAATGCAATGAGCAGAGGGTTTCCGCGTCCTCCCAAGAAACTAATAATTCCCCTATCAGCAAAGCCTTTTAAATACTGAAAAAATGGGAGGTATGTGATGAATTTAGTAGAGATGCCTCCTTATCTTCTAATTTCCATCACAAAAATGGAATGTTAGGGCCCACCTACGAAAATATACCTTCCATTTTTCCTTCGCTTGTGTGACTGATTTTCAATTTTCTGCGGAAGTGTCCAAAATTTGTGGTAAACTTGGAATTGTTCAGAAGAAAATAATCGCAATAAGGCAAACCAGTGGCGTTCATGGAAGTTTGGCTGTATTTGCAATCAATGGAAGAAAGCTACAGGTTGGCCGGGGTGGGTCCCATGAAAGGTACGGAATTGACAATTTTATTTAAAAAAATAAAAATTAAATATTGTAAGTTTTTAAACTATTTTGTAAGAAAATATCTTATTAAATATAAATTTATGAATAATTAAATTTTATTAAATATTATAAGTTTTTTTCTAAATAACAATTGTGTTCTTTTTAATTAATTAAATTGTACGATTTAATATTTTATTATTTTTAAAATATTATAATTTTTTAAAAATAATTTAGAATATTCCTTAAAATAATATTTCATTTACTTGAATGAAATTTTATTATATTAAAAAATATTTTTTTTTTCTAAATATATTACACTCCAATATTTGATAAATTATTTTATATATTTTTTTTTAATTCTCTGAATTAATAATTTATTAGTCCCAAAAGATAAATTATTGAATTCAATTCAGTTTACTATCAATTAATTTTTATCTTCTGAACCAATATATATATATATATATATATATATATATATAAATGCATTCAAATATTTATTGTTCTCCAATAGTTAACATATGTATTTATTAATTAAAAATATGAAAAAAAATATTTATTTGTGTTGTGATTGGTTAAAATTATTAATATGTTATTAAAAAAAAATTGCTATGTCATATACACTTGCTAATTAGGAAACGAAACAACTCTAAAAATTTGACAATAGCAATAATAACAAATTTAAATTCTATTGTTGGAAGATTTGATACTGTATAGTTTCGTAATCATCAACAATGCCTAAATATCTGCAAAGTTGGAAATGGAAACATTGCCCTCTACAAATTACCATAACAAATTTTTAAGTAGTAGGAAAAAGAAAGGCTATTTTTAAGAGACTGAAAATTAATATACAAACCATAAATAAATGTAATAAAGCTCAACTGCAAAATATATAGTTTCTTGGATAGCGCATATGGAAGAAAATTTTGAAAATATAAATAAGATCGAGAACTACAGTTACAGATTGACGGATTCCAAGTGAGGGAATTGTGGTCTAGTGTGATAGATTCGCTGTCTCAAAGCAATGGTATTGAGAACACTGAGCACTACAATGGCAGAACCAGAGTGATACATCAACGATCACAGAGAAAAGAAATGGCAAACATTGAATGCTAAAATGACGAAAGCAGAGCAATAAAATGGCTATGTGGAATCAAAGCGACATATCGACAAAGATTGATGTAAATTTAATTTTGTAACAAAGATTGACGTAAAGAGTTTCACTGTATTCTCGTCAATTTTTTTTTAAGAAGTAAATTGTGTTATAAACTCGAGTTGATGAATTGTAAATATGATTTCATACTTTAGTAGTATTGGCAATTCTTTATGGTTTTGAAGCTATTCCTCAGTTTTATGGTCAGAAACCTTTTTAGTCAATTTTATTAGTGTATGTCTTAATTTTCATTGGGAAAAAGATTTTTTTTTAAATGCTTACCTGGTAATTGGATGGACAAAATCGTAAATTATGGCTTTGACATCTTTTTAAAAAAAAATTCCCTCATTTGATCCATCAATCCTTTCATATTAGCAAAAATCTTTTTAATCTATTTGTATTATTGTGACAATTTTGTCAAAATGTTTAATTGCATGTACCTTTTATCGAAAATGATACCCATTCTAAGGACAAAAATCTAGCCTTACAGATTAACGATTCTTCTTCGACTATAGAACAACCAACTCGATAGCTAGTTCATATTAATTGTATATTATATATATGATGTTAAAAAAAATTAGAAATTAATACCAATTTGCTAGATGCTTAATGTTTATGTTTGTAGATAGGTAATTTTTACCAAATGTTACCTAAATTTCATACATTATTTTTGTCATACTTACAAATCAAACAAATACTTTGATGCAATCATTTAAAATAATTTAATTTGGAGTGTTATATCAATAACAAGCAAGAGGAAATAAATTTAGATACGTTAGGTGCAACAACTGGTAGCTTACTCTTTGGAGTCTTTATTAGAATTATAATTTTTGCATATGACATTATTTTGATGTCTTACTTAGTGAGAAGTCTCTAAACAACTTGATATTTTAGCATCTTTTTGTGATACTTATGTGTCTGGGTTAAATTAGGTAAAACAAAAATCACAACTTTTAACATCTCTATAAATAAGGCAAGCCAAGGACTCTTATTTATAAAGGTGAGAGGGTTGAGGTAGTCTCTTCATATGTATATTTTGGGGTCATCTTCTCTAGACCATGTTTTATTTTGACTTCAGGGGTAGAGTCTAGACTAAATAAGAAATATGCAACTCTAGACAACCTTGAAAAGCATTGTTTTTTGCTTCAGTTTCATGGCATTTAGATGAAGATCCACCACTTTCATCCACTGATCACACTATGGGGTTTTGGGACCATACCTTCAAGTTGAGGACCAAAAACAAATAGAGAGTGATCGTCACAATGTTATCCAAACATATTCATGCCAAGAGATCAATCCCTCATGCCATCATCCTTGCACAATTTGGCACAACCTCGCTCATTTATCCAATGATCTTTCATTTGGTGATAATGATTCAAAGACTTAGACAGTTGGTTAGCTCTCAAAGTGGTTGCCTTAGGTATCCATACTTTGCTTTCAGATCATGTATGGAGAAGAAAAAACATTATGTTTATTCATGTTGGTATGTGAGAGCCTCCTCGTTGCTTCACCTTATTAATCTTAATATTGATAAACCACCCCACATAACTTTCAAGTGAATGCACCTGATCTCTCCAATAGAAAGATAAACAATAATATTCATAATCATATGTGCATATAATACCTCCAATCCACATGATCTTAGTCTAAATCGTTGCTTACCTCAAAACTTCAACACTAATCAAACTTATAGATTCACTTCAATGATGGGTTAATCCAACCCTTAACGTACAGAAAACTACACTTACCTTGTATCCTGAGGGTTCCCATTGCTCAACTCAGAGTTTCTCCCATCAACTTTGCATTGAGACAAACCATCATAGCCCTTAGAAGCATCATGTTTGTCAAATTTAATCTTTAGAGTCTGATACTAAGGAACTTTTTTTTAAAGATGTTCTCCTTATTATGAGACAAGGGGATGTTTCTTTTGGCTCTTAAAATATTCTCTTAGATTTCTCCAAACTTCCATGCTTATGAAGACCGGAGATGCTTAGTTGTCTTCTTCTGGGATATTTTTGACCTTTGCCAACAACTTTTCAAAGATAACTCCCTAAGGGGACTTGTACTAGGGTAATTACATCTTAAGTCCAACTATCTCACATCATCAATAGAAAGAGGCCCCATGACCATTTTCCAAACTTATATAGTAGACCGATGAGATGTTTTAGATTCAATGATTGACATGGTCTCACATCCATCACACACTTATTTTTTACTTTTTAAATATCAAAAGTTTTTTTAATCTTTTTCATAATATTTTATTCGGTTGAAATGTTAATTTTCACTTACTCATTTTAAATATAATTTTCTCTTTTCTATTCTTTAGAGTTTGTTATTGCACTCCCATGTCTTCTTTATATTATATTTTTAACAATTTCATTGGCCATTCTTAGCCTTTGATGAACTTTAATAAATGAATTAAATCAAATTAAATTGTACTATTGTTTTATTATACCTTTTGTGTAATGAAAGTAATATAAATTTATTTTATTTTATAAAAATTTTACCATTTAATTTTAACAATTATAAATTTTAATGATAAAATGAAGAATAATAAACAAATGTTATGGGAAAAAAAAATATTTGTCTGAATAAGTAAACTTTGAATCAAATTAAAGATGGAGAGGATAATCCAAAGAGGGCATCTTTATGTAATTATATTAGTATAAAATCTCCATAACATTATTATCATCTATCTAAATTATGTTCATAAATAAAACAATCATCATCATCAATCATCACAAAAAGTCTAATACTAGATATGATGAATTTTATATAAGATGAGAGTATGTCTTGATGCTTAAGATTATAATATATATTTTAAAATGATCTTGGTTAGACTATAATAAATTAGGTAATAAACTTAAAAACTCTAATATGTTTTTAAAAAACTATTCCAATTGGTAAGATGTTTTTTTAATGTATTTTGGAATTATTTTATAATTCTAAACTATTCATTCATTCAAAAATCAATTTTACGTTGATTGGTAAGTTTGATTTGTACTAAAATATAAACCTAATAAACTATGATAATTCGATAAATCATAATTTTTATGTCAATGCAGTGATGCTACAATGGAAATGGTCCTCATACTAATATTTATAAACATAATGATTGATTGTTCTTGATGTTCAAATGTTTCACACACACAACACCCTTTGCATGAGTACAACAATGAAAAGTTTCACCGAATTGGACATGCTAATGAAATGGCTTTTAGGATTAATAGGCTTTCAAATCCTACTCCATCACTAATCTAAATGTGTTGGTGATGAAAAAAAATAAAAGAAAATTAAAAACAATAAAATAAGAAAAAGATGATGCACAAAAGTAATTGCTCTTTCACCTACTCAAAAAAATGCATGCACAGAACAACTATTATAAATTCAAATGTATTATTCTAAAACACTTTGCAAGAGGTAAATAAATAAATATTTACACATAAACAAATATTATGGTACTGACACCATGTTGACTATGCAATGGAGTTGCACCATTGGTGGATTTATTTGCAGGATCAACCTTTAATTTACCTTTGCATTTTGAAGGCTAATGCATTTAAAACTAATACAATGACACAAACTCAATCCTAAGATCAATGACACAAAATTTTCTTTTGAAAAAATTAACCAATGACACACCTACCAATACTGACAAGATCTAGCTAGAACCCAATTTTTTGTGATGCTGCCATGGAGCTAGTGACATGTTATTCATGAAATATCCATGGTGTGACCACCAAATAAATCTGTACTCCATCCAATGTGATGTACTAGGGTATAATTAAATCGATATTTATTCAATTTGAACTTAGGTGGCTTCCCCTCTTTGTGCATTCACTTTTGATAAATTCACCCTTTATGGAATACACAATGATTGTCCCAAAAACACAAAAACAACTCACATGTGCAAAAATCACAACCAATAAATCTTGATGTTGAGCATATTATTTGCATTAATGAAAATATTACTATTAAATAAAACAATTCCATTAACTGGGTGAAAAAATAACTACCACATCTGATCAAGGCACTATATGATGTCAACTTGGAAACACTAACATTGATCCAAATATAATGCATATTGAAGAATATCAAAAATTTGTACCTCATTGTTCTCATGTGCTTTGCAATTTGAAATTGCATTTTGTTCTCTTTCTTCTCAACATGATTTTTTGGATGATAATTTGTCTCGAGAGGGTGTTTATGTTGAAAATTGAAGGGTTGAAACTCTCTGATATGATTTGGAATGAACATATTTAATGATGTATCAACATTAGTTACATATCTTTTATGTTGTTGCTTACCAATAATACCTGCAAAACACTAAAATTTAGGCTTGAAGTTTATTGTAGGGCCCCAAATGGTTTAGAATGTCAAAGGTTGGCCCCTGCACAAATAATCAATGAGATATTTGTTCCAAAACTAATGTTCCCCTGTTCACACATTCTTCACGTGAAGGGAAACGCTTTATTATTATTATTATTATTATTATTATTATTATTATTATTATTATTATTATTATTATTATTATTTGTGAGTGTGCATCAACATATTCTTCAACATCATTATCTGTATCAAATTGGTGGTAAACACCATTGTTTGCCCAATCATTCCTTCTAAGGGAGGTCTGGATTTCCACCATTTGTTGATACAAACATGGACACCATTGGGAATTGGAGGGAAACGAAGTTATTGTCAATATAAGAAGTTTTTTTTGCCTCTACTTGACAAGTTTGAGGGGTTTGTTTCAATTTCTTGGGAAGAGAGATGTGGCTACTTACTTGATAAGTTCTTGGGATGTTCAAGACAATATAGTGACTATGGAAAGTGCTCGGGATAACAAACTGACTATGAACATCTTGAATGACAAGCTACCTTTAGAAGGACTTAAACTCGTTTATGAACTCTCCTATGAGCTTATTCATCTCAGTGATTTCAATGGGATTCAGGGATGTAACTTGGGGCAGAAGGGATGGTAGATTCATGATTTTCACATGGACGCATTTGGGGACTTGAGGTAGACTACAAGGTTATAGAAACAGAGATATTGTAATTGTAGGGATCATTTTCCCAACTTTTATGATATTTTTCTCTACTATTGTACAACAAGATCCAAGGCTTCTAAAAAGGTATTTCCTCATAGGTATTGAATCATAACAATAAGATCAACATCTAAAGTCTTTCAAAATTACAAAAGGGTCATATAAGTAGTGGATGGATCTGCGTGGAAATCATTTCCCATGTTCTTTTGAATTTGAATTTGAAATCATTTATATGATTCGTGGTAACTCTCTTTGATTATAGCTAGACACTCAATTAGAAACATCATATCTACCCTGTCTTTGAGTTGATTATGCAACAAAATAGCCAATTGGTTCCAATCTGAGATTGATGCAACAGTAAAAATTTTGAACCATTCCCAGGCCTTGCCATTGAGAGATGAGGCCAACAACTTGAGGGCCACATTCTGGTGTTTGAATATGATATATGTTACACAAATTCATGACAACACAAATGTGATCTATGGTGAATACAAAGCCACCTCCATTTGAGTCCAAGAGTTCTCATAATTGATTTGGGAATATTAGTTCATTATTGTAGGTCTAAAAGTCCTCCATACAAAGTTACCATTATATTTTAAGGGAGGAATCTTTAGTTTGCAGGGTTTCGTGTAATTTTTAACTAAAAATAAATAAAATTGGGGATTGAAGTATAATCTAGTAACTTGGAACTTTTTCAATTCTATTAAAGTGAGTTCCCTCTACATAATCAGATGTATAATTACAAGATTAACTAATCCTCTAGATCTCATAAATATTGAATCTGAATGAAAGTTGATAAATCACTTAAAGCCCACCATTAAATCTCATCACCTTTGACTTTTAAATAAATTTATCTATTTTAATTAAAAAGATACCTTTTACCACCTACATATAAATTAAAAAAAAAGAGAATTAATCCATGTTCACAAGTCTTAGAAATTTTATTTTTTATTTAATTTCTTGCTTACACATTACTAAAATAACTACATGTAGAGATTTGAAAATAGTAAGAAAATAGTACAATTTCCCTTTAAAAAATAATAATTACACTATAATTATTATTTTCTAAAATTTTAGGATGATTATTAAATAGTAAAATATAATTATCAACTTGTTTATTATAAAGATAATTTATTAAAGCAGCACCAATATTTTATATAATAATTGTTGGGAAAGCTCCCAGGGAAATGGATAAAATTAAATAGTAAACATCCCAATTGAAACATCAAATACATAATATATAATCTTTCAGACATTTTAATAGTCCTCCCCAAAAACATGATCTTAAAAAATAATTCACTTTATTTTAGAGCTAAAATAATTTAAATATATTTATATAGCTCTTAAAATTAATTCAAATTTGAATTAGAGTTTGATGTTTCTTAGTACGAAATAATTATTTTATATATCATAAACCAAGCCTCTAAATATCATAGATAGACTTTAATAAGTAATGATCTCTATTTTTTAAGGAGATAATATATATAAATATAATTTAGTATTATAATAAAAATAATATTATTATATATTTAAGTATATTTATTATTATTAATTTTAATATTTTGTTTTCACGTTAATGATATTATGGTGATGATTCAAATCGTATATTGGATGTAATTAAATTAATGTTTATGATGTTTTCATCCATTTTTAATAATAGAAAATAACCAATCAAAAATGGTGATTTTATACGCTGCAAACCTCTCTACAATATGTGTAGGGTATATAAATTCACTTGTTGCCTTGAATATAGGTTTAGTATATGATATGGGTTCTTTGGCATACAATACCCCATGAAATGTCTTGTCATTGCCCCTCACACTCACTGTTCAATTTGCCTTCGAATCTTTTATTGCTTGCATGTTTTGTATGACTTTGTCCTTCCCCACTAATTCAACATTGCTCACACTCACCGGGAAACAAAACATCTCCTCCCCACACAACGCATTGGCATCGAGTATGAAGAAACGCAACTTTTTCACCATCACCTCCACTAATTTTTTTTTTTGTTAATTAACCCTTCATATCAATTTACACTCTCACTTTACAAAATAAAGTATTACATCCCTTCCAATGTAACTGCACCTTTGAATTAATTGCTAATTTTATTTACAACAAAAATCATGTAACGACTAGTCCCTACATCTAATATGTTAGTTATAATAAAAGTTGTAATGTGAGTTAAAATTGTCGATCAACGAGAGAAAGGTTATATATATATATATATATATATATATATATATATATATATATATATATATATATATATATATATGACCTTTGTCTCGTTAATCATATATGAAATAAATTTTTGTCTCTATCTATGTGTATGTATGTGACATAGAAGTAAAAATAAGTATATTTGGATGCAAGAAATGTTCATAAGAACAAAAAATATTTAGATAAATGACAAAGGGAATAATTTATAAGATAGCATTTCATTTGCCTACATAACACAACAAACACAAGACATGGAACAAATAATGTAGAGTTCAAAAATACGGGAGAGAATGAGAAACCTTGTTTAACACCTATGGTACTTTAGACATCCTCTATCTCACCATTCCTTATTCATACCTTGTCAAAAATAGTTTCATAAAATATTATCGTAAACGAAACCATCAAAGATGGAAAACCCAAAGTCTTAACCCTATCAACTAACAAGTGCCGAAAAACTATATCAAATGTCTTGTAGAAGTCCACAAAACAACAATATACTTCATGCTTTTTTACCTTAACTTCCTCAATAACAAAAATAAAAATAAAAATATGATCAATCGTATGATAATTCCTCACGAACCCTGCTTATCTTTTGACTTTTAACTTCTTTATCTCTACCTATCTGAAAATATGGATATCTAAAATTGAGACAAAATTTTTAATCATATACATCTAATCATAATAAGAGTAATTACTAAGCTCATTCTTATCTTCACTCTTATAAATGGAATAGATAATATGAAAGGTGGAAACCAATAAAAAAGTCATGGGTCACAATAAAAGTATGGAGATTCTACAAGTTCTTGTTAACCTAAATTTTAGTACCCCACATTTCTTGGAGCTTAGTATCTTCTACGCTACCACAAAAGTGTTAATTTTTTATTTTATTGTAAAGTAAGTATCCCTTTGTATATTACGTATAAAAATTGATTTTTTATAATTTAATCTTAAAATTCATTTTTAAAATTTTATCATAAAATGAAAAAAATATTTATTTCAATTCAATGCCAAAAATTGTTAATTTTGCGTGGAGGAAACATTTAATGTGATGGGCCACGTTGATTAAATAAACCAAGAAAAAATGTCTCTCATGGACCCCACCACTATTCATTCGAAACAAATGAATTCAAACAAATATTTATAAAAAGCCTTTGAAAAAAGATTCTCATACGCCATTTGTACTACGAATAAAACAAGCGTGTACTCCACTCCATCCTACATTTTGTACTACAATTTGTACTGCTACTCTTTATTATAGAAATAGAAATGAATGAATGAAAGAAAGTTTTTAATAACGTTTATGAGTCTAGTCGGTTTATGGGACCCAGAAGTAAAATCAGTCGACACGATTCTAACAAGTTGTTTTATATTACTATTTTTGCATTTCTTCGATTTCTTTGTTAAGCTTGGATCTTTTGTTATGAATTCTAGTCAAGTAGTATGTTGTTTTTGCTATCTTTTCTTCTTCAAACAAAGTTGTAAGCGCTTCACCTTGTAGTATATCGACATAACTACTTCGAATGTCCTCATATACTATACATTCCAAGATGTAATGTCATTCTGTTTCCACCGATCCAGACTTGCAAAACTGACAAACCCTCTCCGACCATTCCTTCTTGGGTGTTTTCCATCTTCCAGTTTCATATCTAAGATGGTGTGAACTGGGTCTCAACTGGGCAATTAGCATTTTAGCTTTCCACTTTATCTCCGCTCCTATATAATGCTTTTGCTCATGGTCACATGTGTGATTAAAAGAGCTCAAATATCCTTCTTAAACAAAGTCTCTATTTAGAAAAAAGAGTGGAGGACCTTATTAGATTTAGATGTTATTAAATAGTAAAATAAACATTATAATAATTAAGTCAAGTTATATGGTAAAATCAATGGATTTAATAATAAAAATATATACTAGTACAATTAACAAGTTTAATAATAATAATAATAATAATATGGGTCTCCTTGGGCAATTAGTATTTTAGCTTTCCACTTTATCTCCGCTCCTATATAATGCTTTTGCTCATGGTCACATGTGTGATTAAAAGAACTCAAATATCCTTCTTAAACAAAGTCTCTATTTAGAAAAAAGGGTGGAGGACGTTATTAGATTTAGATGTTATTAAATAGTAAAATAAACATTATAATAATTAAGTCAAGTTATATGGTAAAATCAATGGATTTAATAATAAAAATATATACTAATACAATTAACAAGTTTAATGATGATGATGATGATGATGATGATGATGATACATAGTTCCTCATCAGTGGATGTATTAATCTTTATTGTTTTCTTCTTCATGTTTTGTGTCTAAATCCTCTATTCTAATATATTTTATATAGTATTATGCAAAATTCAAAAGAAGAAAATTAGGTAGTATGATTATATTTGGAAAGATTAAATATCACATATTAAAAAATATGAGAAATTTTGCCTACTAATGTAAAGACCAAGATTTGGTTGCAAATATAGAAATGATTGGATATTGTAAATAGTAAAAAATTGTATTAACAAACGCCTAATAATTTATATACAAAATGTTTCTAATTTGATCAATTGAATCATTATTACCTAGGTTAATCGTGTTAAGTTAATCGTGTTCCTTTCTGAAGAAAATTTCAATCTCAATTCTATCAATCACTGGGTTCCATACCTTTACTTTCCAAAGACCTACAAACACATAACTTGAGATACTTTGGAAAAAAGAAAATTGGATTGGAAGTAGGGACCTAACAAGAGCTTCTTTTAAAATTATAAACAAATATGTGGAGATGGAATACCCTTACACATTAAAGGATTAGAAGAAACATGTTTATTCTTTATTAACCAAAATTAAAAAAACAAGAGATCTTTAAACTTCCACTTGTTATGGTGGGCTCTTGTGCTTAATTTTTATAAAGAGCCATTTACTCTTGTATCGTAAATTAAAAGCCTCTAACTTTTTAGAGAAAGCATCTAGGTCACCTCTTACCTCTTTTGTAAACAGACAAGGGATTGGATTCCGAAGCATGCTTTCAAGACTCAATTTAACTTGGTGGCTTCTGACTAAGAGTCTATCTCTATATCTAATGTTCACCTTCAAAAAATTGGTGTTCAATCTCTTTCTAAGTGGTTGATTGATTGGATTTCCCTGTTGAGACACCTTTCCTTTGGGACCAACTTTGGTTAGGTTATCGACTTATTTCCCCCAACACATCCAAATTGATGCTCTCAATACCAAGTGGAGAGTCAATTCCACTAAATAAGTCTGGAAAAGAAGGTTTGAGTGAGTGTGAATGACTATCATTGAGTCCAAATAGATGCACTTCCTTTGGTGTATTTAACACCATGGACTTCCAATTGGCACCCAGTTAGTTCACATGGGCTTGGCTCATCTTGTTTGCGCAATCTATAACCACCCAAAAAAGCTTAAGCATGTGTTTTGGTTTTGCAAACATGACCAATCAGCATGGCTTTGGATTCACACCCTTTTTAAGCCTTTTCGTCTAGAAATTTTCACCTAGAAGATAGTGCTCTTAGGGGACTCAATCATGATTCCTACGAAATTCACATAGATTTGGCATGTTTTTCGAGCTTAGATTCTTTTTCAATGATGGAAAAACATGAATGATGTTATTTTTTCCCATGCCACTCATAAAGACTATTTCTCTACTACTAATAGAGTTAATGTTATATCTAATATCATGCTTAAGATTTAGGGGTAAGCAAAGAAATTGTGTTTTGAGGTCGAGCACCTCAAGACTCTTTTGGACCATTGGGGGAGTGCCTCGTGTGTTGTTAGTTAGGTTCCTCCCAACTCTCCTCGTTGAGGGTTGTCCCTAAGATATCGTGATAGAATTTGCTCTTAGAGTAGGGGTTGTAGTGGCCCCCCTCAACAAAATCTTCCCACTTTGCTAGTAAGTCCAATTGATTTTGGTGGTAAAGAGAAGTTCACTTGGCTTGCACTTGCTATTTTTCCCTCTAGGGAAGAGGTTGGGGATGATTAAAAAAAATGATAAAGATAAGGATGGTTAGGAGCCAATACTTGATATAAAAGACCAACCAACTAGAAGCAGGTGGGGATGATTCACCTCCTCTTCCTCTATTGTTTGTAGTCACTCTGAGTGCTTAGGTGCTCTTTTACTTTGTGGTTGCCTTTTTATGGTTTGTTATCTATGTTTTCACCACTTTTTGGTGAAAATATTTTCTTTTTAAAGCTAAACTTATATTAAACTTCTTGACATTTGTTGATGTGACTTTAGAGTGTGATCATTCCACTCATATTTTGTATGAATAACTTTGTAACACAATAATGTATTAATGATGGAAAAGCTTTTTCTATCCAAAATAGAAAAAAAAAGATACACTTCCATATCCATCTCCTCCATTTATAAATAAAACCATACTTCCCAAAAAGTTTACAACTTTACCTAAGAACACTCAATTTGCCCTATGTGAATAGATGGAGTCCAACTATGAACAAAATCTTCGTAAATATCTAATTGGGTCTTCATGAAAGAGGGTAGTGTATCCTATGTGAATAAATAAAGTTCGGATTTGGGTGATAGCTATGATGAAACGTTGAGATATAACTATGGAAAAAATATCTACATAAATATCTAATTGGGTCTTCATAAAAGAGGGTAGTGCATCCTATGTAAATATAGATAGATTTCAAATTTGAATGACCACTATAATGAAAGGCTAGAGTTCAACTTTGGAAAAAACATCTACATAAATATCTAATTGAGCCTTCATGAAAGAAGGTAGTGCATCCTATATGAATAGATCGAGTTGTATAAAACAATTTTGTTTTATTAATCAGCTTAACGACATGACACCATTTATCCTACTGACAGGTTACATGAGAGACTGCCAATAAAGCAGCATCCGAAAATACCCTTTTCCATTTCATAAAATAAATTTAATGCAAAATATCATTGAAGATCTCTACACATGACAAATGAGACTATCTAAACTAATATTATATTTGTGAAAATATAATTACCTGCCCAAAGATTACTGTGCATGGAACATGACTTGTTTTGTTCAAACATACCTTTCTTACAGGACACTCGACATAGGTTTCATGAAGACCATCCCTTGCAGCAGGCTCAGAGGATTCCTTGAGAGCATCAAAATAGATTTTCTTAAAGATCTCAGAGTTTAACTTTTGGGCCTACAACATCCAAATTGTAAGGCTAAATTAGCATATCAATGAATCCAAGCTAGAAATATTAAACAGAAAATTCATTATTATTGTACAACTAATTTATTGAGACTAAAATTGCATGCCAACAAAGATAAATTTATCAGTAAGACTCTAAACAATAATTCTTATTGGCCTATGTTGCATGTTAGATCATTTTGGAGTTTCCAAAGGATACTAATTCTCATCAATGATTTTGTTTAGGTTTGCAGTAACTATTTCTCTGACCTGTTACATTATTGCAATGATTACAGATACATCAACAAAAACCAGAGGCAAGCTTAACACAATCGCAGGGTTTGCTGCAAGTTCAACAAAAAAACTACAGACACAAGTTTAACACAATCACAGGGTAAAGTAAAAACTGATCTTTTACAAAATGGAAATGAGAAACTGACGTCTCTTAGCTTATCAAAATCAATATACCGGTTATAAGAGCCCTTCCTGCCAACAAGCTTAGAAAGATGAGATTCAGAGGGAACACTTTCCCAGAAATAGTCCACATATTAATTATAAATTGCAGATAGGAAATCATTATTACAGTGATAAGAATGTGTTATTATTCAACTCATCTTTTCTCTTACATATCTTGGCAGAGCAAGCGATGCCAAGTTACAGACTGTAGTTTCTATTGGACTAGTGTACTCAACAATTTCAGTGCAACTGTTTGAAGACAATGTTAGTATAATCACTAGAAAGCGCAGATACAATCTATTGTTATGGCGACTGACAATCTAAAAAGAATAAGAATAGAAAACATTTACTACTAAATATAATAAATTTAATAAATATAATGAATTAATGCAACACTGATTATTTCTAAAGAGGTTGTGGGTGCCATCAACAAACTTACAATTAAATATATATTTTTATATAATTTATTTTTAACTGGATAATTAAATAAAATAACAAATTTATAACAAAATAAAAAAATTAAAAAAAAAAATCTTTTAAATATGTCACCATATTTTATTAGGTCTAATACTATTTTAATTTTAAGTATAAAGATAGAAATTATCTAATTAAATAATCTAAGTATTAAAATTATATAACGCTTTAATAGAAAATATATTAAACTCTAAATGAAACTTACCGAAAAAAATTGGCCCACAATATACACTAACATCATAGATATTAATGAATTATGTAGTGATTTGAATTAAATTTCAATTGTTATATATATATATATAAACTGATATTCTTCATCCATCCCATAATTTTCAAAAACCATTATGTAACATGAATTATTGTAGCACCATATACCAGAGTTTTACAAAGTGTTTAAATATGAATTAGTTATCATTATTTTTGAATCCATTTTCCTTTATACTAGTAAACTATGGAATTTTTAAAGAGCACAGAAATGATTTAAGCGTTTTATGCATAAGTTAAAGATGTTATTTGGTTGCATAGTAAATCAACTCTATAAAATAACATTTTTTTTTAATCTATTAAATAAAATCATGTTGACTCCAATATAGAAATGCAAGAATACAACTAAGGTAGCAGAGCAAAGATGAATAAAAGCTAACTACAGGAGAAAATGTACGATTTACATTATAATCACCATTTCAATTATAAATATTGATAGAATACTAAATTATATTAAACTGAAAATGGAATTTCGATCATTACATTATAAATGATGGAAACAATTTTTATAGGAATTAGAATGGCTTATCTCATTCGTAAGAAAAGGATGGAGATAAAAAAAATATGCAAATAAAGTAAATTATCTCTATATTATTTCTATGGGAAATACCCAGACATATCAACCCATAAAAGGTGGGATAATCATTTCAACTATGCTATAACAAACTAAAAAATAAAAAATTACATTTTATTTTTAATCCACATAAGGTTAATTAAACATTTATCCTAACATTCTCCCTTAATTCCACATTGCTTCAAGTGAACATAAAATAAATTCTCTGAACACCTCAAATTTTTCTTGCGCAAGTGCCTTAGTGAAAATATTTGCATGTTGTTGATCTATCGGGCAATATTAGAGCTGGATGTTGTTGTTTTAAATATGTTCGTGAATGAAATGTACTTGCACCTCAATGTGTTTGGTGTGTTCATGAAATACATGATTGCGAACAAGCTAAACTACTCCTTCATTAGTCTACATGGAGGCTTATTGGATGATTATGTGGTATTCCAAATCCTTCTAGTCTATATATAAGCCAAATCATTTCACAGATAGCTCCTCCTACTACAAGATATTATGATTTTGTGGGGGACCTAGAAACACAAGTTTTTTTCTTGTTCCCCCATGATATTGGTCTAAATCCTAAAAATATTACAAATCTTGAAGTGAATTTATTGTCATTAATGTTTCCAACATGATCTGAATCTGAATATCATATTAAGAATAAATTATCATTCTTCTTGTATTCTAGGCCAAAATCCATGGTTCTTCTAATGTATCTCAATACTCATTTTGCTACTTTCTAGTAGTAAAATTTGAGATCTTGCATAAGTCGTGAGAGATAACTGATAACATAGTTGATGTCTGCCCTAGTATATGTTAAGTAAATGAGTCTCCATATCAACTATTAATATAGAGTTGTATTTACTTGTGGTGATGGATTTGCTCAAGACAACTGAAGTATTATCTCCATAGGTGTGGTAATTGGCTTACAATCCATCATGTAAAATTTCTTGAGTGTTGTCTTGGCACATTTATCTAAAACACAAAGATGTGCTTTTCTCTCTGCCAAACTTCCAAACAAAGACAATAATGTAGAAGCCCAAGATTTGTCATGTTGAATGATTGATTTAGATATATCTTTGTTGACCCAATCATCTTAATTGAATTCTCAACGATGACTAGATTATCTAAATATACAATGAATCTCCCCCTTGTTTTTGAGGTAAAGATCAGGATCATATGGACTCATTTTAAATCCTTGTTTCAAGAGATGCTCATCAATTTTGATATACCATGCCCAGGGAGCCTATTTAAGACTATATAATGATTTGACAAGTTTAAAAACTTTATCTTCTTTTATTGTTATGATAAAACCTTATAGTTGAGTCATGTAGACTTATTTTTGTAAGTCTTCGTTAAGAAAGGCACTTTTTATGTCTATTTGATGGACTTTCTAGATAAAAAATCATCCTAATGGTTTTGATCTTAGCTATGAGAGAAAAATTATCCTCATAGTCAATGCCTTCTTTCTGAGCATAAGCCTTTACAACCAACCTTGTTTGTGCTTTTCAAGACTACCATCAGCTTTGTATTGTAACTTGAATGAAAATCCATTTGCATCTAATTGGCTTCTTCTCTAGTGGATGGTCTACAAGTTGCCATGTTTTATTCTTCATTAGTGAGTTGTATTCTACATCAATGGCATATTTCCAAGGTTTTGATTGTATGGCTTCTTGAATTATAGAGGGCTCAACAGATTCAATAATCATGCTCATTAAGGTCAAATTTGCCTCTCCTCAAGCCATACTATGTGTCCTTGGTCTTGTGGCAGATGTGTCTTGAACCCTTTTCAATTTAGCATCTCTTAGTACAATTATATACCATTTAGGCATATGTTGAGTGGTTCCAATGGGTGGTGGAGTTGTACCATTGTTCCCATCATCATTTTTATCTTCATTTGGGGGATTGCCATCTTTTGCATTTTCTATGGGACATATTGGTTTACCAAGTGAACTTGTAAAAGGAGTTTATGCTTCTTTCTTCTAAAAAAACTCAACATCCATGCTAGTGTATATTTTCTTGGTCTTTGGATCCATTAGTCTATATTCAAATGCTTCTTTATTTTACCCTAAGTAGACATACTTTTATGATTTCATATCAAGTTTAGTCCTCTACTTTTTGGGAATGTGTGTACTTAATTTGCATCCAAAAACTTGAAGATGTGTTATAGATGGATTTCACCTTGACCATGCTTCATGTGGTGTTACCCTATAAAGAGCTATAATGGGAACTTTATTGAGTAGATATACTACAATTTTGACTTCCTCTACCTGAAATTCCTTTGCCAAACATGAATCATTTAGCATACATTGTACCATTTTCATGATAATACGATTTCTCCATTCAACAACACCATTTTTTTGACATGTGTGGAGGTACCATTTGATGATGAATGACATTTTCTTACAAAAATATTTGAATTTATTACTGGTGTATTCCCCCCCAATATGAGTATAAGGTTTTTATTTTCTGACCAACCTCTATTTTGTTAGGAATCAAAGCTCTAATACTAGATGTTAGGAATAAAAGATCCTATACTACAAGTAAATTAATATGTAAAAATAAGATCCAAAAACATAGACAAGAAAGAAGAACACATTACATAGAGATTACATGGACAACCCTTGAAATGTGCAAGGAAAAAACCAAGGTAAAAATGGCAACTTACAGACTTCATTAATTCAACAATTCCTCTCTTATAACACAACTCCTCCAGCAACTCCATCAGTGCTTACAACCAAACACTCACTTCTTCCACCTAAAGCATTCAGGTTATGAACCAAGCATAATAATGCCTCCAGAATACAACCTCCAAGCATGCAAGCACAAGCTTTCATGGATCCTCTAACAAGATGAATTATAATAGAAAGCTAATGCATATTTATGCATTTACAATAAGAGAAAGAAGAAAGAGAGAGAGTAACATCATGGGTGGCCCAAAAAATTTGCCACACTCCATGTGGGGTGAAAAATGATAATCAAAATTTGTCTATCTTAATGTGCAATCATCAAAAAAGTGGTCCATCCACTTTAGACGAGATCTAAGCCACTTCCATGTGGCTCCAAACATTATATCCCACTCCACAAGTGAGGACAAACAACAATAGAATCTCATTTAGTTTTAAAAGATTGTTAACTCCATTTTTGGAGTTTGTTAGTTGAGTTTAAATTAGAGGTTTGTTGTCCAAGTTAGGATTTTCCAGTTGTTGGAGTGATTATTTCAACACAAAGGGTTGTATTATGTTGTATGGAATGTGAAAAGAAGATATGGAAGGTTGAAGAACATTTTTGTGTGTTTTATCCATACTTTCCTATGGATTGTGTATGAAACCCTAGCAAGGCAACAAACTCTAATTCCAAAATTAATATCTAATGAACTAAGGTGACTTTTGTAAGTGATTATATCTATAATATAGGTAAAAACAAGCACAATTTTTTTTTGAAGCCTTGTCTCCTTGTGGATTGTCCTGTAGATCATTTTGTTTGTAGATTGTGCCCAAACTAGGGCTTCTTGATACAGAGAATCTATATGGTGGAAATTTGTAATTTTTTGAAATATATGAGTTATCCTTACATGACTTCACTATCTAAAGTTTCAAATTCTAATTTATTGGTTAAGGTTATGTTCTAGTTCATGACCCTGTTCTAGCCCTAATAGGCCTATCTGGACTAAGACAATAGCTTTTGGTCATGCTTTAGGTTATAATTTGCTAAGACTTTATATTGAATATTCTTATCATGCCATTTTACATTTATTCTATAAGTTTTAAGTCTTATTTCAACCTTGTTCTCCACACACTATCCCAAACAGGGCTCTTTGAGGCATAATTAGGCCTAACACATTCCCCAATAGAACTAATTTGTACAAAGGAACCTAGGGAGATTTTAACGTATGTTATGTAAACTCATAATGGGTATCCAAATATTATCTAATTTTTATGTTATGATGAATATACATGAAGTTATACCCCAAAAATAGGGTCAACAGGGTTACAAGCCCATGAACCCATGTACAAAGCAAGAGAGGCCTCATGGCCTGGTGTGGTTCTTCTGATCATTTAAATTGGGTTATGTGGATGTAAATAGTGTATATATAATGTGTTTAGGGTGTCTGATTTAGTATTTAATTATTTTGAGTCTTTTACATAAATCTTGTTGAAGCCAAGTCTTGAATCTTGTGTAAGGTCAAGTTTCTTATCGAATCTTGAAACATGAATTGATGATGAGTCTTTAAATCAGTCTAATGAATGTTGGAGGAATCTTTAGGTGTTCTTAGGGTGACACTACTATAAAGAACAAACCCATGGCCTTAGTGGAGTGTTATGCCGCACTCCCATCACATCAACTTGATCACATGTGAGAGACCCTCTATGGGCCCTACCAACTCACTAACTAGCCACATCACTTAAACGCTACATCACTTACATTCTACATCACATTAATGACACATCATCCACATGCCGCATCACCATGAATAGTGGACATGAATAGTGACTTCATGCCTAACATACTACCATTTAAAGTCAATATACACATGCTTTTACCACACTTGAGTATTTTGCAACCAGCTATCCATCGATGCCCACTTCTGCCCTAACATAAACCTAATAGAAGTTTTGTTACACTACTAATTTTTTTCCCCTGATTTACTTTGTCAACATCTACTCCTCTATAGCAAATTACAACACCTAGAGTGATACTTCATTTCTCCATAACACAGACTAATCTTCCTATTGGGATTTTGCCATGAACCTCTCACAACTCCCACTGCTTGGGAATATTTGGTTTAATGCACACCATGGTATCACGAGGCTTCTTACTCCTGATGAATCTAATACATAGGAAGCAACATGTCTTCTCTTCTTTTAGGACACTCTTGGGAAGATAATTCACAATGCAATAAGTGGGTACTTCCTTGCTTTCTTGTCCTTATGCATTTCCATCCTTGGTTTTCTCCTCCTATCACCTTCATCTCATGTGTCCTAGCTAACTGAGCCATTACAACAATAATCATGTTGGGGCCTGCATCTAGCATGTCAACAACACATAGTAGCAACATCTATTAAACACTAAATGGCTCTCAATGAAGGTACTAAATATCATATACTCCATTTGTGATGTCTACACCAACATGTATAGTGATTTCATTAAAATACAAACCAATGACTCTTTTACCTCATCCATATTTCTCTCCCTAAGATAGATCACCATGTAGGAATCACGTTGATCCAACCCTTTGAACAATAACAAGTGCATGTATCACTCTTAATAATAGTGAGGAAATAAGATCCAATAGAAGTCAAAACTAAACTTCTCCACATAAGCTTCAAAACTATCAACATGACACAAGTTCACTAGACCAATCATAGATCTTGAAAGTCATTGCACTACTTGGTGCATCGTTGCACCTACCAAGTTTTTGATCCAACATCTAAAATACATCCTACTCTATCGAATGTTGCCAAAATACCAACTCATGTGCCTCCAATGTTATTCCATGCATCAGTCTACTTGGCCAACACCATAATCATATACACAACATTCCATCACCCTGAGTCATATGGTCAACATCAACCTTCTATTTTCAGGAACACCAGGTCTTAGTTGTTCTTGTGCATGTAGTCTTCAACTACCAATCGTGCCAACCATGACACAAGTGGACCAATCACAACTCCAGAGAAGTTGTCACACTACTCGGTGCACCAATGCACCTACCATGTTTTTTAGCCTAAAAAATGCATCATGGTCTACCACATGTCCAAACACCCAACCTTCTCCTTCTTGAAACACCAGGTCTCACTTATTCATCTACATCTTCATCTTCCTCATCCTCAACCACTTCAAAATAGGTATTGTTGATGATTTAAAATTGCGCTTGATTCTAATCAACAACAATGGGAAGTTTCAAGATATGGGACTTGCGTCTTGAAACAACCTCTAGATTTTAAAAAAGCTAGTTCTTCTTTAAATTGAGTAGATACTGGGAAAAGGGATAGGAATTTAAATCAGAAACACAAATGCAAGAAAGGAAATCTAATATATGGCGATGCACCTGAATGTAATTAGACCTTAATCCTGAGCACAATGAGACTATATGTAGGATTCATTTACATTTAAGAGCAAACAAGTGCATGATCAATGTAAAAGATGGAAACAATAGAAACAGAGGCTCACAACATAGACTACTTTTGCTGTGATACACAAAATGTCAACAAAGGCATAGGGTTCAATCTTCTTATTTGAATCTTCCAGTCATATAAGAGGTGCATAAACACGTACAGTTATATAAACCTTTCAACTCAAGAAAATGAGACAAAAGCAAATGACATTCCTAATCACAGTTCTAGAAAGTCTACAACCTAGACTACTTTTGCAAATGACACAGAAAATATCAACAAAGGCATAGAATTCAATCTTCTTATTTGAATCTTCCAGTCATATAAGAGGCGCAAAAACACGTACAGTTATATAAACCTTTCAACTCAATAAAATGAGACTTTCCTTCTTTTTGGTGATCCCTCTACTCCTCTTTATAGCCTCAGATTTCAAATAAAATAATATGAAATTCAATGCATTCAATGCCTTGGATGCATTATGGTCTTGTCAGGAAGGGCCATGCTGAAGTAGGGCAGCTACCCTAACTGGGGTGTGTTGATTCATCTCTAGTGCCTCCTCCCAAGCCTGAATCTCTCATTCCATCACCTACTTAGTTGTGCAACTGTCCATTCAACCTTTATCTCATAGGGGACAAACAGACGGCCCTTTTAATGTTTGTAGGCCCCAAATATCTACCCGGTGAACTGCTCCATCTACTGGAAATAACTCCCGCTGAGTATCCCTCTTTGTCTCTTCCTCCTCTTGATCCTAGCCTTAGGCCTTTCAAACGCATTCGGGTCCACACTTTAATTATGTCAAAATAACTCTAACTGAGCTAGAAGTGTCTATCAGAAGATAGTTCATAGATTTTGAAATGTTTTGTTTCCCTGCAGTTCAATTGCTGAAACAGATACACAGGACGCTCTATTATATTAAATGGAAGAGGACACTTAGTCAATTCCGTAAAAATCTTCTTATTACTTTAGGAGACACCGAAGGATGACACTTGTCATGTTTCACAGCAACTATCGAAGACACGTGACATTTTCTGCATAACTTATACTCTTTTGTGTCTTGGCTCAGGATCGTTCCACCTTTGACACTTGTCACCATCCACTTCCTCAAAATCTTAATAGCTTGAAAGAAAATAAGACCCACAACATCTCTTACCTAAGTAACTTTAAAAGGAACACAGGGATAGGTGTCGATCTCTGCTTACTTCAACAAAAGACATGTGGCAATCTCCGCTACTCTTTAGCTATACTATGGAAATGTTCAGGGCACATGTTAGGCTCCTATGGATGGTGACACTTGGCAGCTTCCGTAGACTTTTAGAAATAAAACTCGAGACCCACCACAGTCTTTATTCAGCAATGAAACATGAAGAAGATCTTTCAGATGGTGACACATGGCAGCTTCTGCTACTTTTGGGAAGATACGTGGCGTCTTTCGCTTCTTCTGGGAATGGAGTAGAAAGGGTCTCGGTAGATGAAACTTGGCAGCCTCTGCTTGAATGGTTTGGTTGCACCTTACTACCTTCTAAAAGGGCACTTGACCCCTTTCATTTTTTTTGGGACACTCCTTTGAACTGCCCAATTGTACTAAGCTGTTGAACCGATCGATTGAACCAAAAAATGGTTCAATGGTTCAACGGTGCATGTTGTTTACACATGAACCGAGGCATTGAATCAAAAATTGAACCAAGGCATTGAACAAAACATATTTTGGATGCCGACATGTGGTGATTTCCACTTCTTCTCAGCTGGGATACATGGCAGCTTTCGACGCTTTTAGAAAAGCAACACTGAGACCTTTTGTTATTGCCACTTGGCACTTTCTGCCTGATCTCGATACTTAGCCTTTTGAAATCCTTCTACTGCAAAGAGATAAAATGTGGGTGCCGATATGTAACCATGGACGTTGACACTTGGCGTGTTTCGCTGAGTCGCTGTGAGATACGTGGCACATTCTGACCAACTCATAGAAAATATGAAATGTGCCTCAGACGATGACACTTAGTGTTTCCACTTGAGAAAAGATGCCTCAGAGGATGACACTTGTTAGCTTCCACTTTACCTTGACACTTAGACAAAAATGAATCAAAAAGGGAAAATAGAGCCTGTGCTCTATTTCAAAACTTTGCCATCTCGGACCACAATATGTCAAGGAAAAATTTTGTGGCACACGACTGAAAAAATAGAATGAAATGTAGAGTAAATTTTTACTCTACAGTTACTGGCGACCCCAAGGACTTTTGAGCCTACTCAAAAAGAAACCAAGACCCCACTAGATCAAAATTTCAAAATCATAGCTTCAACAATGCTGTTTGGTAGGCAGACCACTCTTCATCAGATAACCCTTACTTATTTTGCAATTCATTGAAGGCTAAATCAAGGTTAATGATATCCTTTTGTGAAAAGTTTTGCAAAATTTGAAAAGTAGCCTTCAATTTGAATTCGAGCTGGGAAATAGGAACCAAGATAGCTTCTATTTCAGGGACTAATGAATCGTCCCTTAGACCCTGGAAAACTATTTGATCATTCTATCTAGCCAACAACAATGGTTCAATTTCTTTTACCATCAGCATGGTATCATTATTAGGAAACGGAGAAGGAAGACCTAATTTTACTAGATCTTCAACATGCTGCTTCATCTCATTGATTCCTTCCTTCATGACATCCAGAAGCTCCTTGCAACTGTTAGCTATGGAATTGCAATTGAGAACATCATTTACTCGCTTAGCAGTGACCATTCTATCATTGATTCTAGCTGTTGACAATGTTGCATCTGTTGCATCATAAAGCTTTTGCAGCAATGTTTGCGAGTTTGAGAGTAATTACAACTAAACTCTCCACCTTTTTACACAATTTTTGTGCATTTAGCAGGAAGGTGAGAGATGGCCTGAGTTGAATAATCTTTGAAGAGATTCTCTTCCACATGGATTCGTATAGCTCCCTTACTAGACTTAATACTCTGACACTCTTTAGCCTATTGGCTAGCTCTAGTGTCAATTGTGCTTCTCTCTTTTGCTCTGAGTGAAATTGGGCTATTATGACCGCAGTATTATTCTATTCAGCCAGCAGCTTTTGTTGCAATTGGGTAACCTGTAATAGGTGTTCCTCACACTTTCCTTGTAGTGTTGCCTTTGCATGCCTAAGGGTTGTCACCGCATTCTTTACCTGTGTGAGTTCTACCTTTAAAGAATCATTTTGGGCCTGAACTACCTGGTGAGTCTAAAGAGAAATAGTATTTTGCAACTATTTTTTCAGATTCTCTACCTCATTATTTTTGCTATTGATTTTTGAGGTCAAACTGTCACACTTTGCCTTTTCCTTTGCTAGCTCAGCTTCCATCTTCTATAGCCTTCTTGATATCTTCAAATAATCTTCAATAACTACAGAAGTAGATTCAGTTAGTAGCTCAACTTTGTCCTGTGGCCTGAAGAGTGACATGTCGATGGCCATAACATTCATCGTGTAATCTTTCAGCTACATCTACTCCATTGGCTTTATTACATTTGGCGATAAATGAGTCATCGTCAATTGCTGCTATATGGGGTCAAATTGTGACCACAAATGGAGTGTAGCCAAAGTTTTATTCTCCTTGATCTTCTTCTTCTCTCTTCAGGCTTCCCTTGCCTTCCTAGCAACATCTGCTTGGGTCTAGAAGGTGGAAGGAGAGACAATGTGCCCACCCACAAAAGGGTGTCTTTGTGGTAGACCATATTGGATAGCCAATTGTTGGCTATGGGCAATCTGAGGGAAAGGTTTCTTGGGAGCAAAAGGGGAGAAATAGGGTAATGTTAAAGCTTGAGGTGGCACAGATGGGGTGAAGTGAGAAATGGGAATGGCAGAAGTGGCAGGGGAAGAAATAGACTGAGAAGGAGAGGGAGGAATAGTACTTACCTGAGGAGCAATTACAGTACCCTATAATTGGCGCTATGTGGTTTCTGTCTCCTCTTCCAAACTAAACTGGAACTGCACCCTCTTTCATTTCTTGGGTGTCTCTTCTTCTTGTTGCATCCTTTTTCCTTCCACATCTACTTCTTGTGGAGAACTGGGAATATCTATAACTGGGGCCGATGGGGAAGCTTGTGATGATGAAGGCACCACACTTTTTTGCATTTCTATAGCACTAAGGGATTGAGGCCAAACTGATACAGTTGTTGCAGCTGCAGTTTGCTCTAAGGCTTGTGACTCTTGGCTTGACCCGGCCCTAGCTTCTTGCTCTTCACCTAGTGTCAGCAAATTACATGTCTCTGGGCTAGATACAGGGGACAGATGACACTCATCCCATAGTTCTTCCCATCTTTCATTTGTATCTACATTTCTAAAAGAATGTGTTGTTTGACAAATTTCCTGCCTATATTTCCAATAGGCCTCTATCTTTTGAGTATCCCAATATTTATTCTTTAATGGTCTCCTTAAGCCAGATGTCATTCTGAATTTAGGGTCATAATCTCTCTGTTTAACATATAATGTCTCCCATGGCCTATTTTGTGGAAGTGGCAAGTCTGTTAACTCAACATAAAATCCAAGATTGTCTTCCCTAGGATTTTTCCTAGTTTCCCAAAAAGGGCGGCCCTCATGTGCAATTATGATTGTGACTCTGTTAGTTTGTATCCAAGAGGCTATGAAATCGTTTGGGTCATAAACCCATTTGTCCTCTATTAAAAAGAAACCCAGAAAGGCTAGCTTTCTAAGAAATACAACTTCAACATCTCTGGTTTCCAAAACCATGCCGTTGGTCATCCATGGTAGATTATACATTTTTCTTTTCCTCTTTCTCGAGCCAAATTCATTGTCAATTATGGATACCTGCCTAGTGACCTCTAGGAATGTTAACCTAAGAGTCAAGATCTTAGGTAGCAATATTGGTTCCCCACAAAAACCATGGACTCTTATAATGATATGGTGGGATTCAAAATAGAAATCATAAGGAATTGGGCAACTAGCCAGAAGATTTGAAACACTGGGGAATAATCTATTCGTAATTGGTTTGGGACTGAGGTGGCAGTAAGCATGAGTGACAAATAATTCCCAGAACTCATACGGGTCACTAGTCTTTGACAAAATGTGTGTCCATGCAGACACAGGAATGGTCTTGTGGAGATCAAAATCTGGGTCATACATATTAAGATACATATGTTGGGCAAAGAGTTCAAAGTTCTGAAATAGAATGAGGTGGAACAAATAGGAAGAATACCTGAACACTCCTTTTAATCTAAAATGAGCTAATTGTTCTACCATAGAGAAAGCAATTTGTTTAGAAAATTCGAGCCGATACTCCTGGGTTTTGTCAATGGTCTTCAGCTTAAAAAGGATAGCCATTTGTTCTGCATACGTTGCCATATCATCCTTCATGCCAAAGATGAGAGCCATCATAGACAATGCATCTTGGCTAGCCTGTGTGAATTGAGCTCTTGGTGTAGGGAGTGTGGGTACTGTAGTGTCATCATCACCCATTTATAACTCAGATATCAAGAACCTTGTCTGAGTGTTGATGTTTGCCCACGTTCTTCGCATTTTGGAAATAGTGGGAAACTTAGTTGTATTATCATGATGCAGGGCTAACATATCCCTGATAGCTTGCGGTGTGATTTGCACTATGAATGGGCCTCATTGAATGGTGCCTGAAGGTGCATGGATCAAGTCTGCACATAATTTGACTAGGTCGGGGCATGAATGCACAGTTGGGACAATGAAATGGGCCAGTTGTGAGGTCCATATCCTCATGGCAAATGTTTCAAACGATCCTACTCTAGCCCTCTGTAGACACCTTTGATGTGCCCCTTCCCTAATATTTTTGCTACTGGCTCTCTGAAGAATTGGATCCATGATGCCGTCTGCATAATCCTTTATTTTCACTGAATCACTTGTTGGACCAACTTTAGGAAACCTAGTCCTTGGATAGGCCTTCAATGGTTGTGCAGGAGCTGAAGCATATGATTTACTTGCAAGAAACCTATCAAGGGATTCATACATCCCAGCTCCTTGTTGTGAAGATTGTGCCCCCTCCATCTTTGTATCTTCTATGTGGTAACTTGTATGAACTTTTGCAAAACAGAGACACTTTCACTGAAGCAAGTTTACTAAGCACAAAAAATGCAAGTAGCAGGATATTTTTCATGCAGGTGTAAGAATGTTTGAGAACTTGTAAATTTTAAACCTTGCTAAGAGGTATTTATTGACCTATCAAGTCTCAAAATGGCATTAAACTCAGATAACTATTAGCAGATCCTACTCAATCTTTATGGAACAGTGAGATAGAAACGTTATGCAAGTGGCAGTGCAAGGTACCTTGGGGATTTCTAAAGATTTGGGAGACATTCAATGTATTGGAGAATTTTTGAAAATTTTGAAAATTTTGAACTATCGACTACGTGTTCAAAGAACACTTATTTAAAAGAAAAGCAGGAAAACAAAAAATGGGAAAACAAAGCAGGAAAACAAAGCAATACAGAAAGGGAAAAATACCTAACTACATTAATCAAGTATATTTGCCTACCTCCCAGATCAAAAGGAAGATTTCTGAAGTATCCTTTATGATACAAAAAGTTATGAATCCAAACAGGTGATTGAATGGTATGAAACTCTAATGACTTGCTCTTCTCATTTGTCACCTTAATTTGCCCGCATCCGAATGAATCAGAGTCAAACATGTCCCCAACATATGCATACTCTTCTTGTTCTTTAAAACTTATTGAATGCTGATTTTTTATGTTGTTGTGTCTCATCAAGAAATCAATGTCTGTTGGCTCTTCACCTTGTGTTTCTTGACATACATCATTTTTTGGCTTATCTCCTTCTTCCTCATGCTTGGGTTCCATTTCATGATCTTCCTCTTTGATTACTTCAAAAATATCATCTTCAGTTTTATCAACCTCTTGAAAGAACAATTTTGACATTTTGCAGCAATTTTGCATACTTATTTGAGTCCCAATGCTATCTTTTCCACCTGAAGCCAGCTCACAGCCTTCTTGAAGAATAGTGTAACCTGCCCCAATGACTATAGTGATTTTTTCTTCATCTGCACTTATGAAATCTTCTTGACTAGCCATGAACTGAGCATACTCCTCTGCATACTTATTTGCTTCCTCCAAAATATATTCCTCTTTGAAAAGGGATAAAGAAGAAGAATGATGGTTATACATATGTAGAAGAGGAGATAATTCTTGAGCTAGAATCGAATGATCCTCTTCTTTCCATTTGTCCATCACTTCATCTATATCAGATATAGCTTGATAGCTCTCTTGGAGGGATGTAGATGGGGTGTGTTCAAATGTAAGATCTTCTGCTTGATCATCATCATGAGTGAGCACAGCCTCAACCTCTTCAAGGCTTTGAGCAAAACCTTTCTCCTCCTTTTTGCTCCATGATTCCATTGTTTGTTTCCAACCCATGACCTTGTGACCAAAACTTTTCCCTTGGGAAGAGGTATCAATTTTATCTTCTTCAAGATCCCTAGCTGGTTCATGATTTTCCCTCTTCCAACTCAGAATTTGGACATCATGTTGAGAGATCTGAGGATTGGTAGAGGAGGTATTTTTTGGCGTAGGCTCTTCTTTAAGGTCTGAAAGCTCTATCTCTCTTTCTCTAAGCAATCTCATATTTGCCTCTAATTCCTCAACTTGCTTAGCTAGATTTTCTTTAAAGAGTCTTTCTTGGAGCTCATAGGAATCATTATAGAAGTGGGGAGTGCATGAAGGCTGCGATGAAAAACAAGAAGCTTCTTGAGGAAGGGTGAGAGGGACTTGAAGGGAAAGTGAGGGTTTGGAGTCCACTTCCCTTGCTGCCAACATAGACTCGACATTATTGGGGAAATGATCTTGACAGGTTTGACTTGGCTCATGAGCAAGGGTTGCGTATATCTGATATGAAACTTGTGGCAGTGAATATGCAGGTTGATAGACTTGGTAAGGCTATCTCTCATGAATGCTCAACTTCTCTTCTAAAAATGCAATCAAGCCACACACATCCAACATCTCATATGTAAGCCTTTGCTAATTTGCTCTTTCAATGGGATCCCATTCACTTTTAATTAGATCTACTGCATTTCTTACTTGATGGATGACATGATTAGGAATTTCTCGGCCACATCCCCTTCTATTTTCAAGCTCTAATACATATTTTTTATATCCCAGTAATGCTTTTTTGAAGGTGGAAATGAGATTAGGTTGAGTATGAGATGTAACATATTGGGAAGATTGGGCATAAGACTGATATGGCTCATGACAAGGCTGAGGCTAGTCGTATCGGACCTATGAAGGGCAAAAATTATAACCATATGCATCCTTGTTGCTTAATTTGATTCCATGAACAACCTGATCTTGATTAAAAATATATGAAGGGGCATAAGACCCATAGCTCTGAGTAATAGAATTATACATATCAAACGGTGATTTCTTGATGATACCAGGACTGCTTAACCAGCTGATTCAACTCAGAGTCATCGTTGGTGTTGATAAAATAAAAACCTCCAAAGGCTGGTTGGCCGAAGAACACACCAAAAATTCTTCAACTCCTTGAAAGATTCATCCCACCGGGCGTGCCAAAAACTGTTGATGATTTAAAATTGTGCTTGATTCTAATCAAAAACAATGTGAAGTTTCAATATATGGGACTTGTGTGTTGAAACAACCTCCATATTTTAGAGAAGCTGGTTCTTCTTTAAATTGAGTAGATACTGGGAAAAGGGATAGGAATTTAAATCAAAAACACAAATGCAAGAAAGGAAATCTAATCTATGGCGATGCACCTGAATGTAATTAGACCTTAATCCTAAGCACAATGAGACTATATGTAGGATTCATTTACATTTAAGAGCAAACAAGTGCATGATCAATGTAAAAGATGGAAACAATAGAAACAAAGGCTCACATCATAGACTACTTTTGTTGTGATACACAAAATGTCAACAAAGACATAGGGTTCAATCTTCTTATTTGAAACTTCCAGTCATATAAGAGGCGTAGAAACACGTACAGTTATATAAACCTTTCAACTCAAGAAAATGAGACAAAAGCAAATGACATTCCTAATCACAGTTCTAGAAAGTCTACAGCCTAGACTACTTTTGCAAATGACACAAAAAATATCAACAAAGACATAGGGTTCAATCTTCTTATTTGAATCTTTCAGTCATATAAGAGGCGTAAAAATACATACAGTTATATAAACCTTTCAACTCAAGAAAATGAGACAAAAGCAAATGATATTACTTAGTCACAACTCTAGAAAGTCTAGACTCTTTACAATAATTTTCTCTGAAATTTATCTCCCTCCGTATCCCCCCTTCCTTCTTTTTGGTGATCCCTCTACTCCTCTTTATAGCCTTAGATTTCAGATAAAATAATATGAAATTCGGTGCATTCAATGCCTTGGATGCATTCTGGTCTTGTCAAGAAGGGCCATGCTAGAGTAGGGCGACTGCCCTGACTGTGGCGTGTCGATTCATCTCTAGTGCCTCCTCCCAATCCTGAATCTCTCATTCCATCCCTTGCTTAGCCGTGCAACTGTCCATTCTACCTTTATCTCACAAGGGACAAACAGACAGACCTTTTAATGTTTACAGGCCCCAAATATCTACCTAGTGAACTGCTCCATCTACTGGAAATAACTCCCACTAATTTTCCCTCTTTGTCTCTTCCTCCTCTTGATCTTAGTCTTAGGTATTTTGAACGCATTCAGGTCTATGCTTTAAGTCTGTCAAAAGAACTCTAACTGAGCTGGAAGGGTCTATCAGAAGATAGTTCTTAGATTCTAAAATGTTCTGTTTCCCTACAGTTCGCTTGCTAAAACAGATACACAGGATGCTCTATTCTATTAAATGAAAGAGGAAACTTAGTCAATTCCCTAAAAATCTTCTTATTACTTGAGGAGACACTGGAGGATGACACTTTTCGTGTTTTGCAGCAACTATCGAAGAGACGTGGCATTTTTTGCATAACTTATACTCTTTTGTGTCTTGTCTCAGGATCGTTCCACCTTTGACACTTGTCACCATCCACTTCCTCGAAATCTTAATAGCTTGAAAGAAAATAAGACCCATAACATCTCTTAACTTTAAAAGGAACACAGGGACAGGTGTCGATCTCCACTTACTTCAACAAAAGACACGTGGCAATCTCCGCTGCTCTTTAGCTATACTGTAGAAATGTTCGGGGCACATGTTAGGCTCCTACGGATGGTGACACTCGGCAGCTTCTGCAGAATTTTAGAAATAAAACCCAGGACCCACCACAGTCTTTATTTAGTAATGAAACATGAAGAATATCTTTCGGATGGTGACATGTGGCAGATTTCACTGCTTTTGGGAAGATACGTGGCATCTTTCGCTTCTTCTAGGAATGGAGTGGAAAGGGGCTTGGTAGATGACACTTGGTAGCCTCCGCTTGAATGGTTTGGTTGTGCCTTACTACCTTCCAAAAGGGCACTTAACCCCTTTGTTTTTTTTTGGGACGCTCCTTTAAACTGCCTGATTGTACTAAGCTATTGAACCGACCAATTGAACCAAAAAATGGTTCAATGGTTCAATGTTGCGTGATGTTTACACATGAACTGAGGCATTGAATCAAAAATTGAACCAAGGCATTGAACAGAACATATTTCGGATGCCAACACGTGGTGATTTCTGCTTCTTCTCAACTGGGATACGTGGCAGCTTCCAACGCTTTTAGAAAAGCAACACTGAGACCTTTCGCTATTGCCACTTGGCACTTTTCACCTGATCTTGATACTTAGCCTTTTGAAATCCTTCCACTGCAAAGAGATAAAATGTGGGTGCCGATATGTAACCACAGACGCTGACACTTGGTGCGTTCTGCTGAGTCACTGTGAGATACGTGGCACATTCCAACCAACTCATAGAAAATATGAAATGTGCCTCAGACGGTGACACTTGGCATTTCCACTTGAGAAAAGATGCCTTAGAGGATGACAAAAATGAATCAAAAAGGGAAAATAGATCCCGTGCTCTATTTCAAAACTTTGCCATCTCGGACCATAATATACGAAGGCAAAATTTTATGGCATGTGACTGAAAAAATAGAATGAAACATAGAGTAACTTTTTACTCTACAGGTACAACTTTAGGTTTCTCTATACCTCCTTCCTTTGCATGGATTTTTCTTCTTCAACATCTCGGCTAACAACATGTGTTTAATAGGATACAACATCATATACCCCTTATGTTTGTTTCCAATAACCATAATAAGGTCATGCCTTGTCTTCAACCTCCTCCAAAGAAAGAGACCAACTTACTCCTCAAGAGGTAGAGTTACTTGTCCAATAGGAACACTGTGTAGGCTACTAACTTGTCTGACAAAGTTTGTTAAGTTTTCTCCTCCACTCATCTATGGGCTTCTCCTCAACAACATGAAGAGAACAAAATTTTCACCAAGAGATCTTCCACCTTTTTCTCTAGAGAGATACCTGTCATAAAACTTTTCTTCTTTTTCTTCTTCTTTAATCTCCAATGTGGTATCTCCTCCTCTCACAATAACTTCAACTTGCACACAACTAGCCAACAACAGAAAATACTCACACATGGAGTTTTTCACCATGGATCTGATACCAATTTTTAGGTATCAAAGCTCTAATAAAATAATCTCTAATACTAGATATTATGAATAAAAGATCCTATATTTAAATTAAATTAATGCAAAAAAAAAAATACCACAAAAACATAGACAAGAAAGAGGAACACATTACACAAAGATTACATGTAAAACCCTTATAATGTGCAAGTAAAATACCATGGGAAAAATGGTAGCTTCCAGACTCTATTAATTCAATAATTGCTCTCTTACAACATAGCTCCTCTAATAACTCCATCAATGCTTACAACCAAGCACTGAATGCTTCTACTTGAAGCATCCAGCTTATGAACCAAGCATAACAATGCCTCTAGAAGCCAACCTCCAAGCATGAAAGCACAAGATTTTGTGGATCTTCTAATAGGATGAATTATAATAGAGAGGTAATGCATATTTATGCATTTACAACAAGAGAGAGAAGAGATAGAGAGTAACTTCATGGGTGGCCCAACAAATTCACCACACTCCATGTGGGGTGAACAATGATCATCAAAATTTGTCTATCTTCATAGGCAAGGGTCAAAAAAAATTTCTATCCACTTTAGACAAGATCCAAGTCACTTCCATGTGCCTCCAAATATTGTCTCTCATTCCACAAGTGAGGACAAACAACAATAATAAACAAATTTTCTTTTTCTTCCATGTGCACACCATGTTAGGTTGTGGAGCTAAAAGCTTCATCCAAATGCAAACATGGAGGTTGTTGAGTGTCACAGTCACCGACGTCAGTTAGGCCAACCGATGTCGGTCAGGGGTTACACAGGAAGTTGCTGACATCGGTCAGGATTCGGCCGACGTTGGTCACCTCCAGACAGACAGGGACCGACATCAGTCACCTGTGTGATTCCAAAACTGTTAGTTTCACGAACAATTTGTTTAACGAACCGGTTGTTTGCATGTAAAGACTAATTTTAGTCTTGAGCCACTTGTCTAATTATTGTTTGTATGGGATCTATATAATAGACCCATGGGGCTGTATTATAAAGTGTAGAACTAGAAGAGTTCTTCTGATGGTGGAATCACAAGGGTTCTTCCATGGTGTGTAAGATCAAGTTTGATTTGTAGGTTGTTGCAAGTTTAAGGGAGAAGATCTACATGGGTAAGTAAGGTCGGTTGATCTGCAGGTGTGTGTGTGTGCAAGGTCAAAGGAGATCTACGGGGTAGCATGATCAAAGGAGATCTGAAACATAATAGGGTGCAAGATCAGGTGAGATCTACTTGGAGTACGTTGCGTACATGTGTACTGACAATATTGTTACTGACTGGTTGAGGTGAACAACTCTGTGTTTGAGTTGTTTGTTGTGACCTGTATTGAGAGAAGAGAACTCTTGAGGGTTATTGTAATTTCTTTCTGGAATGAGTTGAATACAATTATGTGTTGCCTCTCATATTCTATGTTATTTCTAATTTCTAGTTACTCTTTACTTCTGGTTAAATTTTGTGTTTAGTTGTTAATACAAAGGTAATCAAGTGTGCTCTTAATTCTGACAAGTTATGTCAGAGCTTTGTGAACCCAGTTCCTATCAATTGGTATCAGAGCAAGGTTGGAGGTTCTCAGAGTGAGGTTCACTAACACCTTGGTCACAAAGTGTTTTAAGTGTTTTTTGATTACAGGTCACTCTCAGGGGTTTCTGATTGAGTGGGAGTATAGCAATGGCAGAAGAAGGTAAGCTGAGAATGGAGAAATTCAGTCACAGATGTAGCACCATAGGTTGTGTGGTGGTTGGTCTTCAAGATTGATCTTGAAGAGGGATACAAGCTAGGATACAAATTAGACAATGTACTGGTACAGGTACAGGTGCAGCTGTTTATCTCCAAGTGGGAGATTGTTAGGTTGTGGAGCTAAAAGCTTCACCTGGATGCAAACATGGAGGTTGCTGAGTGTCACAGTCACCGACGTTGGTTAGGTCGATTGACATCGGTCAGGGGTTACACAAGAAGCTACTGACATCGATTAGGAGTCAGCCAATGTCGATCACCTTCAGATGGATAGGGACTGATGTTGATCGCCTGTGCGGTTCTAGAACTATTAGTTTCATGAACAGTTTGTTTGTTGAATGGCTAGTTTGCATGTAGAGACTAATTTTAGTCTTGGAGCTGTGGATCTAATTATTGTAATTAGATGTCTAATTATTGTTTGCATGGGATCTATATAATAGACTCATGGGTTGTATTGTAAAGTGTGTTAGATAGAGAGAGCAAAGTTAGCTCCTTCAGAGGGAAGAGAGCAAGGTTAGCTCCTCATATTGCCACAGTGCCAAGTGTGTATGATCAGGTAGATCTGTGGAAGAGCAAGATCTGGTAGAAGATCCACAAGGGTGCTGGTGTGGAGAATCATAAGGACTTGGTGAGGCAAGGACAAAGGTTCTTCATGTGTGTATGATCTAGGTCGGCAGGTGTGTAAGGCCAGGTTGATCTGCGATATAGCAAGATCAGGTGAGATCTACATGTGTAAGTAAGATCAGTTTGATTTGAAGGTTGTTACAAGTTCATGTGAGATCTACTTGGAGTGCGTTGTGTACTCAGATTTGGAGTATGTGTGTATACTCTGTGGTACTGGTAGTAGTGATACTGACTAGTGGAGGTGAACAACAACTTTGTGTTTGAGTTGTTTGTTGTGACCGTGTTTGAGAGAGAGAACTCTTGAAGAGATTTACTGTTTACGCCCTAGAGGTGTGGGAGCTCTAGAGGAGTGTGAAGAAGATTGTGGCATCTTCTTTGTTGTATTTTCTTCTGGAAGAGTATTGATACAATTGGGTATTGTCCCTCATATTCTATGTTATTTCTAAATTTCTAGTTACTTATTACTTCTGGTTAAATTCTGTGTTTAGTTGCTTATACAAAAGTAATCAACTATGCTCTTCAAGAGCAGGGGGTCCTGACAAATTGGTATCAGAGCTAGGATCAACTAACAGGTGGTCGGAGCTCGTTAAGTGTTTGTTGATTACAGGTCACTCTCAGGGGTTTCTGATTGAGTGGGAGTATAACAATGGCAAAAGAAAGTATGGAGGAATTCAAAAGTAAGAATGATCAATTACGGAGTTATGGAAAGAAAGATCAGGTAAAGAAAGATTGTTGGTTGGTAGAAAATCAGCATGAAGAAAATAAATTAGCATGTGTTGTAGGTTTTATTGCACTGGTTGCTCTTGTATGTTCCTTGGATAAAGTAGAATCTTAGTTTATAGATTCTGATGCCTCTTTCCATGCAGCCCCAAATAGAGTATTTTTCCATGTTAAGGTCCATGGAGACTTTGGAAAGATTTATTTAGGGGTTGCTGAGCCTTGTCAAATTGTGGGCAAAGGTGAAGTGTGGCTGAAATTGCAGATGGCCAACACATGGGTGTTGAAAGATGTCATGCAGGTCCCAGTCTTGAAGAGGAGGCTAATTTTTTTAGGAAAGTTGGGTGATGAGAGATGCACAGTAACTCTCATAGTGGATGCACTTGAATTAGTAGGTGGTAAGAAAGTAGGTACTCTTTATCTATCTACTTATATTACTGATTCTCCTTTTGTTGCGAAGACGTGGCTTTGTAGGCTTGGTCACATGAGTAAGAAGGAGATGCATGCTCTTAATTAGAAGTCAGATGTCTTTGACAAACTTAAGAACTAGAAAGCCTTGGTGTTCATGGAGGAGATGATGGACAGAGATCAATGGAGAGGGCTGAATAACTCTAAGCAGGGCAATTTAGACAGGGTTTTGATCCAAAGAGAGCTCACGGGTAAAAAGTCATCACTCACAGGAGAACACAGTTATCGGCGTCGGTCAAGTGAGAACTAACGTCAAATAGACAGGTACCGATGTTGGTCATGTGCAGACCAGAGTTAGTGGTGTCAGGCAGGGTTGCTACCGGCGTCGATCAGAGAACCAACGTCGGTGACCAGTGGACACTGACGTCGATCAGGGAACCTGCATCGGTGATCAGGTGGATTCGACATCGATCAAGTACAGACTAGGGTTGACCAAGAATGGATTTTGGGTAGACAGTAAGCTGTCAAGGAGTCTCAAACGCCAATATGGAGGATTGAAAGGGTAAGTAAGCCTCAAATTCATTATTCCCCTTCTTTATACTAGTTGCTCACTGCAGAGCATGAAGGATCCAAGAAACAGTGGGAGCATGGCATGAATGAGGAATTTGATTCCTAGGATGCAGAACCAAACGGGAGATTTGGTAGAGTTGCCAGTAGAAAAGAAAGCACTGAAAGATGAATGGATTCCTTGGTTAAAGAAGTGAGAGGATGGACACGTGAGACGAAAGGCCAGGTCATATGGTGTTGAGGAAGCTGCAGGATAGTGGTACATGTTTGACAGGTGTATGACAAAGCATGGCTTTAGTCAATGTCATTGTAACCATTGTGTTTACTTTACCAGGTTGGATGGTGATTGCAACATTATCCTGTTACTGTATGTAGTGTGTTTGCTTGTTGCAGGGTCACACATGCAGGGAGTTGCTGAACTAAAGGTAAATTTAGTTTAGTGGTATGTCATGAAGAATTTGGGAGCAACAAAATTCTTTGGCATGAGTTTTCCTAGAGATAGGGAAGATCACATGTTGATGTTGTCTCAGGATGATTGTGTGAATAAGGTAGTGGCAAGGTTCAAGATGTAGGATGCAGAATCAGTTAGCACACCTATGGATGGACAGTTCACAGAATGGTGTCCCAATTCACATGATGAGGTTAAGTACAAGTGTACTAGACCTGAATTGCCCCAGTAGTGGGTGTTGTCAGCAAGTTCATAGCCAATTCGAGAAAGAAGCACTGGAGAACAGTTCAATGGGTTCTCAGATATCTCAGAGGGACCAGCAGCAGGGATTCATGCTATGCAAGGTCAGGGACTTTTTTACATGGGTATGTAGGTTCGGATGTGGCAGGTTACTTGGATGACAGGAGGAGCATCACAGGTTTTGTGGTGGTTGGTCTTCAAGATTGATCTTGAAGAGGGATACAAGCCAGGAAACAAATTAGATGAAGTACATGTGCAACTGTTTATCTCCAAGTGGGAGATTGTTAGGTTGTGGAGCTAAAAGCTTCACCTGGATGCAAACATGGAGGTTGCTGAGTGTCACAGTCACCGGCGTCGGTCAGGCCAACCGACGTTAGCCAGTGGTGGATAGATAGCAAACGACATCGATCAGGAGTCAGCTGATGTCGGTCACCTCTAGACAGACAAGGACCGACGTCGGTTGCCTGTGCATTCCAAAACTATTTGTTGCATGAACAGTTAGTTTGTTGAATGACCAGTTTGCATGTAAAGACTAATTTTAGTCTTGGAGCTACGGATCTAATTATTGTAATTAGATGTCTAATTATTATTTACATGGGATCTATATAATAGACTCATGGGCTATATTGTAAAGTGTGCTAGATAGAGAGAGGAAAGTTAGCTGCTTCAGAGGGAAGAGAGAAAGGTTAGCTCCTCATAGTGCCACAGTGCCAAGTGTGTATGATCAGGTAGATCTGTGGGAGAGAAAGATTTGGTAGAAGATCCAAAGGGGTGCTGGTGTGGAGAATCATAAGTACTTGGTGAGGCAAGGACAAGGGTTCTTCATGTGTGTATGATCTAGGTTGGCAGGTGTGCAAGGCCAGGTTGATCTATGGTATAGCAAGATCAGGTGAGATCTACATGTGTAAGTAAGATCAGTTTGATTTGTAGGTTGTTGCAAGTTCATGTGAGATCTACTTGGAGTGCGTTGTGTACTTAGATTTGGAGTATGTGTGTATACTCTGTGGTACTGGTAGTAGTGATACTGACTGGTGGAGGTGAACAACAACTTTGTGTTTGATTTGTTTGTTGTGACCGTGTTTGAGAGAGAGAACTCTTGAAGAGATTTACTGTTTATGCCCTAGAGGTGTGGGAGCCCTAGAAGAGTGTGAAGAAGATTGTGGCATCTTCTTTGTTGTATTTCCTTCTGGAAGAGTATTAATACAATTGGGTATTGTCTCTCATATTCTGTGTTATTTTTGAATTTCTAGTTACTTATTACTTCTGGTTAAATTCCGTGTTTAGTTGCTTATAGAAAAGTAATCAACTGTGATCTTCAAGAGCAGGGGGTCCTGACACACCAAATTCTAAAAGGTGTTCCAATCACCTTTTGACTTTCTTAACACATGCAAACTATGGGGTCCCTTATAAATTTGACCCATACCTAACCCTTGACCAATTATGCCATAAGACAAACCCCATGTGTTTACCAAGGACAAACCCATGTGCCTTGGTGGAGTGATATGCCCCACTCCCATAACATCAACCTGATCACATGTGAGAGACCCTCCATGGGCCCTATCAAATCACCAATGAACCACATCACTTGCATGCCACATCATCTACATGCCACATCACCATGAATAGTGACTATGAATAGTGATTCATGAATAGTAACTTCACACCCAACATATTTCAACAACAACTTTGAATTTTTTTAAAGTTTCAAAGCCCTTACTCTTGGTTTTGAGATAATAACCCACATTTTTCTTGAAAAATCATCAACAAAGAGAATGAAGTATTTAAACCCTACATGACTAGGTTTCATGGGTCTGCATAGATCAATATGCACCATATCAAGTTTTGCATGGGCCCAATGTGTAATTTTTTGAAATGAAACTCTAGGTTGTTTGCTAGCTAAGCAATTTTGACATTTATGTGTATCCTTTTTGAGAGGCGGTAACCCTCTTACCATGTTAAAATAGAGTGTGTCAAGATATCTAAAACTGATGTGACCAAATCTTTTGTGCCACAAGTTTGTTGAGTCTTTGTCCTTTGAAATAAATGCTTGATTATTTTTTTGAACAAAGCTAAGTTGAAATAGTTGACTTACATTAGATACTCATTCAATAATTTTGGAGTTTTTGGATTTATCTCAAATAAAACATGATTTATTCCACCTTTAAACTCAAAATCAATCTTCAAATTATGGTCTAAAATCTGACTGACTAACAATAGATTATTGGTTAAGCTAGGTACATATAATACATCTATGATTATGCATGTTTGTGTTCTAGGAGGCAAAGCAATGTTGTCAATCCCTTGTACATTGTATGAGGTACACCCAAGGAAATATGCTTTTTATTGGGTGTGTCATTCAAAGTGAAGAACCAATATTTTCATCCTATCATGTGTCGGGTTGCACCCAAATCAACATACCATATATCACTTTATAAATTTGATTCTTCATGAAAATATACATAGTGAATGAAGTCTCCATCTTCATCATTATCTTCCTATTCAACAATGTTACCTTGTTTCTTTGATTTCTTCCACCAAGTTCCCTTTTTTTTATCCATGTGGTTTACTTTAAAATGATGGAATAATTGTTGTGTTATGAGCTTTTGGCTAGTAGAAAATCCCTTCTAGAATATATTGTACCAACAATATTTTAGCTCGTGTCCCTTATGACCACAAATGAGACATTATTTTTTATATTTAATCCATTATTGACTCTATTGTTGACTTTGCTTTGGTGATTGCTTATAAGCCTTAAGGGGTTTCTTCCCTTTATGTTGACAAGAAGTGAGAACATGGGAGACATGTCTAAGACCAACTCTATCAAGAATTTTCCAATCAATATCATCTAAACCACTCTTGATCATCATCTCCATATGTTGACCATATCATAACTCTCGCATTTGATTCCCTCTGTAAATACAAACAAAAAAAAATTTAATATACAATCAAATACTTATAAAATACACAAAATAATAGGTAAACTTAGTAAATTTATAAGGTCATATCCAGCCAGATCTAGTCATTATCATTGGGCATTACCATCTTATTCAATTTATTACATTAGTCACTACCATCGGAACATAAGACAATTCCTTCAGATACTTGATGGGACTGACCTTTGTGGGTCACTATAAAAAATACTAATTTTTAACAAAAAGCTACTTAAAAATTCAAAATTCAAAATTGTCATTTTTTTCAAAACTCAAAATTATATCAAAAAGGTGAAATTTTGATACATACCAAGTCCTTGGGTTGCTGCCCCTGTAAGGCAATCTATAAAATCTCAAAATAGTGAGGCAACACATCTCGATGGCTTGGAATTGTAATGAATCAAAGCTCAAAATATCTATTCACAAATATGAAAATTAATTAAAATTTCTAAAAACTCAATCCATTTATATGATTGACTTTCCAACTATGCACTATACCATGTTCAGATTCTAAATTAATACTTGCAAACCTTAAACATGTGACATTTTTAACACTATGTATCAAAATCATTCCTCATCAGTTGTATTGGAACACATGCAACATGTTATTCTATATGCAACATTTTCAATACTATTAATGATAATGCATATTATGCCAAAAAAATTTAGATACAACCCTTTCACACTAACGTTTCTATAATTTTTCAAATTTGAGGCAAATTTTGACTCTAGAAACATGTCATTGCCTTTAGAAATTCCTCTATATTATCCATGAATAAAAATTATCAATATATACTTCATCGAGTTTTATAATATCAAAAATAAAATGATATAAATCCATAAAATGAAATATGTGAAATAAATAAAATGTTACAAATCACCAAGCTTATCTAATTAAATATATATTTTGATATGATCAACCTACTAGCCACATCCTCACATCAAAAGGGGGGCATACATTGGGCTTAATATATAATTTTAGATTTTCCTATTTTGACACAATACACATGATTCATACTATCATATGTTGGCATAGTACACATGATTCACATTATTATATCTTGGCACAATACACATGATTCCTATTATAAGAGTTGGCATATTAAACATGGTTCATAATGGCTGAAATATCAAATGGTTTAGTTACATGATAATATCAACTATGGGAGCATATGCCATACATATTCACTCAATTTATATATACTTAAGCATAGATTTATACACACTTGAGTACATATACATGGTCATATGTACATAGTTACAAGAATAAAAAATAAAGGTTTCTACATACACATACATCTGAGATACAATTTCTTATATTTAGCATACATATACATGGCATTCTGTATCAGTTGGTATAGATTCAAGAGGAATGATACTAAGTCATACACATATACACACTTTCATATTTATGGGACATGATATTGGTTCTTACTCATACATAATAGTACAATTTATAGTTAAATGGAAAATGGTTATCACTTCATTTCACACTTATTAGATCTACAGTCATTATGGGGGAATAGAAAGTTTTTATTCTCTTTCAGTCATGTATATATCATATAAAAACAACACAATTTACAATTGAATCCATGAAATTGGTTGTCATTCCACTTTACACATAGTATATCATGATGAAGGCATGAAAATTTTTCTTTCTATTTCGATCATATGCTTTATTCTACATTTAGAGAAACTACATATTCAAACCTACATTCATGATGAGGGCATGAAAATTATGCATTCCCTTTCAATCATGATTTTGTTACATGGAATAGTTTAAATGGAATTAAGTGAAACTATACAATTATGTGTGTAAGCCATTTGTAGTGGCTGATTTATTTTCAGTGATGTGTTAAGGTTTAACGAAGCTTAACATATCACTCCTTAGCCTAACATAGAGTTTTTATTTCATCTTGGAACTATTATTCAAACAACCACTTATAAGCTTGTCCATTTCCCAAGTTAGGAAGTAAAAAAGATTAAAATTTCCCTCTTCTTCTCCATAATGACTGTGTCAACTTTTTACCCTCGACATCTCCACTCTTCAAGATAAGAGAACACTCCATGAGTGACACCATATGATGTGCATACAAGTGTAATTGTTATTTGAATACGTTTTTCATTACAAATATATTTTTATTTATCAGAGGAAAAATATATCTAATCCCATACATCATCTCTTGTAAGAATGATAGAACATCACTTGGAACAAACAAGTTTAGAGTCACAATAAACAACACCGATTTGCATTTTATTTTCTTTTTTATCTAGTATTTATAGTTCCACTAGAATGCTAGATTGGGGGGCGAGGGGGGGGGGTATAAATAACCAAATTTGGTATAAGCCTTATTTCATAATACTTTTAGGTAACTTTGCATTTATAGATATAAAACCACAAACTAAGTACTTAGTAATCCATTTCTCTTGATCTTTTGATTGTCTTACTAATTCCATTTGGAAATGTGTCACCCTTATGTTATCATTTACAAATTTACATTCCATGTTACATATATCTTTGGTCCTCCCTATCACCTTGGCGTATTTTAAGCTGTGTTGTGGTTTTGACATTTATGATCATTATCAACTATTTGAATTGACCTGGATCCCCTTTTAATTTATTTCAGACATGTTTCACTTTTTATCCATTGTCTAGGCACATTTAAAATTATTTTTTCCAACTTTTGCATGCCACTGGGTCCTTAATCAAAAGTTAGATACTCCTAAATGTAGAAATATATTGTAAGGTATTTTAAGACAAACACATTACATTATCAAAGGCTAGACAAAATTACATATTGCACCTACATAATTGTTAGAGTTGAATTTGATGTTTACGGGGTTAATTCATATTTGCATGTTTGTACCAAAGGAAGGATAGCAGAAAGAGTATCTAGTCTTTCATACATAATTACCCACATACACATTAACAATAAAACTACATTCAAGCTTGAGCCCTCTTTGGAGTTTTATCAATGTATTGAAGTGTTATATCTATCGACATGGATTGACTACATTGGTGTCAGTCCAACTCAACCCTTTCTCCCAAACTTCCCCCCTTCCATCCACCCCCACCCTGCATTTGATATCAAATTGCTTGTGTAGAATTAGGGTTTGAACATACAAGTGCTTTCACTTGATTTTGAAAGTAGATAAAGAAAGAAACATACATCATAAACATAGTCACATCACTAGAGAACAAAGGAGTTCATCTTTCTCTATAAGGTTAGTTTCAACCACTATAGTTAGTATCGACTGTTGATACTCACCAAATCTATCATAATCGACAAGAAGAAAATAAATAGAGACAATAAATGTATAGAGTAGTGACACAGTCCTAAAACACATAATTTAATAATAAAAAATATATCAACGTGACAAACAATCTAAGAATGTTCTTACCTCTTATCGTGCATTCATTACTATATTTAGCAAGTATATTTTTATATATTATGGAAATTATGATTGATGCATTATTATAATAATGTTTATCCTATTGAGATTTATTAATCAAAATTAATATAAACCAACCATTAATTTAAATATTTCTATTGTGATGACTAAAAAATTGATTTATCATATAATTCAACCCATTTAATATGTGAGACTCTTGACTAATGTTATAAAGTACAATGTGGCTCAATTTTTGACCTCTATTGTAGATAAGTTTCATGTTTTAACATTTTATTAAAACACTATATATATAGTTGACCTATTTATTAGAGTGCATTTGATGAATTGGATGTAACATGGGTATCATATATTCTAAATCATATACATAATGGCAAATGAGATGACTATGATGAAATATGGGTAGAATATATTGTGAATTACATGCATATGGAAGGATGGAGAAATAAATATTTGAAGCATGCTGAGAAGAGAGACGAGAACAATTGGAAGTTGACAAATGTATCAATTAATTTGGACTAATAATCAGAAAGTGAACTCTAGCCACAAGGGGCCACATGAAAGGCACAAAAACATAAGTAAGATACCTACTAGACTCAAGAGTGTCTCCTATAAAAAACTTGAGGCTTGGAAGAACATATTAGAGAGAAAGAGAGATCTTAAAGACACTAATATGAGAAATGAGAACAATTAAAAGTTGATAAATGTATATGTTGTACTTAATTTGGACCAATAATTGACAAGTAAATAAACATCAAAAAATCATATAATTTAATAGATAATAAATACACAAGGACCTTTTTTATGTGTCCACATTACTTTTAAAAATAAATACAAAATACTCTTAACAAACTTTAGTTTGTTTCTTTTTTACATAATTAATCTACCATGCTTGTAGATCTATGGAATGATGTGTGATTAACAATCACTTGACTCATAAATGTATGAAATGATATGTTTGAAAAATAAATTGAGGAAGGCTTATAACTAGCATACATATCTTAGATAAATTTATGTAAAATATACTGATATATATCATTCTAGAGAGACCTATATTGTATTAAATTGTGACATTAGTTCATATTGAATTGTGACATTGATTTGTATTGAGTTGTGACATTAGTAGAATAAGTGCCTCAAGAATGATATCTATCGATATATTTTACATAAATTTATCTAAGATATATATGCTAGTATTACATATATTAATATGCATAATTATATAATATTTTAATATAATTAATTTATAAAATAATATAATATACTATAATATCTAATATTTTAATATAACATTATTATATTATATTATATATTTTATAACTATATTATATTATATATTTTATAACTATATTATATTATGGTGGAGCTGGGTTTTGGTGATAGCGAGGCAGCGCCTAACGAAGAATCCCTAGCCTTCTGCCGCTGATGTTTTAATAGGGAGCGCGGGGGAAGGGAGTGCAGTTGTGGACGTGGATACGACCCTATTGTATCCCTTTCCCCTGAGGTTGTTTCCTAGTTCGATGGAGACCTGTTCTAGGTCCGAGGACGGTGGGTTCCATGGTGTTGGGGCGCGGTGCCAAAAGATCTTTTTATTGCGCCGATCTGTTTTCTTGCCTCAGATTTCTATTTTGCGGCTACAGTGCTGACCATTACCCCGTTCTGAGCGGATCGATGTTTGTTTATTGGAGATATTTGGTATGCCATGGCGGCGAGGAGGTGATCTTTGCAGACCGATGGGTGGATGGGTTGGGCAGTGGTGGCGACGGGTTCGGAGGTTGGTTTTGCAAGGGGAAACCCCTGTGGGTGAGCTGCACATAGTGTCATTTTGCGGCTGGTCGCGTTTTGCCGTCACTATTGCAGGTTCTGACAGTGTTTTCTTTTTTCTTGGTGACTAAGAACTTAAGTTCTGGGGTTTTTTGTCACGGTTAATGCTTGCTGATAATGTTATATTTTTAGCATGGTTTCAGGTTGTTAAACCTGGTCTTGTTGAGGTTTCAAGTCCTTCTAAAACTTGGTCTTGTTACTGTTTTTCAGTGGGTATGCCATCCTTGGTGGTTTGTAATGTTTTATCTTTCTTGATCTGTACAGGGTTTTGGGGCCCCTTCAAAACCTGTTTTTACCTTAATCTAAAACTATATTATATTATAATATAATATATTATTTCATAGAATAAAATACTATTATATTTTAGAATTATCTTATATATATATATATATATATATATATATATATATATATATATATATGCATGTGTGTATGTATATATATGTATATGTATACATGTGTATATATGTGTGTGTGTACACACACACACACACACACATATATATGATAATTCTAAAATATAATAGTATTTTATTCTATTAAATAATATAATATAGTTATAAAAAATACATTCTTTTAAAAATATATTTATATTCTATTAAAAATATAATATATAATAATATATATTATAATTATCTTATAAATTATCACCATAAATAAAATTACCATAACAATAAATATAAATCGCCCACATGGTAAATACATAATTAAATTCTTTTATTTTGAAGTATAGGGGCCAAATAAATAGCTTATTTTATTTTGAGGTAAATAAAATTACCACAACAATAAATATAATTCACCTACCATATATTCCATCATGGTAAATGCACAATTAAATTATTTTATTTTAAAGTAAATAAAATTACCACAACAACATTATAATTCACCCATCATGTTATTAAATAATTACATGCCTAAATAAATAAATTAATTAAAAATAGTTATAAGTTTTTTTTTAATGTCAGTGGTAAAATAATTAAATATTAACACACTCAAGCCATTACATAAAATTAACCCCATAATTGAAAGATCGTTTAACATGTGGTGTGTCAACTATCATTTTACCTTGTGATTAGTTGACCCAATAGTACTTGGGGTTAATGGTGTTGTTGTTTTCCATGTTCCTTTCTCCCTTTTTTTTCACGACCTAAGGATTGGGAAAAAGAAAATCAAACAAAATAAAGTCAGGGCTTTCACATCTAGTCCCATAAATTGTAGAATAATTACATAACTTTAGATAACACACTATTAACAAGATTTAGCATTGGGGATATAAGGGTATGCAATATAATGTGGGTTCACTAAAATGTTCATCAAAATGTATTACAAGAATAAAAAGACTAAACCTAAATACCACACAATTAAGCTAATGATTCTTAATTTATACTAATAACATGTTTAAAATAATCATTAAATATAATTGAATATTCCAGAATTAGAAGTAGGGCAGTCATATAAGGTTTCAAAACGTAGGATTTAATGTTGAGATATTTAGTTACAACTGTCATAATTTAATTATAGAGTTTCCCACCTAGAATTTATGGAGACGTCACCCAAAAATTTGACAATGATAAAGAACCTGTGTCCAAAATGTTGGGGGTACTCTTGAAAGGTATAATGTGTTGTGGGCAGTTATGGCAGATGAAAGATAACATGAAAATAGATTTGGATACTTTTTCACTTAGTATGGATCTTCAATTTCCTCACTTTGATCTTCATGTTGTGACACTTGAACCTACAAAATAGATATTATCTTCTGTTTATCTAGATTGGCAATAATATATGAGGTGTAAAGGAAAAAAATGAATGTTTAGAGCTTGTGCCATGTATTAGCTAGGTTTTTAAGCACCATTTAATTTTCACACCCATTAGCAATGGATGGTATTAAAAATAGTAATTGCGTAATTGAAAAAAACCAAGCGTTATATTAAAAACTAAAAAACTTTAAATGTATGTGGCATATTTTCTTCAATAATTTCTCTACCATGCTTTGATGTGTCATAATGAATAATGAATTATCTAATTATTGCTTGATTTCTCGAGAATTCTTGAGTGGTTAATTTATTATTTATAATTATTGTCTAGATAAAAGTGAAGTATAATGCTTAAGTACTTATTGTTGTTCCCAAAATCTGTCACTCATTTTTGGGATAACATATGAACTATTTTGGTCCTGCAGGCAAAAATCCTCTATTCCCTTCTCAAAAATTGTTCTGAGCATTCAAATTCTTCATTATTCGATCTTTTTCAGATAAGGAACTAGCAGGTTCAACAACTTTAACAGGCGAGCTCTCTCAAAAAAACAAGTTTCCAACACTTAGGCAATTTCAAGGTTGGTTCAATGCCGAGGTTCAACCAAAAGGTTCATCAGCAAGCTTCAAACAAAGGATTCAACCATTGAACCATTGAACCCCGCTTCCAACAAGTTCAAAGGTTCAAAGGATCAAAGGTTCAATGCGGTTGGTTCAAAGCGGTTGGTTCAAACGGTCAATTGAATGAGCGGAACACAAGATTGAACCCTTGAACCAAAGTTGAACCAAAGACAATGAACCAAAGGCTAAGTGCCCTTGCAGAGGGCAGTGAACAAAAGCAGACAAAGAGATATCTTTCAAAAAGATTTTCCACGGTGAATTTTACAAGGCAATTCCTTCAGACAAAATGTCTGAAGGAATTATTTCAAACATTTTATCCGAAGGAATGATCAAAAGCCCGATGGAAAGTAGCTAAGACAAAGGAAAGGTTTCCTTCAGACATTTTGTTCGAAGGAATTGAAGACAAAATCTGCCTGAAGGACCCCAAAGTGCAGGTACCCTTGCGGGGGGATCTTAGCATTAAGGAAATGGACCTTCTCAAGGCCCGAAGGGACACCTTCCCTTCGGGAGGTTCCAAAGACATTAAGCTAAAGGAATGTTTCTACAAACTCTGTAGACTCGTTTCTACGAACTCATTTCTACAGACTTTGTAGGCTGGGTTCTACAGACTCATTTCTACGGACTCTATAGACCTATTTCTATGAACTCCATAGGTTGATTTCTACAGACTCTGTAGACCCGTTTCTATAGACTCATTTCTATGGACTTCATAGGCCTGTTTCTACAGACTCCACAGGTTGGTTTCTACGGACTCTGCAGGCCTGTTTCTATGGACTTGAAAGACTTAGAGAAAACAAAGGCTTCTAAGAAAGAAGATGAACCATTGAACCTTGAACCAAAACGGTTCAAGGGTTCAATGGGTTCAACGGTTCAAAGAAAGCTCTGAGCAAAAGAAAGTGAATGAACCAAGAAAGCGAATGAACCAGAGAAGCAATGGAACCAAGGAGCCGAGAAGGTCACTTAAACCATTGAAACAGTGAACCAATGACGTCCCCATGAACGTCAAGTTTAGGGTAATGAAATATCCATTAATTTTCAAATGCGGCACAGAACTTGTAAACAAACTCAGCAGCCAGCTGAAGAGGGAGCTGAAAGAGCCAACAGAAAGGGAAAAGATAGCTTAAGAGCTCAAATTGCAATAGGAAAGAGGGAAAGACCAGAAATATCTGTGCAAGAGTTATTCCAGTAGATGGAACAGTCCACCAAGTAGATATTTGAGCTTGCAAACATTAAAAGCGCAGCCTATTTTTCTCCCTTGGAGTAAAGGCAAAGTGGACAGCTGCATAGACATCATGAAAAGGACCAGATGACCCAGGCCCAGGAGAAGATATTTGAGGTGAATCAACACACCATAGTTAAGGCAGACGTCCTGTTCCAGCATGGCCCTCTTTGACAAAACTGAAAATGTATTCAAGGCATTGAATGCAGCATGGGCCGTTCCATGAATCAAAGTGCCAAGTATTTATTAGCTGCTATATATTTTAGTCTCTTATTTTATGCAAAAGAGATCTCTCTGTTATAGAAGCAAAACTCTGCCAAAATTGAAAGGTGATTATTGAGACTTTGAGCTCATATTGTTAATCATATTTCTTTGTTTTGAATGAGAAAACAAGTTACTTTCAGACTTTGTGTTGTAATAGCTTGTGTCATTTAGGAGATTGTTCTTATGTCTATTTCCTGAATGTGTTCTTGTCCATTTTAACGAAATAAGCAAAACTAGTTGAAGTAATCAGGAAGGTGTCTTGAAACCAACTGTGGGAGACTTTGTGCTGCCACAATTGCCTTTAGTGTGCTTGTCTATTTTTTGTTTCTATGTAAAGGACCTTGGGATGACTTTGTGCCCTCATTGTCCTTCGTATTTCACTCTTGGGCAGTTGAGGTGGAGATTTTGTGTTACACCTCATTCTACTGGTTACTGCGCCCCCTATTACTAGTTACTTGTTACTTATCATAAAGAACTCCAACTATTTGATGTAAGACCACTTCTGAAAGAAGAGAAGTGCCTTCAGTGTTTTCACCTAGATTCCTCCTTTGTTTGTGAATATCATCTCTTGAAAAAGAGAGATGGATGGTGTTGTCCTACCCCTGAGTGTTATTTTCTACATATATATATAGTATATAGCCCCTCATAGTTACAAGGAAACTCCCCTTTATGAGAGGAGAGATTTGTCCCCTTTTGATGTGGTAAACTTGCACACTTGGTCGACCAATCTCCTTATGATGTGGTTTAAATCACGTATTTTTATCATCAGTTAGTTGGTGACAAAATATTCACCCAACATTTTTTGGTGACTCTGTTGGGGATGTTACGTGTAGTCTAAAGCCTCAAGCTTCAAATTGAAGCAGTCCTTATCCTTATCTATTTCCATTTACTCTGTTGGGGAAGAACGAGTAGTTTTAGTTCTTTTCTAATATCCATTTTCTCCACTAGGGACACAATAATTTTACACAATTTGAAGCCTCAAGCTTCAGATTGAAGCATCACTTGTGTCTTATCCATTATCATTATAGCCTTATCTATTTCCATTATATACTCTGAGCTACAAAACCAGAGATGCTGGAGATCGAGCATTTCATTTCAAAATTAAATTCTCTACTAGCTCCACACCAACAGTTTTTGGTGACTCTACTGGGGAAGAGTGCGCAATTTGAAGCCTCAAGCTTCAAGCTGAAGTAGGGCTAGTTCTTTTCTTTTTTTATTCTACAATCTAACAACTCCATGCTATACTAGAAGCTAGAGAGCCCAAGGTGTTCTTGACCCTATTTTTGAGTTGGTGCAGCAAGGCAATTTCAATTTGTTTCCTCCATAACTTCAAGTTCAATGAACTAGGAGTCTTTCTCCTATCAACACCAAGTCACCAATATAAGGTAGAGATTCTTTTTCTATTGTTAATAGAGCTTTGCCTATACATACTCCACCTAGATTTGTTATCCCCACTTTCCATAATCAAATTATGGTAGTTCAAGGCCCCTGGGGTAACTCTTTTGGCCCACTCAATTTAACTCCACCTCTACATGAACTACCATGTAGTTCAAGGAAGAATTTCCCCAAATTCTTTGGTGATGGGAGAGTTCATCCTGATGAACACATTGCAGCTTTTAGCATAGCCTGCAGTGTGATAGGCATGGAGTATGAGGACGTAGCAATCAGGTTGTTTGTGGAAAAACTACAAGGCACTGTTGCAGATTGGTTCTACCATCTATAGGCACAGTTAGTGACTAACTTGGACACTCTACAAACCAAATTAAAAGCAAGGTTCAAGCATGCAGAAGATGTGCATGCCCTACTAGCTCAGCTCACACAAATGAAGAAATAGCCTCATGAACCTATGAGGGACTTCGTAGCCAAGTTTGAAAAGCTGAGGAATAGGATTCCTACCATTGCTTAGCCAACACTTGAGAACTTTAAATGTTTCTTCATCAACTCACAGCTGCCTGAAGTGAGTTTTTTGCTGAGACGTTCTGGCCACATATACCTTGCTACTGCTCAGGATTTGGCCATTGATGTGGAAGATGACCTTATCTTGGTAGGAAAGATAAGGAGAGATCTTAACAGAGGTAAACCTTATTCATATTCTAAATATTCATCTACAGGCACCACTAATCAAATGGTGCAAAAGCTAGCAAATGAACTGCTAGCCTTGAAAAGACAAGTGGCCCAAGGTATGTCTGCTCCTCCTTATTGAGATATGCCAAGGAAGACATTTTAGAACCAGTCATATCAAGGCAATGTTGCCAGAAGTCAAGGGCAACCAAATCGTCTGCCTCCCCCACAGGGGAAACTTGACATTGAAGCAACACCAACCAACTTAGCAGTTGGATATCTGGAAATAGAACATGATTTCTCTTTCTAAGCTGAGTTTGATCAAGAAAATGACATTGATCTCTTTATAGTAGACCAAGAAGAATCAGTTGGCAACTCCAACATTAGTTTCTTGAATTACCAGGATGAACCCAAAAGTAAAGGTGAAGTGTTTGATGGATCATATGTTGTATTCACCTGGTCTCAGAACCAGGCATCCTAACAAGTTGATAAAGGAAAAATAGGGGAAGGATCTCATCCTACAATTTCAATTGCCAAATGAATAACTTCTCTGCCTTTACAGCCAAAGGACCTAGTGAGTAAAAAAAATGTATGTACCTCAAGTACGCCTTCACCTTCCACTTCAATTTCACAAATTAGTCCTCCCCCCCTAAAAACCAAAAGGATGAGCCAACTTTCCCTGTTCCTAATTCATTTCAGACATTTGACATAGTCGACCATGTCAAGAAAACTAAAATTCAAATGTCTGAATTTGAATTCCTGCAATCCAACCCTGAGCAGTTGGATAATTTAGTGGAATGTGTGAAGAATAAAACCATCCTTGCAGGACCAACTGTTCCAAAGGTGACTCCCACGTCCATCCCAAACAATCTTGTCATTACTCCTCCTACTGCCCCTAGGAAAATAGAACCATTTTACATCTCCCTAATAATAAATGGTCATCAGCTGAATAATTGCATCATAGACTCAGGTGCATCTGACAACGTCATGCCTGCCAAAGTGGCAGAATCTCTTGGACTCACACTGACCAAGACATTTGGGAGATGTTTCTCCATGGAGAACAAATAAGTGCCACTGCTGGGACAAATCAAGGATGCCCAATTTGCATTTGTGGCATTCCTAGACAAAAATATCAAGATGACAGTCCTGGTGGCCGACATCCTAGCCTCATACGGCATCCTTCTTGGATGAAATTTTTGCAAGGATGTTGGAGGAGAATTGAGCATGGACCTGTCTGAGGCGAGGATCCCTGTCAAAGGTGTCATGAAGAGGTTGCTCCTTAAAAAGGAGGAAAAATATATTGTCACCCAAATGTCGGCCCCTAAAGCTCAAATTTTGTTTGAGTCTTCAGGCAGGGTAATTATTTTTTGACTACTGAAGATGTTCCTATTACAACATACGAAAATCCTATAGGTGGTGATCCAAAAATTGATTCGAACAAGACATCAGAAGAATTGGTAGGGTATAATACAGATGGAAAAGGATCTTCCCTCTCTAATGAAGAAAAATATGATAGAATATCAGTTTTTGATGATGTTTGGACTCTAGAATTTGATATTAGCAATTCTCCTATCGGTGTTGGAGCTGGGACTGTGTTGATATCTCCTCAAGGAGATATTTTTCCTTCTTCATACAAGTTGCAGTTCAACAACACCAACAACACTGTTGAGTATGAATCTCTACTGCTTGGATTGAAGGTCGCTCAAGATAGAGGTATCAAACTCTTTCATACCAAAGGAGATGCGGAACTGATGGTTTGTCAAGTGAGGAACCTGTGTCAAACCAAGAACAAAATATTGTGCCATTATCATAATCTGGTATGGGATTAAATTGAAAGTTTTGAATCTTTCAATATTTTTGTAGTGCCTAGAGGGCCTCATAATCATGCAAATTCATTAGTTGTCCCTACAACCTTCATGGTTCCTCACCCCAATTTCAAAGATAATAGGTACACTATCAAACTGGTCTTGCAACCAAGTGTGCCTGACAATGCCAATCATTAATAGGTATTTGATGGGGACAATCAAATCATGTGCTGGACTGAACTAGAAGAGAAACAAGCTATGGTAGTGGACCATACTGCTGCACGCTAAAGTCAGGAAAAGGAACTCTTCACCAAGAGAGCAAAGATTTATGGTTTTCATATTGGAGACCACGTCTTGCCTTAGGGCAAGAAGAGAGAACCAAAAAGAGTGCACAAAAAATGTGATTCCTTGTGGAGAGTTCCATTCGCCCATCACCGATTCTGGGGACAAAATGGTTTCTTGTTGGTTTATCAAGAAGGAACACCATTTTAATTGCCTCACAGTGGGCAGCATCTGAAACACTTCAATTCTTGAAGTATCAGATAAGTCTAGTTGTACATTTGTATATTTGTATAGTCTTTAGTTCTATTTTGTACTTTTGTTTTCATTTTTGGTGCCTTTCTTTTTTGGGTAGCATGACTCCGTAGCCCAATGGCATACTTGAAGGCACTAGAGATTCTAGTTTCTACTCCCCTCAGCTATTTTAAAATTTCAACTGAAGAAAGTTCCCCAACTGGAGCCAGCTGTTGTTCCCAAAATCTGTCACTCATTTTTGGGACAACATATGAACTATTTTGGTCCTGCAGGCCAAAATCCTCTATTCCCTTCTCAAAAATTATTCTAAGCATTCAAATTATTCATTATTCAAGCTTTTTCAGCTAAGGGACTAGGAAGTTCAACAGGTTTAATGACTTTAACAGGCGAGCTCTCTCTAAAAAAACAAGTTCCCAACACTTAGGGGATTTCAAGGTTGGTTCAATGCCGAGGTTTAACCAAAAGGTTCATTGGCAAGCTTTAAACAAAGGATTGAAACATTGAACCATTGATCCCCACTTCTAACAAATTCAAAGGTTCAAAGGTTCAATGCAGATGGTTCAATGTAGTTGATTTAAAGTGGTTGGTTCAAGCGATCAATTGAATGAGCAGAACACAAGATTAAACTCTTGAACCATTGAACCAAAGTTGGTTCAATCGAATGGTTCAAAAGAATGCCCCAAATCCCAAAGGGCAAGTGCCCTTGTGGAAGGCAGTGAACCAAAGGCCAAGTGCCCTTGCGGAGGGCAATGAACAAAAGCAGACAAAGAGATATCTTTCAGAAAGATTTTCCTTAGCAAAATTTTACAAGGCAATTCCTTCGGACATTTTGTCTGAAAGAATGATCAAAAGCCTGACAAAAAGTGGTTAAGGAAAAGGAAAGGTTTCCTTTAGATAAAATGTCTGAAGTAATTCCTTTGGACATTTTTTTTGAAGGAATTGAAGACGAAAGCCACCCGAAGGACCTTGAAGGGTAGGTACCCTTGCAGGGGGCTCTTAGCGACAAGGAAATGGACCTTCTCAAGGCCCGAAGGGACACCCTCCCTTTGGGAGGCTCCAAATACATTAAGCTGAAGGAATGTTTCTACGGACTCTGCAAACCTATTTTTACAAACTCTGTAGGCTGGGTTCTATGGACTCTGCAGACCTATTTCTACAGACTCGCAAGTTGATTTCTACAGACTCTACAGGCCCATTTCTATGGACTTGTTTCTACGAACTCCACAGGTTGGTTTCTATGGACTCGTTTCTATGAACTCTGCACGCCTGTTTCTATAGACTCGAAAGACTTAGAGAAAACAAAGGCTTCTAAGAAAGAAAATGAACCGTTGAACCTTGAACCAAAATGGTTCAAGGGTTCAAAGGGTTCAACAGTTCAAAGAAAGCTTTGAGCAAAGGAAAGTGAATGAACTAGGAAAGCGAATGAACCAAAGAAGCAATGGGATCAAGGAGTAGAGAAGGTCACCTGAACCATTGAAATAGTGAACCAATGACGTCCCTGCAAATGTCAAATTCAAGGTAATGAAATATCCATTAATTTTCAAATGTAGCGCAGAACCTAAAAACAAACTCAGTGACCAGCTGAAGAGGGAGCTGAAAGAGCCAGTAGAAAGGGAAAAGATAGCCTGAGAGCTCAAATTGCAATAGGAAAGAGGGAAAGACCAGAAATATCTACGTAGGAGTTATTCCAGAAGGTGGAATAGTCCACCAAGTAGATATTTGAGCTTGCAAACATTAAAAGCGTGGCCTATTTTTTTTCCTCGGAGTAAAGGTGAAGTGGACAGCTACGCAGACATCAAGGAAAGGACCAGATGACCCAGGCCTAGGAGAAGATATTTGAGGTGAATGGAACACCATAGTTAAGGCAAATGCCTTGTTCCATCATGACCCTCTTTGACAAAACTGAAAATGCATTCAAGGCATTGAATGCAGCATGGGCCGTTCCATGAAACAAAGTGCCAAGCCTTTCTTGGCTGCTGTATATTGGAATCTCTTATTTTATGCAAAAGAGATCTCTCTATTATAGAAGTAAAACTCTGTCAAAATTGGAAGGCAATTACTGAGACTTTGAGCTTAGATTGTTAATCATATTTCTTTGTTTTGAATGAGAAAGCAAGTTACTTTAATACTTTGTGTTGTAAAAGCTTGTGTCATTTAGGAGATTTTTCTTGTCTATTTCCTGAATGTGTTCTTATCCATTTTAATGAAATAAGCGAAACTAGTGGAAGTTATCAGGAAGGTGGCCTGAAGCCAACTGTGGGAGACTTTGTGCTGCCACAATTGCCTTTAGTGTGTTTGTCTATTTTTTGTTTCTGTGTAAAGGACCTTGGGATGACTTTGTGCCCTCATTTTCCTTCGTATTTCACTCTTAGGCAGTTGAGGTGGAGACTTTGTGTTACACCTCATTCTACTAGTTACTACGCCCCCTGTTACCAGTTACTTGTTACTTATCAGAAAGAACTCTAGCTATTTGTTGTAAGACCACTTCTGAAAGAAGAGAAGCACCTTCAGTGTTTTCACCTAGATTTATCCTTTGTTTGTGAACATCATCTCTAAAAAAAAGAGATGGATGGTGTTGTCCTACCCCTAGGTGTTATTTTCTGCATATATATAGAGTATATAGCCCCTCATAGTTACAGGGAACCTCCCCTTGATGAGAGGAGAGATTTGTCGCCTTTTGATGTGGTAAACCTGCACACTTGGTCGACCAATCTCCTTATGTTGTGGTTGAAATCACCTATTTTACTCATCAGTTAGCTGGTGACAAAATATTCACCCATCACTTATAAAACATATGTGATTCAAATTAGGATCTTATTGGTGCTAAATTGACATACAATGGTCAAAAATTGAAAAATATAAGACAAGGTGATAGGTGCATTGTTGGGCATTTTTCCTTAGCTTCACATAATTACATATTAGTTGCATGATAAGAGGAAATAAAAACCAAAGAGCTTGTGCACTGGCATATCACACAATGAGTAACTTCATGCGCTAATTCGAGGCGTGTAGCCTGGACCAAGCCCTATCGATTTTATCACACAATGGTGTTTAGTTAAGCTTTATCTTACTCAGGTACTTGAGTTACTATATTTATCCATTTGACCAATCCATTTAATGCATATAATTATTACTATAAAATTCAAGTTAACAATATAGAGATCAAAACATCATGATTTTCAAACAAGAATTGGTTTTATTGCTTTCATTTAATAAGGCTACAAAATTACATTATCATTACACAATCTTTTCACATCTATTTAATGGTAACTAATCCGCACATCCAACATTATCAACACTAATTCTAACATCTCTAACCATTCCAACTTATAGTGTTCTTTTCTAAACAAGCTAAGGGGTATTTATACACAGGCGTACTCCTGCCTTTGGTTTTATCATTAATACAAAAATGATGACTAACCAGCTACAATTAAAAATAATGAATCATGGAGAGCCATTACAATTAGTTCCTATTGACTCAGGCCTAACTACCCCTATATACCCTCTCTATGCTAGATCTTTGTGTTCTTGTTCCTCTTCTCTCGTAGGCTAGTGCTAGATTTACACTCTCATTAATCTCCACTGCTTACATGAATTGATTTGTAACTACCTCTACTTCCTGCACCCTTCTCATAGTCTTACATTTATAAGAGTCCTATGTTTTTATGCTCCTCATTCTCTGTTTCCTTACATTTTGTGACTTGTCCTTCTGAGCCAATGTCTTTCGCACTATTCTTCAGCCTTTCACTCTTCTCTGCCATCTTCTTTTATGCCATGATATTTTCGTGCCCAAGTCCTCTATGTTGTTTTCATGCCCTTGCATTCCCGTACCGTGTTTCCAAAACACTTATAATATTTTATTACAAAATTTGGTTCCAACATGTACCTTGACTTTAAAAGATTCAAAAGGCAAGCCTAAGAGCATTTTCAATGCTCAAGATGAACCCATGATCAATGTTGGCACTCCAGACACTACACAAAAAAAATATAACAAAGGGGTGAGAGATTAATGACTCATAATAATTATGGGTATAGAACCAAAAATCAACTTATACACCAATAATCTCTAATTTAGACGATGTTAATAAGTACACAAGTACACTAAAATCATACAATTTAACATCTAATAAATTCCTAGAGGCCATTTTTAGATGTATACACCTATTTGCTTATCATTATTATCTTAAATTTTAAGAATGCATTTAATACAATATAAATATAAAAACCAAAATTTATTATCATTAAATTATCCAAAATTTGAGCAATGCAAAACCAAAAAAATTGTGATGGTAGGTAGGGTTTTGACCTACACCTTCCTTATATTTCTGTCGAACCTAGGGAATTTTTTGGTTAGTTTTATTTCAATTAGAGTTTAAAATATCATTTGAGGGCCAAAATATTTTGAGTTTTATTTTCCTTAAAACCTTCAGATCTAATGAGTGTTGTAGTTCAGAGAACACATTTATATATGATGTGAGGTTTATAAGTGGGATTTGATTCCTCGTTTTTTAGATTTCACATTTTAAGTCTATATATTTATGATATATAACACTTTAAAAAAATAACATGAGTTCACAAAAAAATGAAACCTTAGGGAGCATGCAAGACAATGTAAATTTACCATAAAGATGAAATCCTAAGAAGTATGCAAGGAAGTGTAAGTTCACCAAAATGTAATATGGATAAATGCATTTACACTAAATTGAAATACAAATACCCAATTACCTTTAATTAGACTAAATAATTTGTATAAAAAGAATAATTAACCTAATTAATTAATTCCAAATCTAGAGAAAGGGAAATGCATGCAAGGTTTAGGGTTATCTAGTTTTATTTCACAATCTAGTGGAGAGTCACCAAAGTGTAATAGTGAACACACATCAAGAGTCTATATGACCATAACCCATAAATTTTGAGTCAATTTGAGAATGTTTATAGGACCATCAAGATCTACTAGAACCATCATGCCACTCTAGACAAAATTATAGTCAAGCAAAATTTGGCTTGCCAATTGTGTTCTCCTAGTTCTAATGTTGTAAAATCTCACTTAGTTTCTCAATATTTTGTTCTAATCATGTAAAAAAAAATCCTTCATCATGTCTTAATTAGGCAATAATATATTAAAACTCAAATTAAATAATATATATTTTTAGGTAGACATTAACCTAGATAATAGTCAAATTATATTGATATTTGTTAGGTCCTTAGAAAATAACAATGAACTCAATAATCAAGAGCATGTAAAAAATTATATTATGTTGTGTGAAATATGAAATTATATGCTTCAATGAATGGTTGATTTCAAATATAATATTTATAAGTCTTAAATGAATTAATGTAGAAATAATAGATAAATTATACAGTGACTTTGTTTTAGATAAACTATAATGCTTATATACTTATGGATGAATTGAATTTTAATTAACAATTTTTTTTAGAGTTGTTGAATAGAGGAAATGTGTTATGTTGGGGTTTTATGTCAGCCTTGATTTTTTTCTGATTTCTTTCCTTCCTTACTTTACACACTGCTTCTACTAGAATCTCTAATCTATTCGTGCAATTATTACACTTTATGCAGAACCCTTTGGGTGGTCATTTTCTTTATAATTCCCCTTGTCCTCTATATTACAACTATTGTTGTAGGTGGTAGGAAGGATAGTGCCCAAGTGAGCTAAGAAATTTGTGCCAAAATTCTAGAAGGTATAACTTTTTGACTCTCGCTCTTAGTCTGATGTTTGCTTACATCTTGATATCTTAGATAATGTTTTTAAATGGTGTGAACTCTATTCTCTTATTACTTAATTTGTTGGCCACACCCCCCTCAAAAGAGTCCCTCAATGCTTGGATTTGACACCATTGGGAGCCCTCAGGCATCCATGTCATTCACGTTTGAAACCTTATAAAGGGGTTTTTATCTTCTCCTTTAAGGAGTGATCCCAAATCCAAGCTCTATTGACTAAATTGAACTATTTGTTCCTAAAGGACACCCTTTTGATTATGTCCCCATGAACCCATGATTTTAAGGTCATTGACCAAGCTTACCTTTGGGTGTCGATATGGATTTAAGTCCCTGGCCTCCCACTCCCTCTATGGTCCTTTCTAGAGGATATTTTTAAGCCCATAGGGTGGGTTTTATGTCATGAGCCATCTAATTTTTATTCTACATGGCCCAATAGATGGGTTTATGTTGAATTCAACTTGACCAAGGATTTCAAGGAATTAATTGACATTCAAGTTGACACTAAGCTCTAGGTTTAAGAATTTATTTATTTAAATCTTCCTAACACTTATTATCATTACCAATCTCTTGATCACTGGATCAAAGACAACCCCCTCATAAGAAGGTCAAAACCCTCAGTTGAGTAACCACAATTTGAGAATCCCGAAGTGGTAGAAAAAAATAATGGCTAGATGATAGTTGCCAAAAAAAAAACATGAGTTGGAAACAAATCTTCCCACCCAGTTACTACTCCCCATGTGACAAAACCCTCTCCTAAGGCATGCAATGCCAATCCCCTCTCAAGCCTCTTAGTATGTCGACAACCCCATAAAGCTATATTTTGAAAATTTTTAAGCCTCAAGTGAGCTCTTCTCTTGTTAAGATATCCTCTACGAGTGGTATGACCTCTAGACAGTCTTAGAGCCCACTCTATGGTATTGATGACTCCCCACAAGAGGATATTGGGCTAAGCACCACTCTATTTTTCTTGGGAATTTCATTTTACCAAACCAACACAATAGTTTTATGGCTCTTGAAGATATTGAGGATGGTTAAGGGGAACTCCTTATGAGAGAGATTTCCTAATGAATGTCTTATCTTAGAATATTCAAGGTCTCGTAGAGTCCTATCATAAATTCTCTATGTAAAATGTTTGTTAGCAATTGAGATCTTTACATTTTATCTATCTACAAGAAGTTAAGATTTCAAGGTTTCTTTTACAAACTGCTCTAAAATGTATATGTTCTAATGCTACTCAATTCTCCACCCTACATGATGTTAGATGTGATGGTTTTAGTATCTTGGTTTCCCTAAATATTTCTTCATTAATTGTTTCCATGGGGGGTGATCCATCATACTTAGATATTTGTCTTCTCCTTCATGTTAATTAACGTTCATTATGGATACTCAACATCTGTGCCCCCAATGATGGTCTTGATAGATCAAATTTATGGAAATATATGGCTAAAAGCCTACCCCTCACCACATGGCTTGTGTGCGGGGGTTTTAATATGGTAGAGAGTCTTGAAGACAAGATTAGTGCCTATTGATGATATGGTGTGTGGTAGAATGTGAGGCTTGGTATTACTTTAAAAATTGGTGGTCCTTGATGGGCCCCCACTTCCAGTGGTATATAATAATTTCCACTTCTTAGTTTATGTGGTCCAATTACCTGTCAACGCTGATAGGGTCCTCAATATATTGGACCATTATACACTTTTATAACAAAATATATTTTCTTTTGCTAATACCAATGGATAGCTTGTCATTGTGCACACTCATTGTGTTCTCTTAGACCATAATCCCATCACTTGTAGAGTGGGGTGGAGTAACAACCACTTCAAAGTTCCCATAATCAATTCCTCCTAAATACCTTGCTCCTCTGCCATGAGTGAACCACATATATCATTGCCTGAGTTTAAAATCTCATGCCTTGTTCGCTTTATGTTGCCAGTCAAATAAAATGGGCAAATAATTTTTTTGCATTTGAAAATGGGGTGATGGGGTTGTACTCAAAGAATATCACATGATCTCCTCTCTCCAAATGAATGAAATCTTTTTTATTTATAGATGCAAACTTGGGATTCCTCTCTCAAACACCAAATCAAAGTGGTAGACAATCATGCAGCCATAGGGGCAAAACTTCATGCTCACCTTTATTAGATCAAAGTTGGTGATAAGGATTCTAAATAATTTTTAATTCTCTCAAGGCCAAACAAGCTCAATATCATATCAAGGAATCAATTCATCTTAATTAAGACTCACTACTCTTCCTTACATCTCATATACTTTTTTAGAGCACTATAGATTAGTGTTCTAACCTCAGAAGGAAATAACTGAGTAGGCTAAGGCTTTACATGAATGATTTGATGTGGTTCCACACAAATTCAGGATTAGTGACCAAAACTTATGTGATGCACCCTTGCCTCTTCATGAGCTCTCTCATGCACTTCATAGTATGAACAATGATAAAGCTTCATGGATTGATGGATTCCATTATGAATTTTATAAAGCCACCCATGAGTTTGTTGGATCTAACTTGCTCCAAGCCTACAAAGAAGCTCAACAAAAAAAATTGGGTTGCCTTATTAATCAAGGTAATATCAAATTCATACCTAAAGTAGGAAACCTATAAATTATCAATAATTGGTGCTCGATCACCCTATTAAATGTGTCATACAAGATCTTTGCTAAAGCTCTTTCTAATTGCCTTTGGTTCATCTTACTTGCCATTGTTCGACCTGAGAAAATGATATTTATCAAAGGCAAGTATATCCTTGAAAACCTTATTACTATGTGGGAAGGTATGGAATGGATGAGAGGATATTGTCAAAGAACCATCTTTCCCAAGTTTGATTTTAAGAATGGTTACAATATAATTGAATGACCTTTTATTATGGTCATGCCCTAGGATCTTGCTTTGGCTAATTATTTATTTTGGCAATCAAAACCCTATTTGTGGATGCCTCAATCTATTTCATTATCAACGGCCTCAAATCTGACCATATTGGCCTCATCGCTCCATACATCAAGATTTCCCCTTGCTCCAACATTATATCTTATCTACTAAAGCTCTTGGATATTTGTTGGCTCATAGAGCTGGGTGAGGCCTCATCTGAGGCATTGCTCTTCCTGATAGATCCTCTCAACTCATCAATAGGCACATTGTTGATGATAATTTCCTCACTCTTGAAGAACAAGAAAAATCATTTAAAGAGCTTATGTAGGGTCTTGACATTTTTTGCCTAGATTTAGGCTCCAACATGCAAGGGATTAAAACCTAACGCTTCAGACAAAATATGATGCACATGCCATATTGGTTACACCAATAAAAGTGGAAATAGATTCATAGAGGGGAACAATTCAAGTTCTTGGGCATCCCCTTTGCCTTGGATATCTCCCCTTTGGAGTTGTGGCAATATGCCATAAACAAAGTGGATAAAAAGGTAAAATACTGGGTCATCAAACCCCTCTCATAAATTCCAATTGTGTGCTAAGATTATAATTGTTACTTATGTCTACTACTCTTGTTGGCTCCCCTCCAAAGCCTCATATGATAAATTGGCTAATATTCTAAGAGACTTTCTTTGGTCTAATGTCAAACAAACTTAGGTGTTCCACAAATTTGCATAAGATATGTGTTATCTTCCTCATCATAAAGGAGGTATGGGGATTATTGACATCTATAAATAGAGCATTGCCCTATGTGTTAAATGGGTTGGCAGATCCATTAAAGGTAATGAATCTTGTAAAATCCTCTTACATCATTATATTTCATCTAGATCTTGTATACACATAATATTTTCAAAATTTTATCATTTACTGACACTTTGTATCTTGTAAGAACCCATCGAGTCTCAATCTCTCTGAGTACATGCCTTAAGCGGTGCACTGGGAAAGGGGTGGGCAGACCATTGGTGCTTCATAAGATTGTTGTCCCTTTTGCCACTTGCCATCTACACACTTGTCTCCTGAAACCATTACCCTAAGCTTATTATTCTCTATTGTACCCATTCTAGTCATTTTTCATTCTTTATCCTCCTTGCTCTTGCCTTGATCCCCTTTCACCAGTTGACTATACTAGGTTGACCCTATATAGTTTTTAGCTTCTGATTACTATATAGGGTCGATAGGGTCAACCATGTATTGTTTATGGATATTTTTCACTTGGATTTTTGTTAGCCCTTCGGATGACCTAGCTTGGGACCTAGCGATTTACCTCCTGAAAACATATAGGGTTGACTGGGTCGACCCCATATAACTAACATATTCGAAAGGATTTAGGGTAAGATATACCTATATATACAAGTTCATTTCTAAACATTTGAGAATAAAGAAGTGAATAAAAATAAGTATGAACAAACATCTGCTTATTGACCATTCTACTTGAGGAATAAAGCCTAGGGTTTCATACTTTATTTGGAGATACGAATCTTGTCTTGTGGAGAAGTCTTTTATAGAGATGATTTGTCTTTATTATCCTTACATACCACAACAATCTCTTGCAAATCACCTTTGCCAAGGGAGAGATTGAGGTTCAATGGGTTCATCTTCAAGGTAAGTATTTCTAACTTTATTTCTCCTTTGTAAGAGTAGATAGATAATGTAGTTGTGCTTCTCTCTCATGCATTAGGATTCTATATAAATTTACATGAGTATATGTATTCTATGCATGTTTAGTTTAGTTTGTTTTATTTCTAACCCCCACTTTGTGCCACAAGCTTTGGTGTGCACTGGATTAGATTTGCATTCTTGTTTATTAGAATATAGTGAAAATTAAACCTAGGACTCTTTTAGGGTTGTTGTGTGATTGTGTTAGACTATAGGCTTTGGAAACCTTCCTAGCATGGTGTATTGTGGCAAGTGATCCCCTAAATGGGCCTAGTGGATCCCCATATTGGTCATGCTTCTACTCAATAAATGCATTCTTAATCAGAAGTGTAGGTATGCTCTATCTTCTCTGAGTTAAGATTGATTTATCAACATGATGCATTTCTGATTGCATACATTTTGGTGAGCCTAATGTGAACTAACCCTTGTAGGATTTGGTTACCTTCATTCTTTCATTCATGGATCCGAGCAACAATTTAGGTGACAATTCGGGTGACGGCTCTACCCTAATTGATGATGGAACTCTTGGGAGCCATAACCTTTGCACCATAGCTCTGATTGACTCCACATTTGCACCATTAGAAAGCTAAGAATAAGGAGATTGCAGTGAGATGGAACATATCTTTGCTCAATGGCTTTTGACCTTTGAAAAACTAATAGAAGTGATCCAAATTTTAATTTTAGTAGTGTAGTCTAAAAATAGTAATTCCTTGAATTCTGTATTGTTGTAAATCATGGAAGTCAAACCACTTGATCTCCCTTGATATTGGTGACCTTCCACATCCTCCTACCTTAAAAATGTGTATAAATGAAGATGTAACCCAAAATAGAAATCATACATCTCTTTTCAGAGATAAGCATATGGTTGTATTGCAATCTTGAGTAATAAAACATCTCTTCTCAGAGAAATCATTGTTACTATGTTATTTTCGTGTTCTTGAAATATCTGTTAATCAAAACTTCTGAGTTTTGGATCAACTAACCCTTGCAGGATTTGGTTACCTTCATTCTTTCATTCTTTTTCATCATTATTTTTATCATATATTTGCCATATTGGATCAACTACATCGACCCATCTCTAACTTATGTGTGTAGGTTTAACACATAGTCACATCAAAATTACTCAATTCTATTTGTGCAGGGTTTTTATCAGGTACAAAAAACATACTAAGTTGACCCAATTAACCCTATACATTTTTAGACCTCTAATTCAGACTACTAGGTCAACCCATTTGACCCTATACATTTTCAGACATCCAATTCAAACCACTAGGTCCCCCCAATCAACCCTATACATTCTCAAGCACTCAACAATAGGTTTTTGTAAAACTTGATTAACCCAAGCATATATCAAGGTTATTGAAAAACAATCTTCATTCTCTGCATCTCTGATCCACCAAGGTTCCTTTCTATGTCTCTATCTCTCTTTTTACAGTCTTTCCTTTTATAGTTTGTAGTCTTTAAAACTACCCCTACATAGTCAACTGGATCGACCCTGTCAAACTAGTTCTATGTGTTGTCTAGATAAATGGGTCAACTTTGCCAACCCTATTCATTTTCAGACCTTACTTCCATAGTATAGGATCAACCCTTTCAACCTTTTTCTATGTGTTTTGTGCATACATTGTTGACTAAATCAACATTGTACCTTGTTTCAAAGTTAAAATTAACCTTATATGCTAGTAATTAATTCACACTTTTATTTATTGTTGCTTGCATGCTTAAAATATATCACAAAGTTTAATTAGGTGGTTTTCAATTAACCATTTAGTTTCACTATTTTTTATTTTATGCACATACAACCAAATCAAAAAATCTAAACAAGCATTTTAACATTTGTCTACTCAAGGCCAACCTACTTAGATTTGATCACCAAGGGGGAAGCTGACTTGATGTTTTGGTCAAGTATAAAGTGTGGTTAAAGGTATATTTTGGCTAATCACCTAACACCCTTATCACTGTGGTGTGTGAAGTGAGGGGGTAGGCCTTAATACCAATCATGTATCATTACCACTACTTATCCCTTTTGGCCCAAACTACCTGAAACTATCCTTAGATTGCTTTCTAGTTCCTTGCTTACAACCCACTTTACATCACATTTAAAAACATATCTTAATAATCTAATAAACATTTAGGTTGACTAATTAGTTAGCTATTTACTTTCCAAGTTGATTGGTTACTCTTTGCTCAATTGTATTTTGTATTGTAAAAACTTGCATTAGCTAGCATTGGTGAAAGGTTTTGTGTTGTATGCCTCAATTGGGTCAACCTCATTGATCCAATTGATTGTTTGTTTCCTTTCATTTTTGCTCTCAAAAGTACTTACAAATTTTTTCCTATTTCAGGCTACTGGTTGACATTGTCGACCCTATACTTTTTTTCAACCTACTGACATTTTTTAGCCTACTAGGTCGACACTACCAAACTTGTAAATTCTTTTAACCTACTAGGTCAACACTGCCGACCTTGTACATTTTTCAGTATATTGGGTCGTCATTGTCGACCCTGTACATTTCACTCTAGGTTGATCTTGTCCCTCTTTTTGACCAATTTTATCCCTATTTTTCTTCCTAGCCTTCTGATATCCACTTTTTATTATCATCATGAATCCTCTTATCAAATTATTTCTTGATAGTTTTAACCCATTCAGAATGTACATGGGTTGTTCTCTCCTACCCCACCTATCCACCATAGAAGACAACTCTTTATGGTGCAACTCTTCATCAAAATCTTCTTAATATCAATCTATCCCATATCATATAATAGATCTAGAGAATCTTATTAGACAAATCCCAAACCATGAGAATCATATACCTTATACCACTTTTAAACCTTCTAAACCTATAATTCATAAACTTGTCAACCCATCTACATCAAATGTTGGAACCTCACCTTATGTTCCACCTATTACAACCAATGTTCATTATCTTCTTGTTACACCCATAACAAGAGCACCTAGTATTATCACTTCCCAAATTAACATT